>KI915051.1:819214-885673 GCA_000473445.2 Anopheles farauti | reverse complement strand
TGAATGCAAAACCACAGGAAAACCAAAACAAACCGAAATGTAAACAAACAACCATTTTGACAGAAAATATCCAGTCTGAAAAAATCAGAACTGAGCATGTCGAATTCTGATTTGCGGTTTGGATATTTTCTGTCAAACGCGATTTGACAGAAAATATCCAAAACCATCTGACACTATTTTTCCTCGTCTAATAACAGCATTAATGCAGAAATTTCTTTCGAACCCAAAGCAACTCTCCAAAGACTAGTAGATTTTTGGTCAGAAAGTAATGTTTTTATTTCATCATAAATAAAATAGAGCAGAAAACCACAACTCAATGTTTTAAATGAAGCGCCGGTGCGAGTTGGCTGTGTTGTTCACTATTTTTGCCAATCGTTTTCATCGCAATTACTCTCGTCCACTTCTCTTAATCCTTTGGGAAAAAACAAACAAAAAACACAATAAAACTGTTGAATCGTTCACATCATTACAAATCACATTACTTACTGTTATTGGGTTCACAGTTGTTGTGACTCTCTAGTAGGCACCTGTTGGAAAAGTACTGGAACTTGCGTCCATCGGTAGCACAGACGGGGTCAAGTATATGCGGACAAGCAGCACTGCATTCACTTTCATCCGCTGCAGTCACTTGCAACAGCAGAAGCCCAACTTGAGTAGAAATCAAATAATATACTGGTTTTCTATGGTTTTGCAGTAAAAACGAACAAGAAACCTACCGATCGCATAGTAACAAAATTTCTTTTCCATATTGCCTAAGTTGCGCTTTGATACAAAACACCACACTGTTGAAAAATGCACCACAGTGCGTTTCTTTTTATAGTCACGAAAAGCAACGGTCAACTGATAGCAAACTGGTTTGGGCCTTACTCGTACTTCGTGTAACTTAGTAGTGCACAAACTGAAACTCTGTTATCATTTATATATAATTCATGTCTGGTGCCTATCTAGACGCCGTTTGCATTCAAAGAAAAGTGTTGCAATTCATTGGAGATTTACGACGGGCACACATTTTATGAAGGTTTTCCAGTAGGCTGAAATGAGCACACGAAACAACCACCATGGCCACAGTTAATGAAAAAAACAAAGTTTAATCCAATAAAAGCAATCATTTTGTGGGTATGATTGGGTTCTCAAAGACAAAAAAATTGAAACTGGATACAGCTGTAGTTAAGTCCCGGAGCTGTGTAAAGTTCCGGATGCGTGTATCAGTGAGATAGAAAAAGTGATAAATCTATTAATATTTCAATCAACAATGCGGCCTTTTCGAATTTATTGCAATGTAAGCCTTGAGCATGTAAGAGCATGACAATGATTAAACATAATTTAATATTTAAAAGTCTAAATGTCATAAGAAACGATCAATCGTATCAGAAATCAGACACAAGGTCATGTGATATAGGTCGATAACAAACATAAGGTTTCACTTCGTTTGTCGGCAGTAATGTCCTCAGTAAAGGTAAACTCAGCAAGTACAGTCTGAAATCACGGGGCTGATGCTCTTCTGCAGTAGCTATCAAGTGTTAACATCTCTTTTCTAGATTTCAAACTTGTGTTTCAGAGAGACTTTTTTGAACCCATGTAAATATCTTTGATTCACAAAAAGGATTCTTCTAGGCTACCTTCAGGATATGGACAGCATAATTTTGGACAGAAGCTCGGACAGTATAAGTGAAAATGTTTCGTTTCAAGGAGCAAAAACGTTAAACACGTTTAGGTTCGTTTAATTTCACTAAACTGCTCTGCTCTAATTTCACTTAATTTTATTGCATTTCACTCTAAATTCACTGCTCTTTAACCACCATTTTTTTTTTATTTAAAAACAGAATACATATTATGGACCAAGCAAGCAGATTTTAAAAGTATATTATCATACCTAGGTTTTTGGTCACTCTATCAAGATGCCTTATTTATAAGAACTTCGTTTAGAAACGAATAATACAAATATATTAAGGCATCAAGCAACACTATTCGCTTTCCATCCAAATTCTGAAGTGCAAGTATATAATTCATAATAACATTGAAAATAGGAGCAAATATAAGTGCAGTAAAAATAAATGCATATGTTGTATAATTTTCTAACATATGAAAACATTAGAAGAATAATCCATTGCAATACATAAACATGTCAGTGAAATCCTAGCAATAAATAGGATATAAAATTATACAGTTTGTAAAACAAATATGATGCATAAAAGATCCCAGAAAACACGGTCGATTAGAATATATTCTGTTATGATGAAAAAATCAACTGTGAATTCAAAACTGAACGTAGGGCGAAAAGGAAAGTGATAGAAAGAGCAAATATGATAGAGCTAAGCCGACACTGTAATGTGATAGAGCAGGAAAGAGCAATAGGTGCGATTAGACCGATGTCAAGAATAGGGTTATGCAGAAATAATGCTGTGACAGCCGCTTCGGCCAGCTGGGATGTACGTCAAAGAAACTGTGGTGTTTTCATTCGTTGTTTACAAAAAGTTTTAACCACTTATAAAATTTACGGTTTTGGTCAATATGGATGATAACGACGAGTTAGATTACGTTGAGGAGGATTACTATGCCACTTTGAATTTACCACGAACGGTAAGTTTATCTTACAGTGGTTGCGGTCTCGAGAGATGCAACGCGTGCTGTGTGGCATGGTTTCATCACTCGTGCAACCGATTACATCAACAATTTAGCTTAACCGGCGTGTCACTGTGTGATCACTTTTAGGCCACTGCGGATGAAATCAGCAAGGCGTACCGCAATTTGAGTCGAATTTTCCATCCGGACAAACATGGCAATGGCGAGAACAAGCAAAAAGCCGAACTTATGTTTAATCGCACGAAAAAGGCGTACGAAGTGCTGTCCGATCCTCACCAGCGCGCCATCTACGATTCGTTGGGCGTAAAAGGTTTAGAGACAGAGGGATGGGAAATTGTCCATCGCACAAAAACGCCAAACGAGATCCGGGAAGAGTATGAGCGTTTGGCGCGGGAGCGGGAAGAACGACGCCTGCAGCAGAAAACCAATCCTAGGGGAAACATTTCGGTGCACATCAATGCGACGGATTTTTTTAGTCGCTACGATGACGAGTACTACGACACGGGGTTTCTACCGTCGATTGAAGTATCGGGCATGAGCATGTCCCAGTCCATCGAGGCCCCACTCTCCCGAACGGAAATCGCAACCCTGTCCGGAAGCTTGCATCTGCAAAATGGTGTTGGCAGCGGAAATTTTCTGCTCTCCGGGAAGCGGTTAATCAACAAGGGTTGGTTTGAGGTTGATTGTGGTGCTGGTAATGGCCCTGTCTTGGGTGCAAAAGGATCGCGAAACCTTACCAACCGGATCTTCCTTACCGGGGGTACAACCTTCCACTTCAGACCGAACGCTATTATACCAGGATTGACAGGAAGTACGTGATTTTGGATAATGGTATTATTCTAGCAGTATTAAAACGAAAATTATGTATATCGTTTCAGCTGCGGCAATTCAGCTTGACAAGAACACTTTAGGATACCTTACGTATAATGCAGGATTGCAGAATTCAATGTCCACAGTAGTAGAAAGGAACACCGAGAAGTATCATTGCAATCTAACGATAACGTTAGGTATACCGCATTGTTACATTGCTGCGTCGTACTCGAGAAAACTAGTAGAGCAAGGACTTAGGCTCAGAGTTGCCCTAAAGTAGGTAGCTATTTCCATAAATCCGGATCAACCATAAACCGAAAATTGAATTTGCTTACTGTTCTACTTGCAGAGGTGGCACATTCGGGTTTCTGTCCGAATGTGGGGCAGAAAAGAAGGTTTCGAAGTACAGCTCTGTGTCGGCCACGGTATGCGTCGGAGTACCTTCCGGAGTAACGCTTAAAATTAAGTACGCTTATTCCTTCATATTGGCGTAGGCAAGCACTAACATGACATTTTTCATTCTATTCCCTATGGCGTGCAAAGGATTATTCGTTCGACGCAAACGTACTTGTTTCCCATCCATCTAAGCGAAGAGGTCATCCCAGCGGCCATATTTTACGCTACAGTAACACCTCTGCTAACGTATTTTGTTCTTAAAAAAATGGTCTTCGATCCAATGAACGAAGCGACAAAGCAGAAAAATATCGAACGGGTGAAGGAAACCAATTCCACGCGGATGGCGGAGAAGCGTAGGGAGGCGGAATCGGCCATCGCGCTGATGGGCGCGTTGTACGAGCGCATACGCAAGGATGAACTGAAGAGCGAGGGACTAATCATCGTATCTGCAATGTATGGTAAATTCTCGGACGCTGAAAACGTTTCCCTAGAGGAGGCCGATGATATGGGCTTCGTGCAACAGAATCCTTACGTTATCGATGTTCGGATCCCTCTGCAATGTTTGGTGAAGGATTCTCAATTGACATTGTATTCTTCGAGCAAGGTATGCATGGAGTTTTGGGTGTATAAAGTACAAATTGGCGATTGATTATTTTGTGCTTTATTTATAGAGTGAACTACCAGGCTTCTATGATCCTTGCTTTGGGGAGGAAAAGCTGCTTAAAATCGACTACGAATTCAGAAACACCTCGTACAGTTCGATATTTGGCGACATGGATCCGGTACGACTTCCCGTGCCGGCAAACGATGCATCGCAGTGAGTGGTCGAACTATGCAACGCCTATTGTTGATTTGCTTTAAGACGATTACTAGCCTCACAGTAGAGGAAGCCGGATTGCGTATGTTAGTACCTAGTAGCTCTGTTGTTAAAAAATGCTGAAAACTGCTAGAAATTAAAGAAACGCTACAAGTAATGAAACGTTTTTTTCACTATCCGAAATAAATAAATTAAGAAAATAAACAAAAAATTCAATTTCTATCTCGACTCGCGTGTATTTTCGAAATTTTCGAAAAGCCAATTTCGAACATGACCTAAATACGATACGGTCTGTCATCAGGGGGGGTTGAAAATCTTTGTTTACATTTTGCAACGAGGAACAACAAAATTGCATAAAACATGAATTACGTGGAGAATTTGTTGATCTACGCGAGAAATCTTTCGCCGTTTTACATCTTTAGTATGGTGATATCTATTTGTGTCGTTTTGTTGACCGCCTACCTTGGATTTACTGGATGCACCGCAAGGCTCGAAGATGAAGGAGCACGAGCCAAGCAACAACAGACGAAAGTCAATAGAAAACATACCACGGTAAGTTAAGCAATTAAGTTACGTTACAATACAACGTTAAGACCGATGTATTCGATACAAAAAATACAACTTATTATTCACAGAACGAACCAAACTTTTCGGATTCATCGGAAGATGGAAGCAACGGCAGTGAACAGGAAGAGAAGGATGAGGACAGTGAAACGGAAAGAAACCGTAGATTGCACATAGAATCTCTTGGACAGTTGAAGTCAGCCAAGCTAAAATCGATTGAAAAGTCTTTAACGGAAGAGCAGCGGCAAGCGGAAAAGGAGTAAGTACAGAAAAACGAATCGTACGGAAAACGTTTGAAATAATTTTAAACCTACCGTAACTGTTTCAGAATCGAACGTGCTCAGTTGGCGGCGATATTTGAGCTCCTGAAAAAGCAAGCCGATAGTTCGAATTTGAACGAGGACGACCTGAAGGAACAACTTAGTTTGTATCGCTAAAATCATCCGTCCTATTATGTCAAGATTTTGTGTGTGTGAGTGTGTTAATGTGCTAGTCAATTTTTTCTGATACAATGTAGAGTAAGTAGTAAGGTGTAACGTGTCGTCCAACCAACGTGTAGAACCGTAGAAGTGTATTTTTGTTAGCAGGGCCCATTAGCGACATAACAGCGAACAATCACAGCCATATCGAAACATCATTGTTTTTACTCAACTTTAGTAACCCTTAGGTAATCCCGGCATATCGCGTAAGAAATGCCCAGTGTTAGGAATAAAAAAACTCGAATAATAATAACACAAAAATGAATGTTTTGTAATATACCAAATTTTATTTACAAAAGGACTACTAATCAAGCGTGTTTAATCGATTTTGTAGTTATAAGCGATATCGTAGTTACTTATAAGCATCTGCAGAATCAGTACATTGGAAAAGAAGAAAACGATGCTCTGTATCCAGATAAACTCGAATGTGTTCCAGCCCTTGAACTCTAGCAGATACGCTGGCAGCAACCATCCGCCCTGTGAGATAAACCACATCACCGGTATGAAGACCGCTTTCCGGACGCCAATGTTTCTGAAGTTTTTCACGCACAGCGGCAACAGCGACAAGAACCAGACGAAGTACTGCGACGTGACGACCGGGTTGTAGGTGACCATCACGAATGCAATGGCAAACAGACCGAAGGCTAACGTCTGCCGATGCTGCCCGTACCGGACGGTAAGCATCAGGATGAGTATGAGCTGCGGCAAAAAGGTGAGGATTTTCTCCAGGATTGTCACTTCGAACGTCGAGCTCAGGTATTGTAGATAGAAGTAGAGCGAAAAATTATGTCGCGTATCTTTCCGCACCAGATGGTACAGTATCGATTCGTACAGGAATTGGTATCCATACAGCCAGTAGAATAAGGCGGTTGTAGCGGTTAAGGCAACGATTGTGCCTAACACGAGCGCCACTTGTTTGGCATTCGGCTGCACGACGGTACGTACGATGTCTTGCCATTTTTCGAGCGTACGGTTTTGGGTGGCCAGATAGAATGCCAAGCTAAAGCCGATGGGATAGAGCCGAAAGTGGATGGAAAGGCCCAGAAACAAACCGGCGATGAAGTGCTGAAGGTTCGTTTGCTCGTTCTTGAGGAGATAGTAAAGTGAGAGTAGTACCAGCGAGCAGGATACACAGTCACCGTTGCCACGTGTCGCTATTATCATAGTAAGCGGATTGTACAGCCAACAGTAGGCGCTGAGTTCAGCCATCCGGATGTACTTGGGTGGTAGCGCTTCGTTGTTGCTGTTAAGTATTTCATTTTTCCGTTTGATCAAGTATTTGTTTCGGTTGTTCAGCGTTTCCAGCTTTAGCAGCTTGGTTTCAATCGATATTTTGTTGTAACGATAGCAATTGAGTAGAATCCATTTGATCAGCACTCCGATCAGGATGTCGAACAGTGAAAACGCGAACTTGCCAAAGCTCGGATGCAGGAGCAAATTTGGTAGTACGAGATATGCCAGCAGGGGTGTGTATCTGTACGTGTGCCGTTTGAATGGGGATCCAATCGAAAGCACGTGATCTGCGCCATCGGTTACCACACGGTAGTCCACATCCGTATACTGCACATCCGACAAGCTGTCCTGCACTTCGCCATAGTATATCAGAAATATACGTATTACCGTGCTAATGATCAGATGCTTTTTGAACGACATGTTTCGCACATACACTCTCTACTCGTTAACGGTCGTTTACTGGATTTGTCTTCTGTTTCTGCTTGGTTAGTGTTCTCTACCGTTTGTTATCTAAACTGTATTCTACATTTGTTAGTCAAATACGCGTACACACTTCTACAGCTTTGTTTTCATTTCGATAGCGGCTTTTCGCATGCACTCTTTGAAGTTGTGAAACTCTTTATCGCACCCTCGGTGTGCTACATTGAGATCGGTTGTAACGCAAGTGGCATATGCTGCAGCGGCCACGGAACACTTCGCCATCAAGAGTGGATAGTTGCGAAGCCTTTGATTGGCTCTTTTCACTGATTCCATTGCAGTTGAGTGTACTTTCAATTTACTTTGGGCCGATGCGGAAAGAACGAATTTCTCGTGGCGGCAATGCGCTTGGCACGGGATCTGCGATAAACGCGTCGTACAGTGGCTTCGAAAAGAATATCAGTAGCGCGGCGCCGGTTACGAGTGAACTGGTAAGCCGAGGGTTTCGTTGAACCCAGTTACGTTTCGGAACACGCAGAGGTCGTCTCGGATCAGCGTGCATTGCCCTAACTACTTACAACGTTTTGGATGGTTTGTTTTGCTCTCGTTCCAGCAGGGCGGCTTCTTTTTCGGCTTTATAATCTCGATCCAATTGAATGCCGGAACAACACAGTGAAACTTTGTGCCACTTCAGACAGCACTGTCTCATATCTTCGATGACATCGTAGCACTTCACCTCGTCGTAGCTATGTTCTAAACACCAACGAAACAAACGAATTACGTAAGCATTTAATTTCGGCAAAACGAACAGATCTGCAAACTTACCACGCAAACAAGTTTGTATTTTACAAGCTGCAGCTTTGCACGGATCCTTTGATTTGTTTTTGGACATGAAAATTGAGTAATTTTTCGCAACACAAAATGTTCTTGCCGGTTCGATAAGAAAAAGGTAGTCAAATCATGTGCGATTGACAATACGGGAAGATGTGTTTAGACCGTAGACTCGAGAACTTCGATGATAATGATATTTAGCGTTAATCAGTACTTTTGAGGAATGAAAGTATACAATATTTCATTAAATAACTCATTCGAATTGTTGTAACGTTCAGCAAACACTAATTTTTCATTTGTACCAGTTTAATTGGTTTAATTTTAATCGTTAAACAGTCGGCATAATCGGTCGGTATTACTAGAGAAATGTCAAACAGCGAACCAGGTAAACATACCTTTGCCTCATAAAGTAAACAAACTCATTGTAAACTTTTCTAAATACATTTGGTTCGTTTGTAAATTGCAAGTGTTCAAAACCTAATGGGTAGAAAGTGTTGTGTGCCTAATTGCTGCTCGAACTATGATGCAACAATCAAACGTGGAGTTCCAGCAACAAGTACCTTCAAATTTCCTGAAAACGCCTCAATGCTAGATCGCTGGATAGAAGCAATCCCACGACCGGGTTGGATTCCCACAAAACGTTCCAGCGTTTGCATAAAACACTTCGCCCCGGATGATATCGCGAGGCAGGATAAACCAGCCAAGTTGAAGACAGGAGCGGTGCCTTGCATATTTGGAGAACGTTTGCTACCTGTGGTAGAAAGTAAAATCAATTCAAACAGAAAGCATTCAAAAATCGATCCCTATCTTACATGTGGAAGAAAAACAGATGTACCGGAAGAAAATCGTTTTTCTGGCAAAGCTACACCTGAACTTTTATCAGATTGTATCAAATGTTTCGACGATTTTCGAGAAAGAGCTGAAAATGAACTGCAGGATACATCATGGATGGTTCTGTGCAGGCCGGACGTGGTTCATCTGTTCCTCATAGATGATTCTGACGATCGCCAAGCGATTCGAATTGATAGAAGTATCAAGGTGTGTAAAAACTTAAGGGCAAGGCTATTTATTGGTGAAAGTGAACAATCCGCTACACAGTGGGATCGCGGTTTTACAGAGTTGAACAAACTGCAACGATGGTCGCAATTGAATAGCTTAGTTAACCGTTTCGAAGCGGTGCCTTATTCCCAAATGGGGTGTGATGAAATTATTCTACCTCCAAGAGATCATGCACAAGAACATTCAAAGGATGTTAGTTATGATACAATTTTTCTTGAAGAACATCTAGAGGAGGCTGAAACTGAAAATAGCCTTTTCGATGCAAAAGAAGCAACTATTGAGACCACTGTGGAATTAAGAATAGAGAAACAAGCTTCAGAAGTACATGATAAATACACCGATCACATGTATAACATCACAGAATCTTCCGAACAGCTAGATGAATGTAGTTTAAAGCAAACAGCAGGCTCAAGGGGCGTAAAAGAGCTCCAGAGTTTAGGTAATTATTGCTTCATCTGTAATCTACAGCAAAACTCGATCGAAGAGTTTCATCAACACATTCTAACTCACACTTTACTACTGCCGTATCAATGCACAAGGTGCACGCATGAACGTATCACCATTAAATCTTTAGCTTCGTTAAATAAACACTATATGATGCACCAGAAACCTCTCAAGTGCCGTTTTTGTGACATACGCTTCACAGCATACGGCTCGCGTAAATTACACGAAGATTTAAAGCATAGTGAAAACTGTAGGTCTTTGAAGTGCAATACGTGTCTAAAAGAGTTTCCATCTAAGCGTAGCTTCCAGAATCATCGTAAAGTTCACGATGATCCTGCATCGTTGAGTTGTAAAATTTGTCTGCGTACGTTGTCTTCGACGTACGAGGTGAAGCTACACATGCGAACACATACGGGAGAGAAACCTAACAAATGCACCTTTTGTGTCGCTTCCTTTAACCGAAAATCGAATCTGACTGAACACGTGCGTCGATGCCACAGCCTGGAACGACCGTTTATTTGTGAAATTTGTGGCGAACGTTTTCGCACCAATTTCGGACTGAAAAGGCATACGGTTTCTCACGCCGTGGGGCGAGAGCGGGAGCCACGAAAAGTTATTCGATTGCCAAAAGAATTGCGCTGCGAAGAGTGCGATAGGAGCTTTGCCAGTCCAATCCAGTATCATTCGCACAAACGGCGGCACGTTAAGCGTTACCAGTGTAGTTACTGTGGCATACGGATTGCACAATTGCGCGACTTTGAGGACCATCAAAATACTCACACCGGAACACGGCCGTACGAGTGTCAAACGTGTGGGAAGAAATTTAAAACCGCGTCGACATATTACGGTCATCGATTGGTGCACAGTAAGGATAAGAAACATTTTTGTGGCGTTTGCA
Source organism: Anopheles farauti (assembly GCA_000473445.2). Taxonomy (NCBI): domain Eukaryota; kingdom Metazoa; phylum Arthropoda; class Insecta; order Diptera; family Culicidae; genus Anopheles; species Anopheles farauti. Next base: position 875,142 of record KI915051.1, on the reverse strand, counting down.
ACAAGGGTTTCTTACGGGTACGGCATGTGCAAGTCCACATGCGTACTCATACGGGTGAGAAACCATTTCGGTGTGAAACTTGCGACCGAACGTACGCCGATAAGCAATCGTACAGTCGGCACAAACTGACGCATCGTCCCACGATTGGAGATATGTTGCGTGCGAATGAAAATTTGGGACACTCGCCTGCCATTCCACAGGAACCACAATGTCAAGAAGCGTTTGTGGTGCCGATCGACGAAAATAGTCTTCAGTCGGAATTTGTACTTTCACCAGTAAGGAATGCTGATGTAAGAATTATCTCGGGCAATATTGTATCAAACGACTAATGATACTGTAAGAATATCACTATCGCTGAAAAGGAGCTGAAACTGCTCGATGAAGCAAACTTAGTTACGACCATACCGACCATCAAGCATAGGAAACAAATGATCCCACAGATGTTGGGCAAAGCTTTATTGTTTGTTTATGTATTTTTAACTCATGATTCCAATAAAACGATTTATTTGGTGTTTGTATACGAATCCTCTCTTAATGAAAAAAATCAGATTACATTTTCCTTGTACATTCCAGATAACAAAAACATCAAGAGAGAACTATCAAAACAAATATTCGAATAGAATTATTCAACTCACTTTGAGCAACTTATTTTTTCCGTTCGTTGTAATTCATATCTAACCACTAGAAATTGTAAGTAGTGTAAGTATTTTAAATAGGCAAAGATTGCAATCATCCTAGTAACAAACGTGTACGAATAATAGTTACAATTACTTGGTTTTCGGTAGCAAAAGTTGAGTACGTAAATTGTAAAATCAAATGAATTCAATTCAGTTCGAATAGTTCAAATGGAACGACAAAACAGGAGCAGCATTTTGTTTAGTGCTATTGGTGCTCTACAAATTCACACTATAAGAAAACTTGCATTTATTCATTTTTGTTGTTGGTTGTTTACGAGTGCGGTGAGTAGGTAATAGAGATTTGTATGCAAATTTTTCTAACAATCTATTCTATGGTACAAAACAACGTTTTACAAAACTGCCAAACACGCACACAAACACTTTAAACTTGTAACAGCAAAGCAACTCCAGCTAGCGTCCATTTCGCTGGTTTATCCTTGGTTTTCAGATTGAACGTCCATATGTATGTCGGTCCACGTGTGCGCGTCTTGTAGACCGGACATTCATACATATTACGGAGATCCTGTTTGTCCTGCGTTAAAGCCTGCGGTAAAAATAGAGCAACGACAAGCAAGTGGTAAGACAGTTGGCAAACGTAACAAAACGCCCAAATCATGGCACCAACGGTTACGTTACCCTAATATTTATGACCGGCATTTGGGGATAAAGTTCCTTCAACTTCGACTCCATGATGATGCTCTGCTGTACGTCCCATCGAGCACCCTCCATGAATATGCCATGAACGTAGGCGCCCTCTCGGGGTCCGGCCGAGAAGTCGTCCTTCTGCTTCTTGGTAACGTCACAGTGCAGACACATCTTATCCAGCGGGAGTTCGTTCTTCCTGGCCGTCGATTGCATAATCGCTGTCAGCAGCGACTGGGGATTGAAGAATCCCGCCAACCACACGGAAATGGGGAGCTGTGAAGGAAAGTGGGAAAGCGGTGGGTTGGAATGGAAATAGTGGTGCGTAAATAGTGTGAACATAGAGCGGGGAATGGAATATATTGGAATGGGTTTACCACAAAATCCGCCGACCAGGTTTCGAGTTCACGCAATCGAAGTAGCAAATCCACGAACCACCCGGTGAGGCCTAGCAGCGAAGGATAAGCACGAGAAGCCCATACTAGAGGCACCTGATCAAGGAAGAGAGAATTCTCCAGATCTTCCATATCGGACGTGATGGTGAGTTCGCCCTTCATACCAAGGTCAAGTTCTTTCAGGCTTCTCTTTATCTCACCGGTAAGGTAGTTCATACGTTCGCACTCCTGGAATGCTACGATCACGTACGGTGTGCGCTCCTCCACCTTGCCCATGATTTCCGGCATGTTAAACTCCTCCGGCAGCTTCTCCATTATTTCGTCCAGCACCTGCTTCACCTTGTCCTCGCGGGTAACGGTCGTACCGGAGCCCGAGCCGGCATCACGCGGTTGCATTTCGAACACCGTCCGGAACAGATTCTCTGAGGTGGTGGTAAGGAAACCAATTTCCGCATTCGGATGCAGACCATACAGATAAGGAGATTCCGGAGGCATCGCTTCGTCGATGTACGCGTGATAGCCGGCATAGTCGGTGTTGGGTGGGGCGGCAAAACCGGGTGCTAAAAACAGCTCCCCATCGACCAGATCGGGCTGCATCAGCTCTTCCAGGTAGGTGATGCACGTACGCCGATCCCAATCGTCCGTGATGTGCCCGCCGTACATAATTTCGCCAAACAGGTAGCGTAGATCCTCCCACGGCACTTTCGTGTTCGCCTCCAGATAGTTGTACAGCACGGACACCGAGATGTTAAGGTCGCCAACGTTGAACGGATAGATCTTATTCCAACCCTGCGGACCGAACTTGCGCCGTTCGGCGACGACCGCGTGGAAGTAGCATAGCGAGAACAGAATCACTTTAAATTCCGCCTCTTTGCCGCACATTTCCAGCGTCTCCTGGGTGAAGTTATCGAGCGCTTTGTGGATGTTGGCCTGCATTCCGGTCGGTGGCTCGTTGGTGATCTTAATCGACGACTCCAGAATGCCCTGGGGAATGATGTGAGCCGAGGCGGTGGCCGCCGGTTCCGCGCTCATAAACACACGATACTTTTCGTGCGATCCTTCCGAGTAGAACTCGAGCTTCTTCTCCAGCGCCGGTAACCACTTTTTCACCAGGTGAATGTTTTGCAAAATTACCCAATGCCCGGAGGATGCGGCTTTGTCCATGGCCGCTTCGGCAACGATTTCCTGGCCCTGCCCGAGCGAAACGTTGTAGAAGTTTCCGTTGTCGGCGGAATAACCCAACTGTTTCCCCAACGCCTCAACATCCTTTAGCGGATTAACGCCGGGCGAGAGAATGAAGAAGATCGGTGTCGATGGGCTGGTTTCTTCGAACGATTTGGCAAACTCCATCGTGCGGTTCTCAACGTATCTGGCGCCCAGCTTTTCCTCAATGAAATCACTGGCGGGGAGGGGAGAAACAAACAGAAAACAAGGCTCAGTGCACATGTTCACCAACCGTCAAGGTACGTACGTCATGGCGTAGGTCATACGATCCGGGCGCAGGGCGCGCATCATGCAGAGGCGCTGCAGCGCTGTTTTGTTTTTCCACTCCTGGGGAAACTTTTCCTTCTCCGGACACTCCGATTCGATGAGCTTCTTCCAGCGCTTCGACGAGGTTTCGATGTCACGATCGAGATTACGGAACTCGTCCTTGGAGGCCAAACTGCAGATACCACCCCAGGCGGTATTGGTCAGAAAGTCCACCGGCGATGTAACGTGCGGTTTGATGGGGAAACGCAGCAAAAAGTCCAGCTCGGCTGGTGTAATTTCTTCGTTGATCAGCAGGATCTATGGGAGGGAAAATGCGCCCAGTTAGTAGAAGCGTGTCCGGGTGGCCGCGCATTGCTTACCTGGAATGTCATTTGCGACATGAAAATCAACTTATCGCACTCGAACAGGCCTCGCGTCGTGTACTGAAACACGGAGAACGAAATGCAGTCGATCAGGTTACGCACACGCAGCGGAACTTCGTCCGCTGGGTCAGCCTTCGAGATCGCTTTCTGGAAGACGACGCTGAACGCTTTAAGTGAAAATTGGTAAATTGGGTTGATGGTGTTCAGATCGTTCAGAATAAAGTACAGCAAGCTGGCCCGGGCCGCCGCTGGTCGGTAGTGCTCCCGAGCCTCATCGATCTCCTTCGACGTAACCTTGGCCTCGGAGACTTTTTCCTCAATCTCCGCCGCCGTTTTCTTGGTCGTTTCAAGGTTTTCCACTAGCGCGGTATCGCCGAGGATGTTTCCGCCTGCCGAGGACAAACGCGACAGCAGATCGTCCTCGAGCCGTTTGAGCATAATTTTAAAATCGTTCTGCTGCTTGGTAAGGTCCGCTTTCAGCTCCTCCAGATCGGGTCGCTCTGCCTTGACCACTTCCGCCAGCAGCTGGTCCTCCAGGCCGTCCCTGGTGACGGTGAAGTTGATCAGCGTCGTTTGCGCCTGCATTTCCGGTTTGTAGTGCGGATTGGCCAGCTTGGTGTGAAGAATGAGCCGAAATTTGTGATTATACTCGACCTCCTTGTCACCGATTTTGATGGCCCTGTTTGGTTTGGGTGGAATGGCAAAAAAAAAAACACACACACACACATCAAAACTTGCGACGCCTTCAGGCGCACTTGGTAGCGCATAACTTACCGGCCTTTTTTGATAAGGTTGCGCCCGAGCAAAGAGTCGAGCACGGGATCAACGTTTTCGCTAATGTTCTCAATCAAGACGGTACTGCCTTTGGCCAGCGCCTTCTCCAGTGTCTCCAGATAGCCCTTCGAACCCAAACGTATAACTTTGAGAATATCGCCGTACTTTTGCTTTATCCACTTGATGCCCTGTAGCTGGGGATCGATCATTAGCGGCCAGCGATCGGAGTTGCTCAGTATGGTGGCGTTTTCGATGGACATGCGATCGCTCGGTAGACCTTCGTTTTGCCAGGTCGCAATCTGCGTATCATCGGTGAGCAGCCGCAGCGGATCCAGACTGTCGGTGATGGGCACGGCTGGTTCAAGGGCCCGCAGGAACGGAAGCCACATCTTGTTCATCATATCCAGGCGGAACTGTTTCGTAAAACATCCAACGTACGAGATGAATGCCGTCACGAGCAAAATATCTCCTGGCAGAGTGGTTGCTTGCTGCATGAACCTAACGGAGAGAGAGAGAGCGACAGTCAGTGTGTCTCGTTCGCTGATTGAGAACGTGAGTCTCTATACTTACTCCGCAACCGCTTCAGCCCAGCGTACGTTTTCGCTGGCAAGTCCACCGACCAGTCGATTAGCCAACTGAATCGTAGCTTGCGTGGCATCGGCCTCCTGCTGGCAGCGCAACTTATCGGCGGTTGCTTTCTCAAAGTCTGCCGTCAGCTTAGCCAGCTGCTCCTCTAGCGACTAACGAAATCAGACATTAGACAGCAGAAACGTGCTTTCGCACCGATTCGTATCCAGATGGGCAATGTACGCGCGATACTTACGGCAACTTTCTTCTTAATGTTGGCCAACTTCTCCTGCGATGCTGTGAGCTCAGCGTTTGCAGCTGCCAATGCGCGCCGCTTAGGCTCAACGTCGCAGTAAACGTCGTAGAATTTGATGATGTTAATAACCCACGCGCATAGACCGGCGGCCGCGGCGGACTTGGAGCGCACAAAGTCCGGCTCGAACTCGGAATCCTTCAGGTACGGCTGTATCGCCTTGATGATCTCCGGATGTATATGTTCCTTGTCGTAGTTGATCAACGAGTCCAGGAATGCGTCAACCTTGGCCATCGTAATTTTGGCCGCCTTCCAGCTACGATCCTTTGGAATTTTGCCGTTCGGGGCCAACAACACCATGACAGCGGCGGTAACATTCGTTACCACACCCGGCGGCGAACCGAACGACTTCAGCTCAGTTAGATTGGCCTTGTTCAGCGTGTTCAAGGCTTCCTGAGCCGCTAGCAAAGCGGGTTCCGCTTTCACTAAATCTTCCTCACAATCACGCTGCTTCTTGGCGACCTCTTCGGCGATAATCGCCACCTTCTGTTCCTCCTCGTCGGCGATCGCTTTCTCCGTCTGCACCTTCTCCGTTTCGATGCCGACAATTTCGATCAGCGCGTCGGCGGCATCATTTTTCTCCTTCAGCTCAATCTCCTGTATGGCCAGCTTCTGCTTCAAGGCTGCCACTTGGTCGGCGGTGTTCCTTAGCTTCTCCAGCCCATTCTCCAGACGTTCAACCTTCTTCCGGAGCTCGCCGTGCTTTTCCTTCAGCAGCTTATCGTAGAGGCTGATCTGCTCCAGGTAGGACTTTGGGGTGGTATAGTTGTAGCGTCGTTCGTTCTGAAGATAGACCTTCGACATCGAGTTGACGGACGTGTGTACGTAGGCCATGAAGCGCGCAATTGAGTCCTTGCATTCGGCTGGCAAAACCGTCAATTCCTGTAAGAACCTCAACGATACGGACATCAGGGCCTCCTGGGGCCACTCGTGGAACCAATTGATCTGGGTGCACGTGATGATGGCGGGAAACTTGCGGGAACGTACACGCAACGTCGCACCGACCGGGGAAAAGCAGAGCACCACCTTCAGCTGCCGCCGGACGCGATCGATGAAAAATTTCCAGCAGTTTTCGCGCGTGTCCACCAGGCCGGCTCCTTTCACCTCGTTGCGCACACCGGATATGATGTTCTCGACCTCATCGTCCGGGAACAGGTCTGGGATTTCACCCGAGGAAAGCAAGTCATTGATTATGACTAGGAAGATTTCGTTCGATATCTGTGCGTCTGTCATGAGGAACATAATACCGACGTTTTTCATTCCCGCCTTCAGGTACAGTCCGGACAGCTCGTTCTGTCGATGTGGAAAAAGATGTAGAAAGGGGGGGAGGGGGGAGGAGATCATGAAAGGAAGAAAACAGTACATTATTAACGTTTCCAAAACGCGTCGCATAAACTTCCTTTGATAGTACGACAGCACAGGATGTGTGAAATATGCATAATGCAAACAGCCCACATGCATCGCTCTGAAAAAACGAAAGTATCTGAAACAGTGTTCATCCACGGCCGGGCTTCGTTCCGCTATCCCTTATCAAATGGAAGTTGTTTAGTGTTTAGGGAGAGTTGTGGTGAATTAATCAAACCTTTAGATCGACGACACTGTAGCCTTTTTTCAGTTGAATCTGAGCCACTTCCAAGCTGGAGATGAAGGCAGCCAATCGACTCAGGGATTGTTTGCCGCTGCCACCAACACCCACCAGCAGGGCGCTACCTCTAGGCGACTCCAATATTCGGTTGATTCTGGGTGTGAGAATAAAATCGTTATAGCCTGGCTACGATTACGGTACAATTGAGCGTAAGATTAAAACGCGTCGGTGCGCAAAGGACAAGGAGTTGCGGCTAGGATTCAACCAGCGCTTGCCGCTAACGCTCCGTCACCCTGTACGCACGTTGCTTTTACGATACAGCCTACTGGGCCTACCTGCACACGTGCATCATGGCGTCTTCAAAGAGCACCAAGTTCATAGCAGAGATCAGATCGTTGTATGACATCATCGCTTCCTGCAGAAGCTTTGTCAGCACGCCCCAATCGGTAATGGGCATGTACTTCGGCTCGCCGATACCGCCAGCGAAGTGACAGTAAATGTTCGGTTTGTCGAAGACGATCGATTCATCGATCTCTTCGAACGATTTTTTGACCAGATCGTTCTGCATCTTGGTGAAGCTGTCGATATCTTTGTCGTCCAGCAACTTATCACCATAGACACGTTGGGTTTCATGAAGCCACAGTCGGATGAAATCACTCGACGAAACTAAGCAATCATTGGTGCTGAACAGCAGGCCCTGCAGCACTCAATGTTTGGTATGGAAGAGAAATGGTAGCAGTAAGCAGTGGCCGCCGCGAATGGAAGGAGAGCGTAGAAGAGAACAAAATTCAAAACATCAGTTTGAAACAATTTGCATTACGCTGTTCGAACCGTTCTCACTAACGCTTGAGTGAGCAAAAGCAAAAGCGAAAAAGAAAAATCAAGCACACAAATATCTAACCTGAAAAACGTTCGTCAGGTCGCGCAGATTGAAGACATAGTGAAATTTGATGGCCGTTGGTAAAAACACTTGTGCCACTTTAGTGTGTAGTGCCAAACTTGCTGCGACAATATTTTGTGATATTTTCGTGACGGCTATGTTAAACTTTTGCTCGGCATTCGCAAAATGCTGAACCAAAATCGAGTGGTAGATCGTCGTGACGGCGTCGGAGCCGGGGAAGCTGACCGCGAACACGCAAAAATGGCGCTGCAATCGCGGGTTGATGGTGAAGCTGCCGGAAGTAGGGTTCATGCAGGACACGTACTGGCAATTGTGGATGTCTTTTAGCGTCAGCTTGTTCCGATCGTACCAATGGTTGTAGTCGAGATGTTGGCGAATCAGCGTGTGCGGCTGGACAGTGCCGTAAGCGTCCACTTCCGGCATGTTCATATCGTCGATGAAGTAAATTAGAGTCTTGCTACCGGGCGGACCATAGTTCCGTCCAGCTTTCTTCTCCAATGGTTTCTCCATCACTTTCTGCAGCATCTCCGAGGAGGTGTAAAAATTGAACGGTATGTTCGCAATGGCGTAGTTCTCCGAGAGGCTACCGAGCTTCTCGTTCACCACGACCGTCTTCCCGCAGCCGGCGATGCCGACCAGCATCACCGGGTGTGCCCGGTCCATGAGCAGATCGAGGAAGAATCGCAATCGAATTGACTCGGAGGTATGCACCAGAACCGCCTGTAAAGGCTGATCACAGTCCATCTCGAACTTGGGAAGAATCTCCGTCCATGGGGTCCACTGCTTCGTTTCCGTGTCGATGAAGTAGTCGAAGACAGTGCCATTGGGTGGGAACTTGACGGTTTTGAACTCGTTCACCCACCACTTGCTAAACTCGATGCGGTAGTCAATGGCCGCATCCTGGAACATAGCCGAACCGAATGCCCAAACGCACGAGAACACAAAATATAGGTCATGCCACTCCTTGGGACAATCTGCTGGAGTATTGGTTGGAATCAGTAAACACTCCAATAAGTGACACAGCATTTGAATGTGAGCCATCTCGGCGACGGGGGTGATTTTTTTGAAGCGCGTGCGAATATTGTCCAGACACGCCGGGATGTACTTGTCGAAGAGAATGACCAGGTTGGATTTTTCCGCAGGAATGGTCCTCGTTTCAATCCAACTTGTAACATACCTGAAAGTACATATATGGTACTCGTTTTAGTACGCCCGTTACTGTCGATCGAGGGTGGGAGGTGGGATGTGGCTAAGGGGCGTAAGCGAAGCGTAATCCCCTCCCCTGATCCCCCGAACCACAGCCACGGCCTACTAAAAGCTCATTTTTCTCACGGATTCCATCCAAGATCCTGTGGGTTAATGTACAGGATGCCGGCTCTCGAGACCGTTGCGGGTGTCGCGGTCCGTAGGTTGGAAATTTCAAAGATCAGCCGCATGTAGGGCGTGAGCGCAATGCGCTCGTTCGAGGCCAGCGTCAGAACCTTGTTGTCGTCCATAACCGTATTGAGACTTTCGATCCACATCGGATCGATGTCACCGTCCAAGATGATCCACTTAGGATTGTCCCCACTGAGCGACGCCTGGTCACGCATGATGACCGAAAACAAGCCGTCCTTCCATTCGCGCGTTGCCGGATTGATTATACCGAACAGTTCGTCGTTGGTAACTGCTTTTGGGTTGAGATCGTTAAACGTTGGTTTCTTCTTCACGTTTTGGTAAGTTTTGTAGAGGGTCTTCCAGACTTGTGTCTTGCCCGTGCCCGCATTGCCGACAATAAAGACGGAATGGCGCACTTCGAGCAGTTCCTCGAGTTGGACCACCTTCAGTATGAAGTTATCCTCCGGTTGAAGGGCCAAATCGAGTGTTGCCTGTTTGACGGTTTTCTCAAATTCCAAATCGCGCTTTCTGGGTACATCCAGCGCTGGGAACAAATCACCGATCAAACCCATAAACACAGGCATATCGTCAGTTACGATTTTGGGAATGTTGAAGTCACGAAGAGCTCGCATCAGCACTTCCTCCTCCGGTCGGCCAGGATCACCGCGCTGGAAGGAAACGCAACAGGTGGTTGAATCATATGAGTTGTTTATTGCCGAGGGTTCTACAATTTGTTTACTTACTTTCAGCGAACCAGCAACGACTAAAACGGATTTAATCGCACGCAAACCCCAATCGTAATGATCTTGCTTCGAAAGCAATTCCTTGCACAGCGTGTAGAGTGTGATGAACTTGCGTGCAAGCACACGGGCATCTTGGAAACCTTCAGCGACCAACATGATCTCACAAATCAATTCAAAATCAGGAACGACCATCGCGCATGGACTGGTAATGTTGAAAGGACTAATTTTTTAGAAAGATCTCTTTCCGCAAGCGTAGCAAGCGTTGAAACTTACCGGAACAGAGCTTTCAAGTTCTCCGGAAGCTCCGTACGGCCGGCATAACCTGGGTTCATGGTGATGAATATGCCCACCGTTGGAACGCAGGCAATGAACTCTCCCATGAAGTCAAACTTAGACTTTTTGTCACGAATCGCATCTTGCACCGATTTCACTTGTACCGCCACGACGGACAACACTTCCACCGATATACGGTTGAACTCATCGAAGCAACCCCACGCGCCGGTCTGAGCCAAACCTTTATAGATGTTACCGCACGACTTGTAGTCCATCTGTTCCGAGCAGTTAAACACGTACACCATTATACCGAGCGCTCGGCCAAGATCCTTGGTAGTTTCCGTCTTTCCCGTACCGGCCGGTCCGGCCGGGCCTCCTCCCATCACGAGATGGAGCGATTGTGTGAGCGTAATGTAGCAACGATCGGTTAGTGGTGTGATGACGAGACGCGGTGTATTGCCAAGATATTCGTGGCTGTAGCAAAACTGTGCATCGCAGATGTTGGCAAAACAATCCTTCTCCGTATCGTCCCAACGGTGCCGTAGCTGCGATTGCCACTGGAATGCCGACGCAAATTCCACCTTCGACTGTATCAACTTACTGACGACATCTCGCGAATGGACGTCGATCGTACAGATGGTCATGATTTTCTGTCGATCGCCCCTCGTCAGTTCGCCAAGCAGGAGCGTGATAAGCGTGCTGAGCTGCGAAATTTGCTTCTTGTAGTAGTCCTTGATAGCATTGTCGTAACCCTCTTCGAGCCGGCTGAACGCAATGTTGACTTCCGTTGACCACCAGATTTGAGTGCCGCACAGGGAGACCTGGGCCGGATAGTCGAACAGCCAGTGCTCACGTTGCTTCTCCTCGTACGCTACCACCGCCTCGGCGATATAGCTTCGCAGCGAAGATCTCATCGCGTTCTGGATACGGTCCAACCACACTTCAACCTTTAGAATGTGAAAGATAGTTGTTTTTTTTTCTCTTGTATCTAACTTCGCGGTGTTTCATTCGTTTCATACTTACAGCACCGGTGCAGTTACAGAACTCGAAGAACTTAACATACTCTGTATCCTTCGCTATCATCCCTAGCGCTTTTTTGCTGTGTCCATCGTCGGTGCTTTCCAGTTTGAGTTTCGCGATCGAGTCAAACAGTTTGGTCAAATGCTTACAGACCACCTCCGGTCGGTTGCCGTTGCTGAGGATGTCTAGCAGATCGGCGGCCGAAACGAAATAAAACCGCGGAAAGTAGAGTCGCTTCGTTTCGAGATACTCGGCCAGTGCCTTTTCGCACAGTGCCAGCTGGCTCTGCAGGTTGTCCAGCTTATCGACCAACCCTTCGCGGTTCGTCGCATGGATGACGTTGGAGTTTTTGGCCATTTCTTCCATCATTATCTTAAACTCGGCGTCGATGTTGTCGAAGCGCTCGGAATCGACCGGTAGCTGCATCCGAATGTCATCCGAGCTCATGAAGATGGACTCCAGATGTGCCCAGGTTCGCTGCACCTCGAACCACACCGTTATCACCTGATCGGCCGTCGTCAGTTTCTTCTGCCATTCGGACACTTCCTCCAGAAAGTGAGCGATGAACTTTGATGTGATCAAATTTTGCAACACAACCTGCAACAACAAACAAACAAAAAACCGGATTGAAGACGTTGTCGTTATCAATTGTGTGTAAGTGGATAATAACCTGATTTTCTTCAAGCGTTTCAATCAACTCTTCAGACGCTTTGAGCAGAGTGGATCCGGTTCTTAGATGAGTTTCATACTCAAATTCCATCATTTTCGTGTTCGGGCTACCATTCCACACCGAGTGCAGATCGCGCAGAATCTTTTCCATAGACATTTCCTTCACCGCCTTGTCGACGATATTTTTTACCTCTTCCTCACACTCGTGCAGATTCAGTGCCAACAAATCAGAAAGCGTCGTGTTTTTGTCCATAATAAACGTTACCTGGTGGTGTAGGTGTACGCAATAGTAGATTAATTAAAATATTGTAATATGATTGTAGTAATAACGCAAACAAGATTGCTTTCACATATTTCATTGTAGTAAAGAATAGAAAGTTTTGAGAGGCTTATTTACATCGCTAGGAAACTTACTGTAATTTCAGGTGGCAGATTTGCTAAACTCTGGAATACAAGCAACGATATGTACAGAACAATTAATATAGTGTATTTACATGGCTTTTGGAATTGTTGTCAGAAGTGTGAAATATTGGCAGGATAAGCACGAGGGCCATACGTCGTTATTTACAAAGCACTTACGAACATTTACATGATTACACAAACGGTTGCTATGGGAACATAGCCAGCCAGAAGAGTGAAGTAAAGAAACATCGTTATTTAGCGGTGCACCGTGCGAGCAAAATTTGTGTTTCAATCAGAAGCAAACTACTGCAGGAGATTGTGCACAGAGAACGGATCGGTCCTATTTCACCATACCGTCAGGCATTGGAAGCTTGGAGTTATAAAGTTGTAGCATTGTAGTGTACTATAGTATAGAGCCAACTGACGTTTCAACGTTTTCGGAAAAAGCATCAATTTGTATTTTCAGTCCGTTAGTGTTATGCACATATTACGACAGAATTTTTTAAGCGGCGTGCAAAGGCACTATCGCACAAGAGGTTTGCTTTTGATTGAAACATCGGACATGGCTCGCTGTGCAGGTCACGCAAAAACCAAAAAGGGACTAAACACCACATGAAACGATTGCTGAGAAGAAATACAAACGCGACCAAAACAGTTGGCCACTGCAGGTTGAATTGGTAGTGTAAAGTGTATCAGAAACCTTTGTTGATGACATCAGCTGATTCCAATGACGTTCGCGGATGGCCGGATTTTGCAGCTCACCCACGGCGCGCAGCGACGTGAGCATGTTTTTGACCGTCGACTCGAGTGTGATGTACGTATCCCAAGGGCGCATTTCCTTGTCCAGCAGACGGATATCCTTCGCAAACTTCTTGCACTCGATGTCCATGTTTTCCACATCCACCTTCCTCCAGGGAGTTGTTTTCCAATCTTCGATGCTGGTCAGCACGATAAACACGTAATCCCACAGTTGCTGCAGCGAAAAGCGAAAAGCGAGTGAAACACGAGCGGCGTGCGGTGTTAACCGTTCACCTACCTTCAACATTTTCATCTCCTTTCGGCATTGGCGAAGCAGCTTAAACTCCGGGACGGACACCTCGAACAAACTGCCCGATTCCTGTATATCCGACATATCTTTTTCCAACCGGTTGACGTCGCCATCGATACGATCGAGAAGAACGTACGGTTCCTGACAATCGTACTTGAAAAATTCATATGTCCGGAACACGTCGCGGAACACGGTGATGTGTACGTCGAACATGGCGATCCGGTTGCGTATGCCAACGACCTCGTTGGCCTGCAGCGGTGCGACCTGCTGTTTAACGGTGAGCGCAATCTTCTTCGTATTGGCCCACTGCTCCGGCAGCTCCTGCAGGTACACGTTCACCTCTTCCGGTATGTCCATGTCGTAGTACTTCAGCAGCTCGATGGTGTCCTTCATCGGTTCGAACATTTCATCCGTTGTGGCGGTTCGCTCCTTGACGTGCAGCAGGTACGCCATAATGTTCACCAAACCCTCGTAGTCGCCTTCCTTTACCACCTGCAGCAAGCCTTCGTCCGCTTTGCGTATAAAATTTCCAAGATCCGTTAGGCTGTGTGTCACGTTGTTCACCAGGTGCTCCTTGAACATGTTGCCCCACTTGCGCACGATGTTCATCAGCGACTGGCGAAACGGGCGCACGTCCACTTGGAACCACGAGTTGAATATTTGGAACGATTCGATCTTCTCGATCTCCTGGTACAGCGATTCGTAGTGATCGATCTGCTCACGGAACGCCTCAATAGTCGGTGGACAGGGCTTCGGCGCTTCCGGGTCTTTGTTGATGATCAGCTCGATTTCATCCGCCTCCAGGGGCCGACCGTACTCGAGGAACGTTTCCATGCTGTACTCGCGATCCTCGAGCCAGAGATACGAGTAGCGCTCAAAGTCTCCGCAAAACTCGGCCGCCTCTTGGATGACTTTATCGACACCTTGTAGAATTTCTACCTTCATTTCTTGAATATCGTTATTTTTCGTAATTATTTGCTCGTACGTTTTGTTTGCCGTTTTGAGCAGCCGTGGAATGAGCGAAGACATGTAAGTAATATCGTTCACCAGGCCGGCTAGCAGAGCGGTGAAACCATTCACATCATTTGGATTCAACGATGGTACAAACACTAGCTGTGGCTCTAGCAGCTCTAGACGTGATTCAAACAGCGGTGCAAGATTATTGCCTACGTCCATATTTTCAGCCAGATAGCCGATACTGATGCCGATCATGAAAAGTAAGCTCTCGTACACAATGTTGTCGACAAACTTTACGTACTCCACCCAGTTCACATCCTCCTGGTCGTCTTCCATGCCGAAAAGTTTCATGTTTGTGTCGAGCAGCTGGTGAACTTTGATGGCCGCCGCCTCCAGTTCCGTGTACCGTTTGGTTTTGCGATCGTTACGCTCCTCGAGACACAGCACGGTGTCCTTCTTCGAGTCTTTCCTTTCGAACAGCGGTAGCTTCGCCCAGGCCGACATGGTGGTGCGAATGTCCTGCAAGTTGTTCTGGATGCTTTGCATGCGCTTTTGCAGCTGCTCGACGGGATCACGGATCTGTATCATGTAATCTTGGATGTCCTCCGAATTCCAGGTCAGCTCGTTGATGGCCCTTTCCAGCAGAGCATCGATGTGCTCTATTTCGCCCTTAATCAGTTCCAGCTCGACCTTGGTGCAGTTCTTGCGAATCTTGTTGTACCAATCCACGGTCTTTTCCAGGTTCAGCGTGTACGAGCGATACACTTCGCTTCTATCCGAAAACTCCAGACCTCGCGGAGGAATGTCCTCTTTCTCCATCAGCCGTAGGTAATGCACCTCTCGGAGGATCGCGAACAGTTGCGGACTAAAGTTAAGCAGCAGCTCGGGAGAGTTTTTCTTTCGAATAATTAACGGCTTGTCCAGATGGGCTTCGATCGTTTCGGGTACTTCCGTCGCCCATCCATCGAAAATGGAACGTTCAAACTCTTTGAGCTTTGCAATAAGTATGTCGAAGCGAGCGAGCAACGCAGCGCCTTCATCAGACTGCACCACCCTAGAATCATTTATCGACAAAGATGTTAGTTTTAATACTCACCGATATTTTGCACTCTAACGGACTTACGGATGCTGTAAAGTTTGGAATTGTTTGATGGGACTCGTTATGCGATTAGTAAGCTGCAGAACCCAACGAAGTGCAGCGGTAACTGGAGGCGCACTGCGATCAACAAATATGCATCCCTCCTTTCGGTAGTGCTCCATTTGCTGACTGAAAATGTTTTCACAAGTGCTAAGTTCCTCGTCAATCATCACCAAAATTTGTCGGTATTTGTTCGTAAACTCCTCTTTAATCTTAGGACGATCCAATACCGTCCCTACAATGCTGATCAGCTGCAAGGATGCAAAGAGTTGGAAAAGCCGGACAATTATGATAAGTACTCAAGAGCTTGTCGTTCCTTTTACCTTAAATACGCTCTCAAGATTATGGCAATCATCAAACGCTTGACAAAGAATTGCGGCTAGTTTCAGATCTAGCTCCAAAATACGGTCCTGGAACTTAACGAAATCTTCCTTGAATGTGGGATCATCAGGATCGAGAACATCGTAAGTTTTTGAAGCAAAGAGAGAAAAACATTGGTTAAACTCAACCGACACCCCCGTAATGCGTGCGCTCAGTGCACGCCCCTTCAACCCTCCGATTTCCACTTTCTCCAGCTTGAGAAACTCGATGACGGTGTTGAAAAACCATTGAATGGTAAACAATCGATCCAGAAACGCATTGTAGCGCTCGAAAACGGCGTTGGGATGGAAGGTCCAGTTGACGACGGGTCGATCCTGGAAGAAGGGTGCAATATTGTCTTTGTACTCGTCGTAGACGGTGCGGAAGTATTTAAGAATTTGAATCGATAGCGATATTCGTTGCATCGCCTCGTCAATGTCGGTGTGAAAGATGGATGATGGATCCAGGAAGCGTTTCGCCTGGGAAAAGAAAAAAATCGGGCGTGAGGGATTATAGGCTAAAACAACCGGTGTAGATTGCAATCGGGTTCGCTTGCCTGCTGAATGATTAAGTTGCAAATCTGACGAAGGAGAACTGTCACCGAGGGCAGCGATGCGAGAAATCAATATTATTATTTCGAAATTTTATTTTCTTCCACGAAACACTTACCAATAAGTTTAGCAGAGTGACAGTAATATAGTGAGTTAGACCAAATCAGACAAACAACGTGCAGCAGTGGTTTAAGTAGAACTTTACACTCAGAAAACTCAGTGTCTTCCAGTTGCTGGAAGTGTCGTGTGAGTGGATTCAAATAAAGTGTAATATCTCGTGCTTCCGCCAATGCTAGGGACGACGAACAACAAACACAGCATGATTAACAGTTAGAAGAGCAACACAGCACTTTATAATCAGTTCCGACGCCATCAGCACTGACCTGTGACAACATTCTTGAAAAGTGTTTTAAAGCACGGATAGTAAGCGCTGTCCGTATATTCAAGGATAAGGGCCATGCTGCGTATCCGTTCATGGCGCAGTTGTTCATAGATGTAGGTAAGATTTTTGAGACGATTATTCCAAAAATTAATTTCTACAAGGGATGAAAGCGAAGGGTGGGAGCAACTGGATTAGTACAATCCGGTCACGTGCAGCAGGCAAACGGTTAGTAGCCGTACCGACAGAAGGGACAGGATTTTGGCCACCGTTAAACGCGTTTGCACTCGACTCCAGCATGACGTCGTTCACTTGCGTGGCCCATTTGATGACAACACCCTCGATTGCACTCTTGAGGTAGAGATTAATCGAGCATTCTGCGTTGACAACGAGTTCTTTGGCCGTCTGCACACATTTATCAACTCCCACGGGCATTGGTAGAACGGTCTGTCCACTAACTTGACCCTGGACTTGATAAACCGTGCTCTTTAGACTGTGAACTTGCTTTTGTACGTCTTGTGCGACCATTTCCGGCCAACCGAGGTGGTTGTCGGAGTTGGAGAGAAGGGGAACGAATACTTCATCGACCAGACAGGACAGCTGGTCGATGGTTCGCGTTGCCAGATCACCGACGACGAGCACATCCTTGCAGCCATCGCGCGGCACATCCAGTGGGTTTTTCTTTACGAAGTAGACACCTGCAATCGGCAGACGCTATCATTGGCAGAACTCTGCTGATTGGATGTGCTTTTCCACGTTATAAAAATAATTTACCTTTGTTTTTCAGTTGCTGTATCGGGAAGCTTACAAGGGGAATCAGTTGTGCAGATGGTGTGAGAATGATAATCATAACGACAGTCTGTGCATTGTCTAAGAATTCCTTCAGGACTGCCTTGTGTTCTTCTCTGGAAATAACAATCGTAGAGATTGAACGTAAACCTTTTCATTAGTTATTGTATTTAGTGAGCCACGTGGTGGTGTGTGTGTATGGTGAACCGTACAATGTAACTAATCGGTGCCATTTTTCTGGTTTCAATTTGAGTGTTTTCTGGACGAAGGATCCGAGGAATTCAAATCGAGGATCCGAATTGCTACTTCCTCCAGCTCCATCCATGATGGTAAGTTGCGGTCACTAATACACTATTCAAACTAGCTGTCGATTGAAAGAATAAAATAGTAAAGGTTTAGTGAGAAAATGATTATTAAATATATTAAATTAATTTGTTTTTTATTCATATTTATTCAGACATATTTACTCGATATTATCAGAGGTGGATCTAGTGATATGAAAACTTGATACTGTTCAGAAAACTTGAACTATGAAGTCACTCCTGAGGGAAAATTTAAGAAATGACGTGTTTTCTTTTGCAAAAGCACAATTTACTAATTGCAGATCCAAGATTCACCCAAGATCTTTTTTGTTTTGCTCGCAGGCCTACATTATTAGTCCACTTAAGGTCTGGATTTATCTTGACGTAGTACATGTTATGATAATTTAATCCATCATATCAAACGATGAACAACTCTTGTAGCAATTATGTATGTCAATGTTCTCGATTCCATTGATGAATTTGGCTCACATTTTCTTCTTCATTTATTTGTATTGTTCTTTATAATTTCATTTTATTCTTACGTTACTTTTTGTCAGGCATTTCAGACATTTAGAATTTTTAGAATTTTTGATTGACAATTAACTCACTCACTCTCAGAATTCGAATTGGTTCATTCGAAGATCACTTGTTTAGTCTATTAAAATTTTAATGTTGGCTAGAACATGGAGTTTTAAGAAACAAATAATAGCCAGATAAAGAATTAAGTTTTAACGAACCGCTCGATCATAACTTTTAGTGGTGCAGAACTTAATGTCTGATATGTACTATGTAACATTGACGTTTTCCCTACTGTTTAATATGACATAGACATTTTTGAATGACCCATACACACTATATATATTCCAAACGTTTTGTTTGTTGAAGTTTATTTTGCTTAACTTTAGTTCGTCGTACTGAATTGATACATTGATTTATTTGGAATTTGTATCCATTTCCATTACGGCCAGATTGGTTTTTTTGTAAACTAAACCAGCTTAAATGAATTTTCCTTTCATCACATGCCAGTTATGTTTTGGATAATCTTATAAATACGATACAGTTTCACTTGACTATGTTTAATAAAAACGTATCGTAATAAAAATACTATTTCTTGCGAGTTAAAGTGACTCCAGGTGGATTTTTTATCACACGCTACATGCTGGAAGGTGGGACTCCCAGTGTATGTTATAATTGTTTTATTCTGTTGATTTTAATCTTACTTTGCTACATACATTGACCGGCTAAATTTAGTTCCAGCGGAACCTGTTCTGTTGTACGAAAATCCGACATGGATGTCATTGCACTAACAAGACACCTGGTAATAACCTTTTTGGTTATATTTTAGACAATTGTTAACGTAATGTTAGAAATGTTAGAAATGATGCACGGAAAACATTCATACAGTGCTAAACTTTTGATTAATTTTAAAAATAGTTTTGTATATGAGTACTTATTATCATATTTCACGAACATAGTCTCGGTGGAAATAGAAGTGGAGCCGGTATTTCACACAACGAACTGAACGATCTGAACAACCACGTTTTCATTTGTAGCGGCAGTGAACAAAAGGGTCACTTACCTTGGACGGAGTTTTCTCATGAGAAATATGTTATGAAACATAAAACCAACACGCTGCTGTATACCTTTACAATTACAGGTAATTTATGCAATCACTTTGAACAACAGAAACGAAATTACGTATCGAAAATTAGAAAACGGTTCAATTGTTGGTATTTCTTCATTTTTTCAATCCGCTGATTATTTTCTCGATTTACAAATAATAAATCCACCGCATAGTTATTCTTTCATTTTATGCAAACCAATTTTTTGTATAAGCTGTACTTCTGGTTGAAAGTTATCTCTTCATTAGGAATCAAATCACTTCCTCCACCAATTGCCTGTGAACACTTTGAACTGTGAATCATTCAAATAAAATTTGTAGAAGATAAGCTCTTGTCATATAGTGAACCCTTTCTTGAATGTTTTTATTATTTTAAATACGTAAAAAAATACTTAAAATTTCATGGATTAATACTTGATTTAACATGTATTATCAAAAGCAGCATGTTAAACTTTTTTTCTGATGATGCCATGTGTATTTTTAATCACTTTAATTTCACTAGTTAAGAATCGCTCTCGAAGTAATGCATTACTTATTTGTATTCTTTTTACGACGGTGCTCCACGACAAAAAAAAACTCATACATATTTTTCTCTAATTTCACATTACTAATAAATGCACCAACAGTACGATCTCTACGAACTTCGAACAGTGCAATCTCTACGATTAATACGATTAATTTGATTGCTAAAATCTAACAATTGTTTCCCATAAATTACCGAATCTTTCATCTCCAAAAATCAAATCAAATCAAATCCAACCAAATCTTTGTTAAAAAATGAAAAGCAAAACATTTTTTTGTTAGTCTGATGGAAATTCAAGTGACATGTGGAAGACTCAAATTTCAACTCACTTATCTAACGCATGTTTGGTTCTGCTGTTTCGTTTAGTATATTGTGCTTAGGGTAAGTCAATATTTAAGTCAATTAAGTCAATTAAGTCAATTTTGTGTTTTCCAAAAATTCTTTTTCGGTTTCAATGCTTCCGTTAATCATGCAATTGACAAGAAAAACCATCATAGTTAATCATACATTTTGTCAAAAAAGTGTTACACTTAATAAAAGACTTTTTTTAAATTAATGAAAAAAATCGTTTACATAATTGGCATTTAGCAAATGTCTAAATATTGAAAATTTCAAACAGTTTTTTTAAATATATGGAGCTTTATTGTGCTCTTACCACCAACCAGGTTTGTTAGTGTACAAAGATTGGATGATTACCTACGATGTCTAATTAATTCAACGACCTATTAAAGTCACGATTGTGCCGAAATCAAATCGACAGAATGAAGCAACTGTCAGCCTTTTGTGCAGTTTCTCACAAATACTTGTTGCCGGCACAATTCCTACATTGCGTGTTTGTGCTGAGTTTCAGGGTTAATAGTTTGTCCTCCACAGTGTATCGTTGCGTTTGGAAAAAAAAAACGAAACAAAAATTGACACGCGATCAGGCAATAACGTGTCCGTACCATCGTTGTTAGCCCTCGCGCTTCTGTTTGTGGAAGGAAAGAATTAGGATATTCGTAAGTTTTTATTTCCATTTGACTTTCCATCAAAATCAACAAAAAACTGAAGCCCAACGTATTATGGTGGCAAGCAGAAGGTATCGGATACAACGCCATTAGAAGGGACGGTGCATCATTTTGGCACGCCAGGTTGTTTGTCAGTTGAGTAGTACTGTTTTTGTGTCAAGCACGGTTATAAATAATTTAATCGATAAGTTTTCCGGTTAGTGTGTCTTTGGTTGAGCGGATACGACGCAATAGCTTTTTCCTGACGAATGATCGTTAAGTACATGTTGTTAGAAAGCGATATTAATACTGTAGATTGAACTATTGTATCTCCACGGTTATCCAGGTTGTTGTATTTAGCTTGAAGAAGTTTACACAGGTTTTGTTACTATCAACGGCAATATGCACATTTTTACATAATATTTCTATGACATAATCACTTTAATTTCAAAACACTTTTCATTTCGTTGTTTAATTTGCTTTGTTGTGAACTTTTAACTTTAAAAAACCCACAAACGCTCATCTTTTTCGTAGCTCGCGTGGCAGCTATTACATAACATTGAAACACACCTTGTATTTTCCACTGCGTGTTTTTCACTATCAAACATAAATTTTAAACTCTTAACTATTTTAAAAACATTATTCAACCACACAAAAACTGTAATTAACACAATCTTTCACTGTTGTTCAGCAAACGATGCAAATTTTTAAGTTTTCTGTTCCACAAAACTCGCGCTGCGAAAGTTTTAGTCTAATCGAACGGAATTCTGGTTGTGGACTGATCAGATCGATTGCTTCGGGCAAAAGCTTCGCATAGAGAGATACGAGAAGCCGTTCTAACTGATACCTTTCGCATATCCCTCCCGTGTGCCCCTCGGAAGTTGTCACTACTGCTGAAACGCAATGCAAACGAGCGAGAGAGGATGCGATAACCGTTTCATGTGTCACCTGAAAGAGCCGGAGTGCTGAGCTTCGCGGTTCGTGGTTTGCATAAATAAATTCGTATCTAAGATACTGATATTGTTTTGTTGATACAACGCTCCACTATCTGGGAAATGCAAGATAGTCGGGGTGTGGAATCGTCAACCGGGACGAATCCGGCCCTTTCGGTAAGGTTAACCTCGGCAGAGGGAGAATTTGCGTTGATTTTTGGTAGGTACAGGAAAAGCTTAGCACGTTCGCTGTTTCGAACGATTGTTGGGTCGATCGTGTCCTAGAAGGTCCATGCTCACTGTCAATTTAAATTCTTGACATCCTCTAGCGAAGTTGTTGGTTCTGGGTTTATTCGCTGCAACTATTTGCAGCTGTTTTGCAGGCGGCACAACATGAAAGCGAATGGTAGAGTGGTTAAATTTATTCATAGTTTTCATAGTGCCATTGTTTTCCATTCATGCACAAAAAGTTCATGGCGAGCTTTAGCAACTTGGTGGGAAGGTTTCCGTTTTGTGAATAATACAGTGTCGTGCGGTTTTTTCTTCCATGGCGATTGCAAGTATCAATGTCTTTTAAAAATATTGATTGGAAAGGTAATATTTTTTCAGATACTTGCACATTTGATAGATTTTTTTGATAGGGCTATGGAAACATTCTTATTTCAAATGTTGGGTTTTATTAGTGAATGAATATAATAATTTTTTTTATGCAAAAATTACTGCAAGTCAAATCAAATTTTAGTAATGTGTGTATTTTTTTCATCCATTGTCATGCAAATTTGTGCAAAATGTGTAGACTTATTCTAGTTATCGTATCCTGTATCATACTGTCGAAAGCTGTTAAAAAGAAGTACAATATGTTTGAATTCAAGATGATATGTAATGACAACAAGTATTTAAAGTGAAAAATGAACCTGAACCGATCTCAAGTAAAAAGAAGGTGACACCCATGCGGGTCTGACATTCTAAGGATGTACAACATGAGTACAAGCATAGGAGATTATCTCCATAGAGGACGTTCATATCAAGCTGAAGGCTACGGGTTCGAACATTAATCTAAACTAGACTTTTGCTCAGAGCCCTAATTGTTATTATATCAATTGTTCTAGATTAGATATATCCTATAATGTTGTAAAACTTTGTTAGATAAAATAACTAACCATAAAAATTGTCTACAATATTGATCGAGTAGTTAAAAGTTGTATAATTTTCTGTTACAAGATCGTCAATCGGCTGCAAACTATGATCGGATTTCAGTAGCACTTCAAAATTACTTCTATTATTTATATTTGTATTTCTAAATTTCGGGATGTTTGTGTTAGTATCTTAAATGGAATATAAAATCGATACAAGACAGCACAAATGTTATTCACATACGTACATGAAAAAAAAAAAATGACATAAATATAACTCAAATCGGTAACAAGTTGTGTTATTGATATTTAAGAAGCCATGATATTAAAATTAACCTAAAAAATTTATAAAATATATAGTTATAACTGGAATAACACACAACTTGTACATCACTGACTGGTTAACAGAGGATACCAGATTAAACCAGTGAAACGCTCTCTTCCACTTGATCCGTTAAGCAGGACAGACGTGTAATAAAGACAGATTAAAGAGTGATCTCCACGACTTATTATTATATTTATAAAATGAAAACTACATACACTTAATTAAAGTTCAAAGTTAAAAACGATAACCATTAGAACCACTGAATTTTGATTAACAAGATTAAGTAAATAAATGAGCATCAAACATATTACCTTCTGATATGAATGTATTGGTTTTTGTACTTTATTTATACCAGATTTACAATACCTTGTAGAGGAATAGATTTCATACATAGAGTGCACATGCAGTAGTTTAGACCAGAGCTACTGAGGATAACTTTTTACAGCAAATGAACCTATCCTTCCGACGGCTTTACGTGTTCAGCTTTTGTTTAAACTCAACGGTCAAAGTCTGACCTAGTCGATTCTTGTTTTGTGACCACAGATCATGCAAACTAATAGCCAATTTACTTTGGAGAGCATGTTGATTGTACGTAAACTGTGCTATGATTCTCACCGTACGATTTCAATTTCGAAAAACGAGCTCATACTGCTGCGTCAGTAGATCGATGCAAATTACTTCTTGCTTGGATTCGTGTCCAGAGGTCAGAGTGCAAGAAAGCAAAACTAGCATTATCAATCAAATATCATCATGATGGATCGATGATTTCTGGATGGAAACGAAATCAACTTTGAATTGTTCTTACTTGAAGATTGGTAGATAAAATTGGTTGCAGACTCTTTACCCAACCTATAGGAACGATGATTTCAATTCCGAATTTATTAATCATAACTAGTAGTCTATTGATCAAAGACAGCGTGATAAGATTAGTTAGACTTCCATTATGATTAAGAAATGTTTTTAAGTTAATAAAGATCGTATTTAATAATAAATGAATCCCAATTTGATGAGAAACCATTATGTGTTCTTCCTATCCGATGATGTTTCTCGCCAAAGTTCATCAACTTCGCAAGACAATGTAGAAGCGCATTGATAGTATTACAACAACCGCAAAGGATGTTACGGGTAGAAGAAACTTTCCTCCGACATTTGTTGAATATCAGTTTACCGTACACCCGGGTGTTCGCAGGAAGTGGGAGTGACATGAAAATTGAAAAGCAAAAGTTTTCACATTCTCTGGGGACGAATAGTTTGTGCAAAGTTTTCGAATACACAAGAATGGCGTATCAACGGTTGGTTCGGTTCGGTGGTGCAAACGCTTATGTAGCAGATTGGTACCGTAGTTAGTAACGTGGTCTTTTTTTTCAACCTAATAAAACCATATAATGCAGTAAGGTTAATATTTTCGTTTAAGGATTAAGGTTTTATCGATCGCTCCATTGTTTGCTTGCATTCGTAGCCGGATTCTATTTTCAAAACTGATGATAATAGCAAAAAAACAAAAGTTGATGCAAACCACTTAATTAGCTATCAATAAAAATGATAAATAGTATCGAAGTTTCTTATATCTAAGTCATTACGAAACGTATAGAAGGCGCCCGATGGAGGCGCCCAATTCCCTTTGTTGAAATAACGCAGGTACTAACAAATGCAACAACAACTGGTTATAAAACCTTGGTTCCAGTATGGAGAATAAATTTTTTTTTTCATTTGAGGAAAACCTATTATTTTTTATATTATGCCAAATGTCTAATCTAATGTTTGGATTTTTTTTTGATTAGTAATTTGAAGCTAATTACAACATGATCAACTAATTTCAACATGATCGGGTAATCGGGGACCTCGTTAATAAAATAAATAAAATACGAATAGGTTTCAGTCACTATTAATAAAACATATCATTAAATCAATATTACTCATACATTTTGTTCTGAAACGGTACGATTTTTTCAAAGCAAAAAAAAAAAACGATAGAATTAATTCGTTTTTACGGTAATTCAAATTAAATGACCCTATATTTCGGGAATGACGAACGGAACCGGATGCATCGTAAAGGTCTCGCTGTTTTAAATTATGACCATAAAAAGGTGAAGGTTAATCAAATTGAAGCCTTTTTCATCTTCATGATGCTCGAACAGCGAGGGACGGTATCGACCCAAGGGTTTGAACATGTTGCCACTTTTAAGATGACCTTAATTTGGGCTAGGTGTTGATATAATTTGTTACGTTAATGTAGGTCCTGATCCATACTAAAATATCCGCTAAAGACCGTGCTGTATTAACCAACATTCTGAGAGGTGATTAATGCAAATGGGCTGGCTTTACCAAGTTGCGAAGAACAACGTTTACTAAGAGATCTAAAGTAATTTTTTTTGTACTAAGCAGTCGCTATACTTACAGCGGTTTTATCGGCTGCCGCTAGATTTATCCCAAATAGCGCCAGCAGCGCCATATGAAAAAACCACAAATCATACTGAAGTACGATGCCGGTATGTGTATTTACAGCCAAATGGCGCTGTTTTGAAGAATATGATAGCTCTGCGTCAGTAATTTTCAAATGTACGCGTCGTGAATAAGGCGTATTTTGTTGTTTTAATTGATTATCACACAAAACTTATATAACACTAAACTTTCGATCATGATTGTAAACATATTAGATTATGTGTATGTAAACACCTCTCTACTCTCTAGCGCGATTTGGAAATATTCTGATACCAACTGATTTTCTGATTGATTGCCTCGTTCAAATCGCGGTACGTCTAGGTACGACTACAGAAACATACAAAAAGTTCGTACGATACCTTCTACAGATGCTAATACTATCGATCAAAAGTTTGTGATTGGAATTATATCGAAGTAGTCCGTTGCAGTGTGAAAAATACGTGATTGCCAACGAAGGTAATGTACTTCGCTTCGGATTTGTTTGAGTTGAAGCAGCACTCAAATTCGGATAATGAAGTTATAATGAAGTTATGATGTAATGTGATACCTGCGTATGCTTATCGCTATCGCGATTGGTTTTGTTTCTTAGGTTACGATGACAGAAGTATTGCTTAAAATGTTTTGTAACCTGTTTGCGTTCGCTAAATTGTTGTCGCTCGTGAAATCTATGACCTTTAACACTTTTCTCCTCCATTTTCCGTCTCATTTTGAGTCACTTCTTCTACATGTTTATCGACATTTTGAATCAAAAAGTATTCGACAATCATTAGTATTCCAAAGGACGATGCGGAAAGGTCGATGAAAAACGAAAGTGCATACTTGTATGTCGAATTTTCCCTACTGTTTGTAATGGTACCATACTCAAGCTCAAGCATTAAACATTCGCGTTAAGTGAGCTCCCATCTGCGAATGACCGACGTGTGCGGAGATACTTTCCTGTAGCAATAGAGATCCTATTTTATTTATGTGGGTTGCCTTTACTTTCCCTAATCCCAGTTGATACTACTTTCAAGCATTGATGGTTGTGGTTTAAGTGGTCGAAGGTAAACAAAAGGTGGAGCAGCCAAAAAGGGTCGTACTGGAGGATAAGCGTTTAAGCGTATTTCTACTCATATGATAGCTGTGGTATTATAGTGATAATACCATTCCCAATACAGTTATCTGCAATACACACCTACCGTTGAAATAAAGCTAACTTAAACTTGTGAAGAATACTTTGAAGGATAAAGAGAAATGAAGACACATATTAAACATCTTTTCTAGAATTCATGGCACACTTTAGAAAACTTGAAGACAAAAACAGGCAAATTCTTGCTTGCATCCATCATGCTTAATACACTCAACAGACATGTGATCAAAATAAAAGCCCACATAGTCAGAGACCGGTACCTTTTACCTTTTCCGGCGAAACTGTGGCCCCAAATGCCCATCAACATATCAGCGCACTAGTAGCGCGGCGCAGAATTCCCTTGACATTGCTATGCCCTTTAGGGCGACATCCCCTTTTTGCAGGTAATAGACGGGCATAATGGATCCCACTTTGTCTTTAGGATGAGTAAAATATATTACGCTCGCTGGATAAGTGTGGAGTGATAAAATTGGCGTAACATACTGCCGGCACCGGCCGTCAGCCACCTTCTTACCTTCTCGCTTCCGAGAGTTTCTTTCACGCACCGGAACCTGCCGGAACAATAAGTACAACGACTGGGTGTGTATCGCATTTTTTTCCAATACAGCATGTAGCCTTGCGGCATCGGGCGAATTTATTTGACATTGGATACACTGGAATTGTGGCGCATTGTGGCGATGAACGTACGCGAACCGTACCTAATTGGCTCTTAAAACTTTTTGGCTGAATTGTTTGATTTTGTACGTAAACCTAAGGTGCCGACGGTGAGGAGGGATTTTGTTTTGAAATTGTGTTCGGCGAGAGTCGTTGATGAAACAACAATAGAAATGTAATTACTTCCCGGTGCAAACAAAATACATCGCCGGTATCCTCGGCGTTGTAATATTTATGCTTATTTGCGTGTGAAGTCGCGCTGCTGGGAACGATGCTGTTATGTTACTAACGGTTTTAGCAATGTTTTATACACGAATTTTGAAGGAAACATGAAGTGTTCCACCAAGTGTTGGATTAATCGTGTCGATTGAGGTGAGGTGGCGTGTGTTTTGTTTGTTTGCAAATGTGAGCGCTCGTGCTCGAACACGGTACGATACGACAAAAATGGTGGCGGTTATGACGAAGAGTTTGCTTTTCACACCCTATTCTAAATTCATTCTCCTATTTGGTAATACTGTATGCGATGGGTTGTGTTTTGTCTTTGGTGTATGCATTAGCCACTTCCACTACCGCGCCTGTCTTTTGGCACATTGTTACGACAACTATTCTCTTAAATACGTTCATCGAATGGTGTTTTGACAAAGTACGTCGTCAGGATGCCCTTGCCCTTCACATGGATCGGTCCCCGACAGTCGCAGGAATAGCCAGCGGCCATGAGCACTTTAGCTGTGTTTTCCGTCACCTGTGGGAAACGGGAAAAAAATGGAGTAATTTTATGTTCAATGCAGTGTGAGAGAGGCGAACATTTATTTCTGCAGAAAATATCCCGACATAAATTCATTTCAAAGTGAACTATCTTCAAAGCGACATTACGTCGTTTGTAGCTCTACCAGAGTGTGGTAATTCTGCATCCCATTTGTTGCCGCTCATCACAACACAAGCTTTTTGCGGTGAAACAATGGTGCGGGTAGCGAAATCCGGGTGTTTCAAATGGAAACATTTCCGCTTTCGTTAGCATGTGTTTTCGAAACCATACTGCGGTCTGAGCTCGGCCCCGTCATAAACAAGAAAGTTAGCTCATTATGGAGTTCACTTACCTGCACACGTCCCATCACGCCACACGAGTCCATGCGCGATGCGACGTTCACGGTGTTGCTCCAGATGTCGTACTGTGGCTTTTGGGCTCCAATGACGCCGGCTATCACTGGACCATGGTTGAGGCCGATCCGCAGCCGGAATCGTTGGAATGATTCACGATTTATTTGATCCAGCGCCGTCATGAGCGCGATGGCGAACTCCACCAGCACGACCACGTTGTGCTCTTCGGTGCGCTTCTCATCCTGGTTTGAGCGCCAACAGCGATGGAACAAACACATTGTTCCAAGAGTGCGAGCATCGTCCATAGAGCAGGGGTAGGCGGAACAGATAATAATAGAGCGAGAGAGAGAGATAGTTGTATGAAAAAATGAAATCAAATTGAAAACCCCCCACCCTGGATGGCGGTGCATATAATGGAAAGAAAATGGCGAAAATAACGATAGGTCATGGTGTGGGGACGAATAAAAATTGATGGTATAATAACATCCACCAGCTACCGGAAGCTAGCCGGCGGAAAGTCTTCGCAGCAGCATCAGCGCTCGGTGCCGGCTGTCGCACCGGCTGAAGCTGATGTGCTGTCCTAACGTCATTTAGCTATTTTCCCGTCGGCTAGCTTCCGGTTTGTGGTGAAGGTGGCAATCAAAAGTCAGGGAGGGAGTCTACCGTTCCTGCATTCCGGGGATGGATACGTACCAGCTCATTATTTTTCTACCAGGTTGAGCGCAAAAACAAACGAAACAATCATGAAATGGGAAACAAGTACGTTAGTAAAGGTGAACGGGTGTAAACATCACAAACGTCTATTGTGAGTTAGAATTGAGTGAGATTTTTGTATATTTATGTTTAATTAATAGTTTCGTGCACTTTTGTTAAGGATTGTTAAGTCCTTAAAATATTTCGGTTAGAACATTTGCGTGATTTGAGCAAACGAAACGGCACGAATGTAATTGTTATGTAGCTGCATAAATATCTTCCCATCCCCATAAATAGCAACAAATGGTACACCCACACTGATTTATATGCGTTGGGCGATATTTTCCAATTAACTACAGAAAATACTTGCGGCATCGCTTCGCACACGCTTCGGTAATGAAACGAAATGTATCAGGAGCGACGACCTAAACAAATAGATACCGCGGCAAGTTGGGCAGCGAAAGGCTTAAAAGGGTTGGGAAAACTTGAAGAAAGTGTAATCCTCTAATGCTTTTGCCTTAGAGAGATCCTACTCACCATAACCGAAGCTATCGATAAACATTAATTTAACTTGAGCTTGAAAAAGTGTTAATGATATTGCGCTAAAAAGTATGGTATCCGTTTGTTCGGAAGATTAATAAACATTAAGTGTAATCGGTCGTTTTAGGATTCACATCTGAGTGATCATAAATTGATTGGAGTAAGCTTTTCAACGTGATATATAGTGATTAGTAACTGACGGGTTATTTTTAACGAAATGTTTCGAAGCAAGCATATTATTCGGGTGTTATTAAACCATTCATCTCTCATGAGGCATTAAAACAGGATCCAAGAAAAATCCATATCCAATTCGGATTGTAGACGTAAAACAGTTCTACGACGGCTGGCCGTTGATAATGCCAGCTTTAAACGTTCAATGGCAGCCTTATTCCTGCTACCGATAGATTTCTTACCGTGGCACCTTCCTCCTTGCCGGGGCGCAGTCCGGATGCAATCATGTAGGTACTTCCGATCGTTTTTATCTTCTCGATACCGCTGAACTTCGGCTTGAGCAGGAGCTTGTCAAAGTCGCAGATAATCTCGTTCAGCAGCCGTAAGCACTCGAGCCCCTGCTTGTTCACATCCGTTTCGTCGTAGAACTCCTTGTAGTTCGGTATCGACGCAAACATGACCGCAACAGAGGAGTAACTCTCGTGGTACAGCTCCTGCACGGCACGTTCCTTCTTCAGAAAGTGCTGGGCGACGTGCGCGGGCAATATGTTTTCCAATAAAATCTACTCAACCGGAGCACGTCGCACGTCGTTGTGGGTCGGTGGGTGGGTGGGTGGAGAGCGCAGAACAGGAAAACAGCAAAAATCGAGCGACGGTGTGATACCAAAGCACCCGAGAAGATCCGAGTATGTAGCGAGCAGGAACGTTGGTGGGTTGGAAGATGAAAAGAGTAACAGAACATAAGCGAACGAAACCGTGTGGCATTCACCACGTACTACACCGGCAGTCGAGGTGCTACGGGAACACTATTAATTTGCCGTTTTTATGATTCCCACCGCCACTAAATAGTTACCTTATTGATTCCGCGCATAGTTTCCACCTCCTCCTGCTCTACTTTCAGCTTGGCTTTCCACAGAAAATCGGTCCGTGCAACGTATTCGCCCTGGCGATCGAGCGTGTGCAGCACAGCGCTTATCAGTAGCAGAAACAGTAAGCCCTGGAATCCTAAAGACCATCTGTCAACGAACAAAAAATAATTAAAAAATATGTTTTTACACATTCAGTGTTCTTTTTGTTAAAGATTCTTAGGTTTTTTTGCAGGTGCATTGAGGTAAGTTTATTGAATTTGAATGGCATTTCGTTCTTCAGTAATTGCATTTAAATTTCATTTAACTGTACTAAAAAAAAGAAATACATTTCTATTTGATTAATTTTTTTTAATCTCAAATATTTTAATATTGAAGAAGGAAGTGAGTTACAAATTCAATAATAGAATAAACATATACAAGAACAAATAGAAGTTAAATCTTACGAATTGCTCAATATTCCATACGCCTCAAACAGAGAGCTGGTCCATAGGATGGATGATTGGACAGACACGAACAGGGCCATCAGCAATCCCTTGACAAGAAAGCCCGCTTTCAGAAAGGCGGATACCGCTGCCAGGCTGATAGCGCACATGTAGAGGTAGACTGGAGCGACCGGAGCGAACTCGTCATCGTACGTGATGTCTTCGGTGGTGTTGTTCACGAAATGTATGTCGGCTATAACTAAATCGTCAAAGTTTATCTGCCGATGGGAACGTGAGGTTGAGATTCTTGTTCTTCGTTTCTGTCCCTGGGGCGTTTGGCTTACCACACTGAAAATGGCACAGCTAGCGATGAGTGCTGTTGCAATAAGGAATATCGCTAACCGGAGACCCCGGCTGGCAGCGATGACCTGTCCCGGACCGTTGTTACCCGGCGGCGAAAGGTTCGACATCTGGTAGTTGCTTAAGTATAAAAACAATCCTAACGCTACAGCTGTTGCACTGAGTGAACCGATAACAACTACATTGCTGTGGGCGAAGCGTACCGGTTACATGTCACGGAGAGAGTTGGAGATGATTTCAAGAAATATAAAAAAACATGCCATTGATAGACCTATAGCTTACCTTTTAAATACTATAATCTGTATTAGCCCTATCGTCAGGAACAGGATGAAGGAGCAGATGAGATCAAAGCGAAACGTTGGCTCGGGTTGCGCGCGGAACAAAGTTTCCCGGGCCGTATTTCTGTACCACATGGTGACTGGCTGCAGTTCTTTCGGCGGGCCCCAGCACTTGCACTCGCCGCAGTAACCGTCTTCAGGCAGCAGATTAGACTCGATCATCGCAATGCTCTGCAATCGTATAGAATCGGTGAGCTTCGGATGTTCCCTAACCGGCTCCGATCGCATCACCTACCGCTAGTCCAATGTTCTTCGCCATCTTGGAGTCGGTGATGTTTGCGAACGGTTTGTCCGCACCCCAGCATTCCACGTACTTCGTCATCTTGGACGAGGGCCGTGTGCGTACCAAGGGCCCACCCGGCGTTGCTACCATGGGCGACCGGAGACAATCGATGTTCGAAATTGACATTTTGCGCATGTCACCGAAAATAGAACCGGATGATTTTCGCCGCTCGGCGAATGCAATCAGCCCTGTGGAAGGGCACGGTAAAATTAACGTGGATGAGTCCGGTGGCTTAGGAGTTATTGGCATGACGATGGGAGAGACTTAACCGAAATTATTTATAGGAATTTTTTGCAAATATTGTTGAATTACATGTACTAGTAATACAAATTTCATTAAATTATCGACGAATTATCATAAATATGCGTCATCAACAAGGATTAGATCGCCGTGATAAATACTATACTGTTTAAACAAGGATTCAAAATTAAGCACATTTGCGGACAGCATTTTCGTTACAGAATATGTACAACGCTTTGAATAACGTCGTCAAATAAAGTTGTAAAGTTTCGGGACGGCTGAAATTGTTTCATCGAAGCCATTTAAATGGGTAAAGAAAGATATTTTCGGAAGTTTAATTAAAACCTCCAAACATCTTATTACGCAGTATCCTGCCAGTTTGGAGGTTTCCCAAAAAGCCATGAAACATGTTATTGTAGCGATCTAAAATTGAGTTCATCCACCACGGTATTATGGATTTTCCTTACGTGCTCTGTGCTCGATTCGATCGTCTTGTTTTTAATAGGTGGAAAACACAAAAATTACCCAGAACCGACAAACCCACAACGAGAGCGAACGATTGTGAGAGTAAAGAAGAGCTTTCATCTGCTTCGTACCTTGCACGGAGAGCTTGCGACTTCCGACACGCTCCGGAAGGTGTCCGTTGGTGGTAATTGGTTCGACGGGAAGCGTCAGGCAGGACTTCTTCCTCGACTCGCCCTCGTCGGTGTCGCCCATCTCGTCGGCCGTGCCGTCGTTATCCACCGTTTCCTCGTTAATGGTGGGTGGGTTAATTTGCACGGTTTGCTTCGTGGTCGGTGACGGTGGGGGAAGCAGCCCCAGCCCCTGCCCCTGACCACCGGAAGCAATATTGGCCGGAGATGGTGGTAGCAGTTGCTCCTGCTCCTCCGGTATGGTAACAGGCGAGATGGAGGCGTGCGAGCGCCGCATGTCATCTGGCGTTTTGGGGGTCCGTGGAGTTTTCGGCGTTTTCGGTGGCTCCAACGCTGGCGGCAGCAGCTGCTCCTGCTCCGGCTCGTTGATTTGTACCATGGCCGTAGGCGAAGGAGTGCCCAGATTCGAGGTGGGTGTATGTGAGTCGGTGGTTGCTGGTTTACCCAAATCCGTTGCGGGTTTCTGTGCCAAGGACCGCGAGCGGCAGGAGAAGGGAGAGCGAAAACAAACGAAAGACAGAGAACAGAAAATTTCATTTCATTAGCCGCTCGCCAATCGTTTAAATATGCTCGGTACGTTAATGGTAGCGACAAAAGGTGGAAATTTATTTGCCTATCGCGGTAATCTTTCGGCATTTAGGCTCTATTTTACGCTTCAAAGGTGCGGTCTACCTGATGGGTCCCTGTTTCACAAGGGCTTTGCAAATGACCCAAGACTTCAGCAGCTAAATTGTGACACCGAAGGCAAATGGAGGGATTTTAATTAACAATTGAGCAATGAAGGCGAAAGGATGGTATAATTGCAATGGGTTAGCAAATAAACGGGTACCGTAACAAACCTCATCAGTAAACAGTTTCGACCCTGAAGCGCTACGGGTACGGGTGTGGCATATAAAAAATAAACAACATTTATCTATTTTATGTTCACAAAAATAATATGTGTGAAATTATTTCAATGCGCATATCGTTACATCAGTATAATTTTATCTTTAATCTAAAAGTCTTGAGAAATGTTGTGACCATAATGATGTAAATGATTTTTTTTTAATATTAAAAAAAACCCCTTATACACATGAATGTGAATTAGAAACGCATTTTTTATATTCAGAGAAGGATGTACATGCTCATTCACACTGAATAAATTGTTCAACTTGTCAAAGTGTTTTAGTTTATTGATAAAATTTTACTCAAAATTCTCAAGTAGATTGGAAATATTAACCAAGTTTAACCATACAACTAACATTAAACAATTAGTAGACACTTAGCGTTCGTATTGTCGCGATCGTCGTGACTTCAGCTCGAACAGCATATTTTAGAATCGTATTGGTGATAACAGAGCAAAATCTTAAAAGCATTTTGTCATGTTTGTTTACATTCATGATCGAAAATTGTTACTTTTGTTCGTTTTGTGTGGTAATGGATTATAATAATGTTTTGTTGATAAAGCAAAATATTTTACAATGTAATTCGTTGTTACTCTGTTTGTTACGATACCAACTGAACTGAGCCAGCTGTCAAGCTTGACAATTGATAATTGCGCCGTAAAAATTACTAATCTTCTAGAGAAATATAACTCTTTAAATCCTATAATTATGATCTTTTACGTGGATCATAAAAATATAGTAAGCATAATTCCTATTTTGTGCTATTTGAAAAGCAGTTTGGAGAAATTTAACAGTTCGAGTTATTTGAGCAATGAACATTGAAAATGTCTGTTCACATACACGCAGACAATAGAAAGAGCAATGTTTTATGCATCAAGCTATATATCATGCAACGAACAACTTTATTACATTCTTTTCGCTACAAAATTAAAAAGGAAGAAATACAAATCGCTACAAAAAAGAAAGAACAGAATCCAATATTTTATCGGTCTCTTTTACTGCAGTTAGTTTCAAAATAAGTTTAAAACTATTAAATTGCTTCTCATAATACTTTTTTTTTTAAATTTCACTCGACGAGAAAAACGTTAAAAGATGAACAAAATAAATAAAAAAAACTGTACACGAAGCGTTGTACAAGAAAACAGAGAAAATAAAAGGAACAGAAAAAACCTCTTTTGTTAAATACTTCAAGGAAACAATCTTGGAGCAGCTTAGTCCCGACGACGCGGACGCGGAAAACACTTTTGCTGCTGCTGTTTACCAGCACCAGCTGAACGGGGTACTTACCTTCGGTGGCACGATGAGATATGTTTCAATTTTATGATCCGCCAAGTAGGACTCCCTAGAGGCACCCCCACCGGGTTCCACCTCGAACATGTCTCCCAGATAATCCAGCGTTGCCTTTGTGATGTGTACCCGGCTGCAGCCATGCAGATAGTATTGTATGTGTATGTGCGTGTTGTGAGTCAAACCGTTTCCGTGTTGAGAAAATGAAAGAAAAACAAAGTTAATAATGGGCTGGGAGTGAGAGAATCCTTTCCCCTCGGGAGGAGCGCAAAGGAGCGAAACATGACGAAACCCTCCGGTGGAAAGTTGTCCAGGGAACGCTAGCGCCGATGTCACACCGACGTGGGATGGACAGAACGGTACCGGGTACCGGGTACTGCTAACGATTATGCTCCTTACCCTGCGACGCCACCGCTCTCCATATGGTTGGCCAGGGTCACGTCATCGCTCCAAACGTCGAACTGCCACTTCCGCAATCCCAGCACACCGCACAGCACGTTGCCCGTGTGGATGCCGATCCGCATGTCCACGTTGAATCCGGTCGCCTCCCGCACGAATCTGAAACGGGAGCGGAATAGAAAATATGATTTCGTGAAGGATTGATGGTTTAGACGTATGGCATAATTTAATTTGGTCGTGTTTCTGCCATTCGCGATGGAGTGGAAATGTGCACGAGTGCAAAGGGGAGAGTGGAAATGTGCCCGAATGACACCGCATCGATTTTAAACCTTTCGCTAGCCTCGTGTGGAACATACGGATGAAGATAATCCTATGCATACAGCCAACTCAGGGAGCGTTATGTAAATTAGATTCGCTTCGCCAAATTGTGTTAGAAATACGGGAATAAGTACTGCAAGTTTGGAACAACATGGAGCAATGTTTTAAAGGTTTATGATATTTCTAGAAAAATTTTAGATGGAAGTATTGATCGGTTGAAACAGAATACTTTAAGCGGAGAAGAAATTCTTTTCCGTTTGCCATTGGACGAAAAAAAAGTATTTACGATGGAATTTCAATTACTCACCGTATGGCTTCTATCATCTGAAGTCCCATGTTAACACAGTTAGCTGCATGATGCGGCCTTGATATTGGCAATCCTGACACACAGTAGTAACAATCTCCCAGAATCTTTATCCTCAAGCATTGGTTTTCCTATAAAATACGGCATAAAGTTAGATTGTCTTTGCACAAGAAAATATAGTATGGAAATATTGCTCAAAGGAATTAGACGTAATGCCAACCGTTTTAGTAAAGTAACACTATGATTAGAGCAAGTGGACTACCATGCCACTCCATAACCCGGCTTACTACGATTCGATTATCTTATGTGAAAAATATACTACATACACATACACACGGATAAATGATACTGTGAACACTTGTGCTTACTTACTTGTGCGATCTGATCAAATCGGCCGAATAATTCGTTTAGTGTTTTAACCAAATCAGACGCCGTCAACTGCTCGGACAGTGGCGTAAAGTTGACGATGTCGGCATACAGAATGGACACGTTGTTATGCCGCTGCACGTGCATCTCGTGGAATCTCGTCTGTGTCTGGCCGCCGGCACGCTGGCAGGCGTCGGCCATCTTCAGCATTATGCTTCGTTTCACCTCCGCCGCAATGTAGGCCGGTATGACGCTCAGCAGGAGCTGCTCCTGCTGCTCCCGTTCGCATTCCAGCTTGACCCGCTGCTCGATGCCCGTCCTCGTGCCGTCCACCGCGTCGATGTGGGCCGCATCGGACATGATGCGGTAGTAGAGGCTGGATACGGAAGCGGACGCTAGAAAGACGGTTTCGGCGAGCAGCTGCGGGAAGAACGTCGGCGGAAAGTCGTACACTTGCGACAGAATGCGATAGCCGATGTGGACGATACAGAGCAGCACGGCCAGCACGACCGAAACGGGCCACGAAATTGGTAGCATCGTATGCACACCCTGGTGTTTTTTTTATTGCAAAAGAAACAAGAATAAAATCCTCTATAAGCATTTGGCGTCTCGAAGTGTTTGCTGTTGCTGCTAAACAAAGATTGGAGTTGGAATATGTACAACGGGTATATAACGATAAGAATCCCATGGTGCAGCCTTTGCTGATCACCGCTTCGTTCACCCCTTGCCACCGCATGCACGCAAATTACTTTTTCATTTTAAAGAAACTCAAACGGAGTGTGGAAGGGAGGCGAAATCGGCTTCGGTGGGCTGAAGAGCAGAATTAACACCCTGCTGCGTGTGTCCCGGCCGTCATGCTCTGGCCACATACGGCGGTTAGAGGCTACTGCTGCGCGCTAACAGGCAGAATGTGAAGCACTTTCTGACACGAATTGGAATCGGTGTATGCAAATGACAGTAGCATTTCTGCGGGCGTAGAAATGAACGTTTGCTGAACGTAGCCGGCCCAACAGCCGGTAATGAATAAGTGCTCAATATTAGCAAAGCGAGACGGGCGAAGTAATGCTCTTTGGACGGAGCCAATTTACGCTGGTCGCTAGTGACTTTGTTTTTTTTTATAAATATGCAACTAACACCATTGCACCGGTTTTCTTCGCACTAATTAGAATCTTTATTCGTTCTTCCGTGACATTATGATCTTTTTACGATTGTTATGCTTCGGTAACCGGGTTTGCCACCCTCGGTAATCCGTGCGATGACACAGAGAACATGGACGTCATAGAGTCAACCCCGTTTTCACATAAACAATTATTTTATGTTACATAAAACCATAGCTAGTGGAGGATTGTGCGTCACGGCAATGGTTTGCAGCAGTAACTATACACATTATGTGTGAATAGTTTCATGTTATGAAGTTTTTTTTGTGGCAGGCAGGTTTGCGACTATGTACATCGACTGTTAAAGCAAGGATTAAAAGAATAGGTTCCTCGTTTTAAAAGTCGTCGGAGCGTATTTAAGGTACTAGCGTGCTGACATTTGTTTCTTTTTTTCCCTTGAAAATATGTACCTATTATGCTTCTTAATGTTATTATTGTTTTCTCTTTAATGATCAGCATTGAAACAAAAAAAAATGGAAAAAGCGTTAAAAATAATTAAACTTAATTGCTATAAGCGATACAATGTGTTTATTATTGTTTAGTTTGAAATACGCTTATACAAATATATGCTTGAATTTCATCCTATACTTACAAGTATCAGTGCAAACAGCGGCAATGGTGCAAGCTGCGTCCCGACGAACGTTGAGATTGCACCGATCGTCCCGGTGGTTAAAATGGCGAAGGAAAGGGCCGCCAGGGGCGAGTTCATCACCGCCGGGAATTGCAAAGCGACCAGAATTCCACATAGCACTACGGATGCACCAGCCAGCAGCGCTAGATCGGCCAGAATCTATAAATCAACTGTTTTCAATTTGGATCTCGATTTTTCTTTTCCCATGTTGTTTGTGTACGTGTAGGTGCGGTTTTGATGGGTTAGGAATTGGTTTTTTTTTCTTTCGTTTGTCGTCGATTTAATGGTGATTTATGATAACCACAGTTACATACGATACAGTACATGGACGCGTAGGATTACACACAGATTTCATGCACGTGGTAGCATATTAGAGAAGAAGAGAACAGCAAACATAAGGCACAAACCCAAGAGTGGAAGAGAAAGAGAGATAGATAGAGAGAAATAGAACATCGTCAGCAATCAACAGCAATCAGGAAGAAAGGGCTCAGAGGGAGCGGGAAAGATTGCGGTGGGAAACGTTAAAGGAAATAGTTGATGGAGTGCATGGTTACAAAAAATTAAGGAAATGGCCACCTTAGAAAATACAATCATCGTACAACAACGTAGGACTAGCATTGGATTAGGACACGGTTGCAACAGGGGAAACATCGACATAAAACATCGATCAACACTGTTACATCATGAGCAAACGGGTTAAAAACGGCACCTTACCGCATCATGAAGCGCACAGAGCACGATGGATGTGATGCAAGAGACTATCGATATTCCCAGTCCGGTGATAAATAACGATCTCCGAAGACGTTGCCGGTAGCGTGTGTAGAGGTCATCTAGATGTGAGTTTTCTGTGAAAAAAATCGAATAAAATGACAATTACTACCTAAATCTCGGAACGGTTTCAGCTAATGTTAAGAAACCCTATAGCTCTTGTAAATTTAGACAAAAAAAATACAAAAAACGAACGTCGAGTGTGACATAATTGTCATTTGAAAATCGTATTCGATATACTTCCTGTCCAGGCAAGGGAAGCGTGAAGGGTCTGAGAGAAATAGAGAGACAGAGCACATGAGTAATAAATGAAATTCGGAGCGCTCGAAGCGAAATAGTCTATGCTGTGACATTGTTCATCTACCTGTCGAATTTCATCTCAGGGATGAACCAACAAAGGTCGTCGGAAAATGTGTAATGGCAAATATCCGTTTGATTGCATCCTAGCTTCATTGGCTCTCTAGAACCGCTCAAGTATAGGAATAACTTTTTCGGATTCTTTCGGCTGCTCCGAATATCATCCGAAATTTTGATGTGTTTTTTTTTCTAATTCATAACAGTTTCCGGTGTTCGTACGGACAAGGTAGCAGGAAATATGCTTAAAGTTGGCTTGAAGAAATACGTGTTTCCGATTTTTGGGCATGTCATTCTTCTTTGTAACTTTTCGATGGCGTAACTTCCTAAGAAAGCCACCTGTAGTATTGCGACTTGCAAAACGTAAAATGTTTTGAACGTAATTGAAAGGCAACATTAAGTAGCGAGTATTACTTAACGGAAACGAAAACAAATGTTTCTGCATGAGTGCAGATTAATTTGAACTTTTATTGATAATGCTTTGCCATTTAAATTCTAAATTGAAGAATAAATAAAAATGTCATACTGCTTATTTAAGTGTCTTACGAGATCTTATTGTGAAGAATTTTCCAGAGGGTGAAAATGTGCTAAAGTTAACTAAAACTTTGCCCTTATTTTCCTTAAAAATAAAACTCCATAAATAAATTACGGCTTAAGAAATTATACGAATTCTTGAAATGTTTTTTTCTTGAATCGATCATGTGCTGTTCCGTCGTAGATAAGACTATTTTCAATAAACTCAAACTAGAGCTTAACATACCTAAGAAAAAAATTACAAACCAAAAGATCGTAAAATTCGATGGAAAGGAAAACTTTTCGTCGGTAACATGAAATGCTTTCCCGGCGTAATGCCACAAACTTTGCAAGCGCCACCGATATGCCACATTTTTCGATGACGCTCCCGCTGGTACTTGATGTCAAGAGCAACATCAACAAATTTGGGAAGTTCATTTCGAAGACACCACTCACGCTAACGCTTTTTTACTTGACATTGGTGGATCGTTGTGAAACGATGGCTTTGGTGTCAATTGCGAGCGTGTGAAATCAATTTCGACTGATTTATGTAATTCAAATCATAGTGGGTTGCAGTGGTTTGTTGTCGCTTAATTGTTTGGCAATGACGAGTGCTTGATGAAGATCGTTTTCGTGCCGGAAAGTGTTGTTTTTGCTTCAACATGGCAATCTTTAGTACTATTTTTGGCCGAGATTTTTCTGGAATTTATTTTCTTTCTGCTTTCTGTTAGCAGTCGAAGAAACTAAATTAATTAATGATTGTTGAGTTTGACAGGGCTCCCTATGCCAAGGTTGGCAGTAAATTCAATAATGATGTGCAAAATCCGACTCGTTGTATCGCGTTTTTAGGGTTGAAGAGTTATGCTATAGAGAGTAAATAGATTTTGAGATAATCTTTTACAGGTTTACGAAGCATTTCGTAAATGTTGAGCATTTCCATTTGTTGAGGCAGAATGTGGATGTTCATTATTATTCTGTTTGTGTGGTTTTGCGAATTTTTTGCTTCATTTAGAAATTGTACAATACTCCAGA
Organism: Anopheles farauti; assembly: GCA_000473445.2. Taxonomy (NCBI): domain Eukaryota; kingdom Metazoa; phylum Arthropoda; class Insecta; order Diptera; family Culicidae; genus Anopheles; species Anopheles farauti. The sequence goes on along the minus strand of KI915051.1, from coordinate 834,002 downwards.
TAAAAACGGCTGCCGTGTGCAGGTACGCTTACGTACAGAATGCCACTTTACACGAACCCTAAGGGTCGACGGTAATATCCTCAAACCGTAATCAACAGTGCTGTTGTCATGCGGGCAACATACTGGCCGTCGGTAGCATCCTCCAGTAGTTAATTATTCACAAATCTCAAGAGCAAATATGCAAAGTCAGATGTTTGATTACCTCAAACAATATGCAAATAAATCTCGGTAAATAAAAACTATCTTCTGCTTCCTTCTGGGATTCTTTAAGTAGGGTATCATGGGTTCACCCTGGTGAAAAGCTGCTGCAAAGATTTGAGGGAGGATTAATTCAAGCTTATGTGATGTGTGGAACGTATGTGCGTAACATATGGTGCCGTGAAATTCGAGAAGAACCCAAGCCCTCCCGTTTCGCACGAATGGGTTCACCTTTCAATAGCTCTCTAGCTTTATGAATGTTTGAAAACTTTTAAACAGATTCACCCAAAGATACGTTTTGGGTCATGAAGTATGCAGACTGGTGTGCTTCGTGGGTTTTATAAAACTGTAGATATTTATCGATAGAAAACAAATATTGGTTTAGAATTTGAATCACCAGCAGTTGAAAGTTTTTTTTAGGAAACCAATAAACAATATAAAAATGTTTTTTTATCTTTAAAAGCAAAAGTGTAGATCATGAACAATTAATATAGAACTCTTGATTTTTTGACGATTTCATACACTACGGTAAACAAAACTACTGGTGAGATATTTATTTGTATTTATATCTCTGCACTGGTGATGGCGTCCATAAGGCCACTAGTTCATGATTAATTATCGAAACGTGAGCCCTCCCCGATCGCAATCCCCGATGTTATCTTTAGACAAAATTTCAAGAAATATCGGCCCCGGTCGTAGGACGTGAGCTTCAGCTCATATTTTTGGCATCATTTTCGACCAGTAATGACATTAGGAAATGGTGAGCGGAAATTTTCCGGAGAAACCCGCGCGAGATGGTGACATCTGGTAATTGCCTTTCGCTGCTAAGTGCGTTGGCAAATTGAACGTATAATTAAATGTAAATTGGCTCTTTTCAATTGAAGCGTGGCTTGTTAGCGACTTTATTTCAGTGACTTGCGCATTTTTCTCTCTAGTTTTTCGAGATATTGTTTTATTTACACAATGGACAATAACAATATCCTATTTCTAGGTAAAGAGTTTTTGGTGTGATTTGGTATTTAAAAAATGTGTATAAATAAGGGTAGTATGAATTTAAGTAAACCTCGCTGTTTATTTTCAACATCACGTGAAAATGTATCTAAGATTCATTATAACTATTCAGAAGCTATTGTAGATTTCAAATCAATAGTTCGTTCCTTTTCTAGTATAGCCTTTTAAAAATATCATTCCTGTGAGGTATTTCTAAATATTTGTAATCAAAATTACAGTATGTGATGTGAAAATATTCATTCTCATGTGAACAAAAAAGATAATACCATCAAATAAATTTTGAAATCAATAAAAATGGAATGAATTATCAGACATAATTGAGAGGATGTTTTATGAGAAAATTCTAGGTGTCGGTAGATAACGAAGTTTAAATCATTGTAAAACTGTTATTCTACCAAGGAAAAAGCAAAATATAACACCTCGTGTGTTCGCAGACTCTTGTTTCGTATTATGCTCATTGGAATACATCGTATCATTTGACTTGTAGCATATATTTATGCTAGTTAGGTAAATATTTGAGAATGGTAAGAAAATGATCATAAAAAAGTCCAAAAAACCGGACACTTTCAAATATGTTTCTATTATGTTTTTGGTTGTGTATTTCTAATAATCTTAGCGTATGATTTAACTTTTTCCTTTGAAGTAACAAGCTGCAAGGTCCTACTAGGCAGCTAACGACAGACAAGAGCTATTTATAACATCGTAACCGGACAGCCAGTGTTGGCCAAGGATGTTTTTGAATATGCATGCCAATTTTTCACAAAAAATCGGTCAATAATCACTTCCAAAAATGGCTGCCACGACCTTGATGAGTTCATCAGTTTAAATCTTAATTTTAACCTCTATAAAAATGCATCTAGAATATTAACCTGCAATCACATCATCGGCCGTATCGTCGTCCTCATCATCATTGGGTTCGATATCCAATTTATCCATTGTAAACATTTTTTTGTGTGTATGGCGTTTGATTTGAATATACTTGCGGTGTTCGATTTAAATATACCACACAGTGTTCACTATTTTACTGCTCCATAAATGTGTTGTACCAGTTGCGACGAGCTACAGCTGCAAAGAACACGCACGCAATAACAATTCTATTCAAACAAAAACGGTCGAACTTAGTTCGTCATCCAACATCCCACTAGCATCGAACTCGTAATAAAAATACGCGCTTTCGTTATTCCGTTGTGCGGTGCACATGACACAGTACATTATTTAACTTTATTTAAAGCACTCATAGCACAAAACGTATTTGTCACCTGCGGCCCGAAACATGCTTGCAAAAATGTAACATAATATCTGTATCACACAGACGCCGGAGCGAGCGAATAGGAGGTAAATGCAATGGCGCACTCTCTTGTTCGCGACAGGAGCTTTTAATTTTTTGCAATAAAGTTACCGCTGCCTGGTTTCACACGATTTCCATTAATTAAATTTACCCTCTTTTGGGTTTGCCATTCTAAATCATGGGAGCGTGATGTACACCCGCTCGGCCCCAGGCATCGGGCGTAATTTAATTTCTACTTCGAATCGATATTCGGTTCATTATTTTAGCATTTGGGAAAGGGCGGGCATACGGTATCACAACACACGATTGTTTGGCTAGGCGTTGAGCGTGATGATTGATCCGATTCTTGGTCTTATATTTGCATTGCACAATCTTTGAAGTTCTACGTGGACTTTGGAAAAGTCGTTTAAATTAATCATTACATTTGCTCCGTTGCGTGTCACGTCGTAACAATTATGCAATTGAACTTGAAGATTCATTCTCGTTCGCGGAGCACTTGATGAGCACTGGGATTACTGTTGACCAGCAGAATGGGGCAGATAATTGTAAGTCCTCACCGCAACAATTACCCTATCAACACTCGCTACACACCGGGCACAGCACCGAGATCGAACCTCCAATTATTCACTTGCAGCAATCACCACGATAAATGGTGTGCTCACTCAATCGTCACAAATGCCGCACGATAGATCGTGATAAATCAATATTGAATCTATTTTTGTTTCCGTTGTTTCCGCACGAAGGGCACTCATGCCTGTGAAAGCGGCAAATATCTGCTCCCAAACTTGACGATCACTCCAAACACTCACTGCCGCATTTCCGGGAACCACCACTGGTTTGCATTATGGGAAAGATTAAGATTTATTTGCACTCTCCGGTGTGCCGCTGGAGCGTCGCTTTCGATGCTGCAGCACAATGGCACGCAGTGCTTTCACAATAGCAATGAAGGTTATAAATAACCTTCCCTTCTTGAATGAAGAAGCGGTCGGCACGAAAACATGTCAGTCACCGTCGTTGGCACTGCGAACGCGTTCATACGATTCCAGGTCAACACCGACAGCGGAGGTGCACTCTCACGGGAAACAAGAACCGTTTTAAAGTGGCGGATTTGGTGATATGATACTGGTGCATCCGCAAGAACCTGAATGCGCCACCTGCAACACATGCACATGCACTCGAGCTGAACGAAACGTAGTACTCCAATTACGAATGCCTCATCCAAAGCCTTCCTCGGGCTTAGCATTGGCGTCCTATCCGCGATGGCACTGGTGGTGCCGTTTATTACTACACTTCCGGCTGCGATGGCACCCGAAAGCGAACAAACCCACACGGAAAGACTACCTAGCGTCAGATCTACCAGCACCGAACTGAGCGGATCCCGGCACGAAGGGCACAATTTTTATAGATTCGCAGTACATGTGGCGCCGCTAAAACTGGTTCGTGCAACCGAACCAGTAGGTTGGTGTGAGTGGGGAGAGAGACAAGGGAGCCAGACAAGCCAGAACCGAACTGAAGGAACTGTTGCACGTCGGATTCGTGAGTCGTTAGCTCCACCACGCCGTGGGCTCCATCGTGCTGTGGGTGGTGTGGGGTGGTGGGATCATCGTGGGGCCTCGGCGAGCTGTACGAAAACTGTTCGCCTGCGCAGTAGGCAGAACCGCAGTCGGCAAGCGAAGCCACTGTGCGCGTCGTACAAAAGGTGGAGAGCGAAACAGTACCAGCACGGGAAAAAAAACACACCTCGACAGCAACACGTGCTTGGGGCTGTTCGGTTGTGAGGTATTTTTTTGCTTTGTTTGTTATTTTGCTCCACTGCAGCTCTTCTGTTCTTGGCTGCCCTAAAGCTATATCACCAGCAACCACCACCCGATTGCAGCCGAAAGGATAAACAAACGGGCGAGTTGTCTAGGATCAGCGACATTCGAAATGGCTTTGGAAGGAGCGTTCGACTGGCACGCCGGGAGATTCCTAAACAGAACGAACAATGAGGTCACTTTAAGGTCGCCGGTCCAGTAGGCCAGGGTCACGGCTGGGGTGACTTTGGACGGGGTTTCATTCATAACCGCTGTCTGTTTATGTTGATTTGCCCAAACAAACATTCGGCATCCGGCGTGCTATAGACATAGTGATGAATTGATCTGTTGCTTCAAGCTTTCGGAAGAACACGAGCGTGCAGTCGAGTCCAGCACGAGCGCCAGAATCAAACGACAATGGTTGAACCAATCCACCGGCCCTGGAAGGTACAACGAGTGCTTCCGCTCATGATGTATTGCGATTTGCGAATCAGCGCTTTCAACTGATTCGAACAGACTCCATCGCTCCGGGACCTCTCACTGGTTCTATGCGTCACAATCAGGCAGTCGGTGGCTAATTAGTATTATCTATGCAAATGAGGGAGCATCCTTCGTTACAACACGTCCCATCAGGCGCAGCGTCTTGGGTGCTTCTTACGCTTTAGCTGCTTCCCCTTGGGGCGACGGGCTCTTTACAGCACAACCGGTGGGGTTGTGCTTCGTAAATTGAATCAATCTCGCCGAAGGTGCGCTTAAGGCGGCACTTGATCTAGACCGGTTGCATACACAACCGTCAACCCGCTCCGCCAGGTACGGTAGGGTGGTGAAACTTTGCAATTTAGCCCTTTTCTCCCTTTCCGTCCCACCGTCCTCCCCTCCCCCACCACCCCCCTCTGCACGTGGGTGCTCGGCGGTTGTCATTGTTGCATCCTTTCTGTTGCGTCCCGCGGCCAAGGCGCGCGTGACATAATCAACTTTCCTGCGATATATAGATGAATGGGAAACAACTTTTAATGTCAGGTTAAAAGCGCGGAAAGTAACCTTGGCGCGCCCCGAAGCTGCCATCGCTGGTTTCGTTCGGACCATTAGTGTAATGACTTTATTTATGAGGCAATTGGTGTATGCAAATGTTGCTGCGCGGCCTTTTCGTTCGACGTTCGTAAATTTAAATTTAATATGCCGCTTTGAGGCGTTCGCAAAGTTTTGGCGAAGTTTAATGCCAATTTTATCCTGTTGTTGATCGAAAATTTGATAAAAGTTCTTGATTCGGGCTAGGAAAGGTGAAGCAATTGATCAAAGATGAAATACAAAACAGTAAGGCAGAAGCTGGGACGAAATAATTAAATGGCAGCTGTAACTTGTATGTCAATATTTGTTAGGTCGTTGGTATTGAGGTATTACGACTCCTGAAGAACCTGTATTGTTCTTCGGTTTCTTAAGCTTACGACTGTAAGTGAAATCTGCACGTATCAACTTTATTCGCAAATTTAAATTCTTATAACTTTATCAAAAAATGTATAAGGAGTAAAAGAACGTGTTTAAAGTTAGTGTTGGGAGCAATCATTTAATCCATCGCGCATTTTATCATAGGCAGTAACCTGTACAATTTTGCACAACGTCAGAATTTACAGATATTCTTTTCAAACTAATGCTTGTTTCATTACTTCTGGATTTTTGATCATTTTTGGTCCTAGGCTTAGGTGATCCTTCATAATGATAAAGTAATTTTCTATTATGTTCCGGATAGTGATAGGGTCTTTTCATTTTTTGGCATGAAATTGACAACGTTCAGCCTAAACCACTCTTACACATGCTTCATTTAGATCGTCAGACCACCGTGAGAAACGGAATTAATCGCTTTTAGAGACACTCTCTCAATCTGTTCGTGGTATTTGGAAAAAAAAGGGATACTCCGCCTTCCGCAAATAAAAATCGCTTGTCACATTAAGAAGTTCTTGTCAAAATTTGACATCTTCTGTGTGGTGATTTTCGATGGAACGTCAGATTTATCCGTCTCATAAAAATTTCCCGGAATTCGGGTTTTGAACGCAGCCTTTACATAAGCTTCGTTAACCAGTACGCAGGGGTTTTGTTTCTCGTCACGGTTAAGAGATTTTCAAACCTTTAATGTACTTAGAACGACGTACATTTCTTATTCTGAACGAAAAATTTGCTCATTTGCAATTTGAGCTGAGATGAACGTGTCCCGTTTAAGACCCCTATCACGGGCTTGTGGTAGTTCTCGTAGATCTGATGGCTTTTTAAACTGTAAAATGTTTTCCGGTCCGTTTTTATATACCAGACACCGGTGTACACGTGATAATTTATTTTTTCATGCTAAAACGATAGGAGAAATCTTAATTTTATAAGCACTAGTGTAGAAAACTTTCGTGCACGCCTTGTTCATTTTTATCATAAATTAGACCTATAACAATCCTGGTGAAATGCACTAACCCTTTAAAATGCACTAACCAACTGAACATAATAAATTAGGTCTGCTATATTTTTTTAATCCATTCCGCAGACTTGATCTAAAGGTGGAGCAAGTTGGTTTGTTCATATTTTAAATATACTCCGTTTAAGTTTCGTTTCTATTTTTCCAGTTGTAATTATTTTTTCTGCTTAGCATCCGTACACTTTTTAGGGTTTTTTCTTTACAACACGAATTGAAATATAGTCCCAAGCTTGTACACTTGTTTTTAGTACAACACATTCATTACTCACCCGAGAGAATATCATCCTCTATCCGTTCCTGCATAGTGCGGGAATAGCGTTCAAACGTCATGGGGGAAGGTCTGTTCAGCTCGTATATCATCTTGACGGAGGAAATCTATTCAGTACGCGTTTCTTGCGTTGGACGTTGGACGAAATAAGCACACTATGGCAGAAGCACGTAAATTTGAGCATTAAACTCCGGCATCCGTTTTCACAAACATTGGAAATCACTTGGAAGCCACATAATTGTTGTAAACGGTGTGTTTTCCTCGCTCGTAATTTGCACTTCGTTTGATTTTGTCACCGTTCGCTGCTTCCTTCAAAAATCAAATACAAGTTGATAGAGCATAACATGGGCAAGTAAGTTGATTTCATTGTCCTTATTTGGCGATTTATTTGATGAGATTTTATAACCACAAGGAATAAATCGACCACCACTACTTCAATCCATCACTTTCACATACCACCACTTCAATCAACTATACGCGATGTCTTTAGTTTGGATTGATGAAAAATGATTTATGTAGAACAAATGTTTCAGTTTTGGTAAGCTAATCTAAACTCATTATTATCAATTGTGATCGGATCGTTTCCTTGCAGACACAATTCAATCTAGTCGATAATACAACTTTATTTAATTAGATTTAATTAGATTAGATAAAACTTCATGAATGGGATATTATCAACAATCTAAACTGCGAGTTTTGTGGACAAATAGAAACACTGAAACATAAAATAATAGATTGTCGAAGAGTAAAACCTCTATTCCATAGGGCCCAACAAATTTTACCTAAAAAAATCTTCCATGTCTCCCTATTCAGGAACTACTAAACCCAGCATTAAGCATGTGTATAAGTGTATAATAGTGTATGTTGAATTAATAATTGTTATTGTTTTTATAAAAAATAGATAAAAAAGAACTAGGAATATGTTTATTTCAGAATTTGGCAAGGAGTTTTAATCGTTTGATTAAATAAAAATATTGCTAGTGCTTATTTCAGAAAAAATCTAATTAAAGAAAGTTGTATTATTGACTAGATTTAATTGTATCTGCAAGGAAGCAATATTACTAGTTTGATGATTATGATATCTACGCTCAACATTAGAATACCATTTCCAGCCAATATTGCTACTCGAGTTGCATAAAATTGCCTGTAAAATTGCCCTTGTGCAAACAAAAGAATTCCCTGTCGGTAGTTCTTTTCATTCGTAGCACGCAACATATCCCGCATGGTTGGCACAAATGCATGGACGACGACGCGATACGGTTCGGTAGAGATTCGAGCAAAATGAAATCGATCGAAACCAGCATCCCCCGCAAGGTGGAGTCGATAAAGTTGTCGCTCACTCACTGGCACCGGCAGTCCGAAAATCCAGAACACGACGCCAAAGACGGTAGCGGTGAACCGTGGTGAAGATTTCGTCTCATAAAAAAAAAATCCACCAACCGGCTCTTCCGGTTCAGCGCGGTTAATGACGGTCCGCCAAACCGAAGAAGCGTCCGCATCCGCTTTTTCCTACCGGCCCCAAAAATACTCGCCTCGCATCCGAACCGGACCAAGCGGGCAGTGGATTATTTCGATAGAGCATGAAATTTCCGCTAGACCACCATTACGGTTTAGATTTATTCTAAAACCCCTCATTTCATCTAAATCATCCTACGTTCTCGGGGTGAAAACGAGGAAAGAGGGTGGTGGTAAAAGGGAGGCAGCGTTGTGGACAAACCACGGTTTTCGCACTCGAGTGCTACTCGGCTGACGTGCGACTAACGGTGGCGATGAACGAAAATAGATCCAAAAGGATGATGGAGATTTTGAAAATTAACCCGGAATGAAATCGCTGCCGGTAGCGAAAGAAGCAATTCGGTTTCCATTTTTATTTGTTTTGGTTTGCGTTAAAGCGTGTTAGTGGGGGTTATTTTTGAGAAATGATTGAGCATCAATTTCGCTATGGCCTTATCTTCTTCGCAGGCACCTGTTTCTTAAACAATTAACCATTCTGTTTGGGTTCTAGCTGGCGATGTTTAGAAACTATTTTCATCCGATTATATCATTGAAGCGGAAGTCGTAAAAATTTACCGAAACGTTCCAGCGCATTCCAACGCACGAGCATGCGTTTACATTATGCGTAATGCATTAGGTTTCTTTTCCGACAGGGCTTCAATTTTGCACCCAATCATTGACGGGTAGAACTGGACTGGACCATGTGCCAACCCCCGAGGGTGGGGTTGGCGTTCCTCGTGCTTCGTGACGAAAACGCCGGCTCTCAAACGGCACAGATATGTAAATAAACAACTGTAATGGAATACAAACGCAAATAAAAACGTAAACAGTCGGCCGGCCAGAGCAAAAACATTCTCCACCGTGGTTCAAACGTGGTGGAGCACATTTTAATCCATCCTCCCAGCACCACGGCACGGCACCACGGCGCTTCCCTATCTGCCGACGTGTGCCGCAATGTGTGGGTAGTGTACGGGGAGAGGGGGTTTTTTATCATAAACATACCCCGCATCTCGTATGCGGTAAACATGAAGATTCAAACTGCGGCAGAGGACGATTATCAGCGCGCCACTTTGCCTCAGCTGTTTCGTTCGCTCGTTTTCGCTACTCTATGCTACTTTGCTAATCGTAGCTCGAGTAGAGGTGCGAGAAATTGGCTCACATTCGTGAAATACGTACACTACACGTCGAGTTACGCCGAATGACCAACACAAACACACATGTCGGTGGGACTGGCTGATGCTGCTGGTCGTCATTCATCATCGGATGAAAGCTAAAAGCGGACACTTGAACGTAGAAATCTTCTTGATCTGCGCTAGCTTGCCCGGCCTCGCATGCGATCGCTGTATTACGCGTGTCGCGAAACTCACACAACTACGACCCCAGCTTGAATTGATTACGCGCTCCCTGCGCGCAGTTTGCCTTAGATTTGGTTTCGCTTCTTTCGCGACGTGATGGCGTTCACTTATTTTGGTTTGGTTCTCTCGCGCCCTCGCACACACACACTCACACACACACACACACACACACATATATAGCTCCTTATCTGACGGCGAATTAATATTTTTAATACTTCCCCCACCGGGGTTGCGATGTTTTTATTTTTCTGCGAAGCGAATGTCGCTCATTATCTTGCGGTTAGAAGCGACGGAACGTGCCCAGAACGGTCCGAAGGTAACTACAAACGCCGTTTGGACCACACGACGCGACCGGGAGGGTGCGATCGCTGCGATCGTGCCGCACGATTAGATTGGTTTTAATTTTAATTTTAATATTCACCGGTCCGCTCTAGACCGACCGCAGGGTGGGCGGTGGATGCAGTTGCTGTGATGGTATTTTGCACACTACCACGAATGGGGGTCCATCAAAGTATGCTGTGTATCTCGTTTGGGTGGTAGAAAAACGAGAACAAATAGTAACTGTGGAACAATAGCCGTTGGATGGAATACATTTTGTTTAAAGTTGCTTTGCCATTTTACGGTGAAAATGTACAGTATATAGAATGTAATAAAAAGTTCTGTTTATTAGCTATCAGATAATAATGTTGAATTAAAAAAATTAAATCGTGAGATAAATTTTTCCCTTTTTTACCCTTTTGAGAGCAACGTAAAGTGCATCGAATGCCCTACCGTACTCACAAAGTTTGAATTTTAATTGTTAAAAAAGATCTAGGGTAAGTGTACCAGTTTTCGATCAGTCGAATGATGCACTGAAATATTGCTCTGTAACGTTATGGTTGTAAAGATGACGGTAATTTCCACTTCCATTACAATTTGTGCGATATTTTCGTTCAGTATGCTGTCATATAGAAATTATAGCAGATTTCCCGAAATAAGCTACATCTTAATTAAAATAAACGAAACGAAATTATCTTTTACCTTTTGTGAAAGATAAAAATGTTCATGTTGATAGCAAAAAAAATGCTAAAATGCAAATACCATTTTAGAAAATTTGTCTGTGAAATCTTAAGTTCTGCTTTTAGACGAACATACAAATGAATACTACGAATTTTTATTTTCTATGATATGGTACTCATGCTACAATTTAGAATGTCGTACTTAAAAAATGGGATTTTTTTTTTTGAAAAACTCCTTCAGTTAGTTGCCAAAAACTGATACACTTATTGTAATCTTAGCATACCAATGCAGTTATCAAATTAAATTGGTCGATTTGTGACCATTTCCAACAAGTAATCGTTTGTGTTTATTGTCTTATCAGAGCAAACAACTGTTTCTTGGCAGACTCGTGAGTTTTCCGTCAATTTTAATCCATTTTATGGAATTATGTTCCAATTTGAATACGATTTGTAGACTACACTGAGCAAAATTTGTATAAAAAACTAAAAAATAAACGATTTTATTACTTTACTATATTTTAATGGGTTTTTTGAACACCGCACTGTAGCGAAATTGTATTGTTATCGAGCATATTGAAACAAAATCCCGTCCAAAAATTCCAGAAATTAAAATTCAAAATTCTTTGGCCGAACAAACATTTCCATCAATCATTAGTCGTTGAGCAATCTTAAATCTCTTACATGAAATTAACTTGCCCATTGTAATATTGAGAAGGTAACATAAACAATAATGATGAATTATTCTACATTTTACACGATTTGTTTCGGTAGTTTTATATTACTGGAAGGTATTGTGAATTTCCGAGTAAAATTTCTCGCTTGCTCGAAATTTTTCGCTATGACATGTTAAGCTTATTGGCTTCTGATTAATAACATTTTGTAATGTTACTAAAGTAGTTGTTCATGAATCTTGTATAAGAATACTCATCGTACATCTAACTATCGTTTCTAGCTCAATAAGTAGTGAATTTGGTTTGTGCGACTTCCCGTTTATGGCACTGTATCGCTAGCAATTGCACGTGTTGGTCGTGCCCTTACAATTATCCAGCGACGCCACAAACTCGTTTTGCACGGCTTGCCAGCTGTGAGGGCACATCGAAGCGTGTGCCATCGAGTGCTGAATGGAGTTTCGCGTCGCAAACCACGAAGGTGATTTATTTTTATTTTTCATAAATTTACCATAGCCAGTGTTCGGTTGATGGGGAAGATACTCAAAAACACAGTCACAAAAGCACGCCCCGGTCGCCTCGGTGGGCTTTGAACTTCCTACAAGCGGTACAATATTTGCACAGCGATCGTGAAAAGTGTAATATTTACTATGTAACTGAAGCCGGTAGTGAAGTGGACGGCGTGTGTAAAGTGTGATTGATTAAAGGAGGAAGGGGGGAGAGTGGTAGTTAGATTGTAGAGGTAAGACAAACATTCGCCTAATCATACACGCCGTCAAGTGATCGCTGTTTTACAGCTGGTCGCTTTTATTTGAAAACGAGGCCCGCATTTATCGTCGCCACTTTGTAGCAATTCCACCTTTCCTATCCGTCAACGTCCGACGCGGCGTTCGTTGATAAGCGACTTGATTATATTGCTATCTCGCGCCGAATCGGTCGAACCTGGTGGACCAAAGACGACAGACGGAGGGTGGTTGGCAAGGGGAAGGGAAATGAATGACCGCGAGACCGAAATTGTCACATTTCGGCCACCACCACCGAATTCGCCGTAACACGTTCGTTGCAATTTAACGCCTTTCGCACTTTATTTATTGCAACCCTAATCCTTTTTTCCCGAAACTGACCGGCTGAAGGGACGGGGACGGGGATGGGGTGGGTCTTTTACGCTCGACTTGCGCACGACATCTCGATCGGTTGGCCGTTTGCGTTTCGTTAGTAGGTGACCGTGAACGATGAAATATGCTTGCGCGTCTTGCACGCCACGACCCCCTCCCGTCCCGCCTCCCCACCCACCTCAATGGGTGACCCTGCCCTAGCGCACTGGCACAAGGCATTGACCCGCGCACTTCAGGATTCGAGCAAGGTGCACGTGAACTGAACTATCAACAAACAAAACGGCACACACACTCATATTCGGAAAAGGGACAGGGAGGAACTTTCACATCTTACACGGATTTTGCACAGGAGCTCACTTCCGTTCGCGTAACGTAGGCAAACCATCGGGTTTCCGAGCTGGTCGCGAGGCAACTGCCGTCCTGCCAACTAGATGAAACTGCGCGCGCGGCAACGATCTGACTCTTCGCGTGCGCCGCGATAGGAGCGCGCATGCGGTAGCCGCTTTGCGATAGTGAGAGTGCGATTAGCCGCGCACAGTAGGTGCACATTTTCCGCCCCAGGTCGCTTGCGATGGTCGCTTTGGGATTGCTTCTTTGCTCAAAGATTGCACGACTCTTTTCCTCCGCTAGAATGAATGTTAGCCACCATGCTGGATTGCTTCATCTCACACGTTTAATAGAAAAAAACTACATTTACGAAACGACCTTGAAGCACAACCCACGACGAAAACCGTTCGGTAGGGTAACGCTGCTCGTGTGCGCTTCATCACACGACACCTCCCGGCACCGGCAGACTCTTCTTCTTTCTCCGCTCGGCGTGTTTGGGTGACCGAGTGTGGCCGATTGTGGCCAGTTTTCGTACACTCGCAAGAAACAAATTGCTCCTCTGAATTAAGAATCGCCAAACCAGTGAGTGGTCCGAAGATAAATTGCATCCTACAGTATCGGCTGCATACATCTCGCTCGACCATCTCTCGAAGGTATGTGACAATTTTTCGCACCCACTCCCGCACCGACAGGCGGGCGTTTTTCCGGCCCGGTCAGTGTTTGCTAAACGGAAATGATAAATGTAGCCAGCTGTCCCGTATTCGCTAAATGGTGGTGCCGCGTTGTGGTATTTCGGAGCAGCACGATGATGCCGGTTATGATGGGTAATGATCGTCATCATTCGAGCGCGGGCAAAGCTTGCGCCGTTTCGTTTAGCGTACATTAGGAGGAAAATTTAACGATCGCGGACGGATCGGAAGGATGGAGCCGGCAGCGTACGGGGAAAGGCGCATCCACTCGTTTTTGCATCAAGACGCACACGAAGCGGCCGCGCCCATCACCCGGACGTTATCATTGACGTGGTTGAGATTATACGAGGCAGATGAATTTTTGCGATAGCGAGTCTGTTTGTGTGCACTGCTCGGCTCGATTATGACGCATATTGCGCGCGAAAAATCGATAACAATTTTGATATAGTAGCACTTTTACTCACTGAGTATATAATTTTTTTTTTACAAGAAATATATGTGAAAAAAAACTTTTTTACTGAATGATGTTACAACATTGAATAAAAAATGAAAGCTGTTGAAATATGCAGTTTAAGTTTACTAACAAATGTAACATTTTTTACCTTTTTTATTATTTTAAATCCTCTCCCTTCTCCCTCCCTCCGATCCGATATTGCTCTGGTTTCTCACTGATGCCACCAAAAATGAATAATTCAATTTACATGCATCCAATTTGGTACAGCATATGCGTGCCACATGAAGCATATTAAAAGTAACTGCTTAAAGAATTTGCCCTCCGATGGGGGTCTAATGTCGCTTCATCCGTGCTCCATAACAGCTGGTTACTTTAATCGTGTTATCATTCTTTTCATTGTGCACGGTTGCAAACTTTTTTGTTTTTGCGGAGTGTTTACTGTTTTTTTTTTTGGTTCGACGCTAGGCACCCGCAAAAAAAACGGTCACCTGGAATGGGGGAGTTGAAAAAAGGGCATCTGTTATGCGGTTATTATGCTGTTATTAGACGAGGAAAAATAGATGGGTTTTGGATATTTTCTGTCAAACTGGGCTCCGGCGCGGTGTTTGGCGTTAAATATCCACCCACTCGTGTAATAACGATACATTGGGTGGAGCGGTTATTTTGTGTAATAAT
>KI915051.1:504495-798993 GCA_000473445.2 Anopheles farauti | reverse complement strand
TTAAGACGAGAAAATAGGACGAAACTGGATCCAACCTTCAGTGGGCATTTTACCGTAGAAAAAATTAACGTACCAAACGTAGTTATACGGATAGGTAAAACTACAAAGGAAGTGCATATATCAAGATTAAGTAAATAAGACATAAACTTCACTAACAATGAACTTTTCGAAAAGGGGGTAGGTGTGGTATTTAATATTAAGGTATTTGCAATCGTTGTTAGGTAGCTTAAGATTAGCATATAAGTATGTGTAAGATTAGTGTGTAAGTATTCTACTGTTGTATTAGTAACTTAGAGTGATCGAGAATAAATCATTCGTGAACTGGACCTCGATGCGAACACTACACAAGCAAAGACTACGAATAACAAAAGCTAGCGATAAAAGTGCAGTAAAACTGGTGGAGAGCTATTCATCACCGGTATGTCCTTTTTACAGCTTTTACATATTAAATAAAGATAATTTACAATGCAAATTTTCACCTATAAAAGCAATATGTATTATACATGTATACATTTTCTAACATTTATTTTCTTTTATATGAAAAAAAAATACAAATTGTTGTCAGTTATCAACAAAGGAGCTCTTTAGCATACACACGTGTCTTCAACAAATATGAACACTTTTAATAAGTTTTTCTCAAATATTGTAATGGAATCCATCTATGTGACACATTTAACCGAACATGGTTTGATCTGTACCCAGAATGTTCAAATTGGCTAAGAAAGTTTTCTAAAATTCCGTGTCCTTGGACCGTACATTAGATTTGACCAAAACAGTATTGAAACATCGCATTTGCAGTTCGATTTTTTGTTTCTGTTTTTACACAGTTTGAAAATCACTTAGCGTTCACAAATTGCATGCTAATCCTAAGTCTTTTAACTGACTAGTGTTTGTTCGATTTTTCGTCTTTAACCACTAACAACAAATATGCACTTAAAAATATATCGTAGATTTTCTGTGCTCTTGGTTTGACCGATAAGTCGTGTTGGGTACCATCCTGGAATTTTTATATTTATTTAACATATTTGGACTCATTATTGTCTTTAACCGTTGAAATCTACAACTCTACGTTTACAAGTTTTGATCACGTCTCAATCCGGTATCAATCCGAAGCGCTTTCATTGTGTGATAGGTTCGTTTATTTTCTGGATCTGATTCCGAATTTCGATTATATGTAATTATTTTCTTACGCTTGTCCTTGCATTTTAAAAGAGTCCATTTTCTGATTTACTAATTATCTCAAATAAATGCTGGTCATACACCAGATGTGGAGGATGTTTAAGCTTTAAAGGAAAATTAATACACTGTGAACGGAAATGTTTTAAATAAATGCACTATTGTAATTTTTTTTATGAGACATACCCATATGAACTATTTTTAAAAATATACAATCATTTTTTCAAGTTATTCGAACTTCAAGTAAATATTTTGATTAATTTTTTCTGCAAAACTGTGCGACGCAGACACGACAAAGTTTTTTTATTCATTCTTTGTTAAGCACTCTAAACTGAAATCGTTCACTTTTATTTAGTTTTAAACGATTAGTTTCGATAGCTTCAGGAGTGTAAATTTTTCTCAGTTTAATCACCCTCAAACATTGAGTTTACAGTTTAATCACCCTCATTTTCAAGCCCTGTAAGTAATTTTCAAGCCCTTTTAGCCCTTTAAGCTAAGTAATTCAAGCCTTTTAAGTAATATATAGATTAGATTTAAACTTAAAAATAAATTAGAAGAGCAGTTACTACTTATTACGAACAAATTAAAGGATATTTGTTTTGTAATTTTGTTGTATCTGTGGAGTAAGGTAATAAATTTAAAAAAAAAACCATTCAAAATTTCTCGATAAAATGTTGGCTCTTAAAAATGTCCTAGAAAAAAATCGTTATAATTGATACAACATGTTGTATCAACACATAATGAAAAGCCATTAAGTAACATGGCCAGAGCGTTCCTACGAAATAAAAAACATAATGAAAAACATCAAATATTAATTCTAAGCGAACATTTTGTGCTTCAAAAGTTTTTGATAGTGATGCTAATGTTAACAGTAATTTACTCGTGAAAATCTCAGCGTGTTGATTGCTCGCATTGTGATGTTTAATATTTATGGAATTTTTCAACACATTTGCAAACCCTCTACCTCCATGCTCGTGATAAAGAGCACTATTTTATACATTAGAAACACTTAGCTAAATGCAAAACGATCCCTTTCAGCAGCCGTTTAGCTCGGAACCAAAAAGCTATTAGCTGTGGTGTCACAACAGTGCAACTAACTAAGACGCATCCGTTTTCCAATCCATCGTTCGCTCCCTAGTGGTCGTGCTGAGGCCTGGTGTATTTGCTTCCGACCGAATGTTGGAGGGTCGCTAGAATAAATAACGTCCGTACACGACTATAAATAGTTGATTAATGAACATTTATCAGATGTTCATTTTGCGTCACGGGTACCGAATCGTTT
The DNA here is from genome assembly GCA_000473445.2 of Anopheles farauti. NCBI lineage: Eukaryota > Metazoa > Arthropoda > Insecta > Diptera > Culicidae > Anopheles > Anopheles farauti. Next base: position 796,535 of record KI915051.1, on the reverse strand, counting down.
AAGGACACTTTTAACCTAAACGATCCTGAAACTTTGCTGCGAGCATGTGTGTGTGTGTGTGAGTGCTCTCTGCTGAAGGCGTTTAGGAGGGTGCGCTGTTTGTGCGCGTCAGTTGTGCCGTTTGTTTGCATGATTGTCACGCTAATTTCTGCACGATCTTTCGGGAGAAGCTACGTCGTAGGTTGGGGTTGCTCCTGTGCTAGGCGCAGCCAGGAAGCGCGAAAATTTATGTCGACACTTTAGCAAAGCAGCCATTATGTGCTTTGGCAGGGATTCGGCATGAATGGTTCAGTTAATGGCTGTCGTCTTGCACGAACAGGAAGGAAGCTCCGTGTTTGCTGGTGTCAAACGGATTACGGATCACATTAACCGTTGGTGAATGTTAGTTTGATTTATGGAAATAAACGAAAAGGGTACGTGAGGCCTTTACTTCCGAAACGCTCCCCAAGCTTCCCGACAGGTTCGCGCCTCTTTCCGAATCGTTTGCTTGCGAGCTGTGCGATCCGGATCTGGATTTGGTGTCAATAATTTAAATGCAGCGCCAATTCGGCTCCGGATGTGTAATTAGTGCATCGGTGCGATTTTGACATGATTCCAAACATGATACACGATCACGTCACACCGTCACGGCACACCTTCTGCTGCGAGACAGGATTAATGACACCTCGCATAAGTGTGCGTACCGCTTCCCCGGGCCCTTTCTCAAGCCCCACAACCGGTGGTGGGCTTTATTTGAGGTTATCACACCATTGCTGCATTGGTTCGGGGGTGGGGAGGGGTACGTTGTGGAGGTTATTTTTTTTCGTCAAAAAAGGTAAAGAATTTCACAACTGCATCATGCACCACCATGTACCAGCCGGAGTTCGGGATCGAAAAAATAAAAAAAATATAAAAATACCCCGGGACAAGGCTGCGAGCTGCGATGGTGTTGGTGTTTCCATTATTGTTGTTATTAAAGTTTCATCGCGTGAGCATTTCGCGATATCATCTCTCTCCCGCTTAAATCACGGCTCGAGTGCGACAGCTTGGCCTGTATTTTTGTTTTCATTTTTTTTTTTATTTGCTCGAACCCCGGCCGGTTCGCCGTTCATTTGGTTTGGCAAATAATTTATCTTCATTTTATTTTATTTTACCGTTTTTGCCACCTTCTGTACGCGGATCTCACCGGAATGCTCATTATAAGCAAATTTGACATGTGAATACGTGTCGTTGACACTCGCGCTACGCTTGCGCTTACGCATGTACCACTATCTCCGGAACGTCTCGGTCAATCGAAAATGATGATCGACTGCCGTCCCGTGAAGAATGTTCCCGCTGCGGATGATATTCAATTCCTTTGACCTCGTTCGGGCTCGAGCTTGCTGGTTGGAGTAGCTGTTGCATTTTGTGTATATGAGCATTTTTTGTTGTTTTGTTGCTCGTCTTCTCACATTTTTGTACATCTTCCCGTATCAATCGCCGCTGCGACGCACTGCCGAAGGGATGAAATGTGGGAGAAATGTGACGCCAAAAATAGTGCAAAACGTTAGCGAACGACACGGACGCTTTAATCTTATCCATAACCGGTAGGTATTCTCGGTTGGTTGCTTCGAAATTCCCACGCTTATTCATGTCGGCCAGGGACGTGAGTGATCCCCGCTGACTTTCAGCAAACTGTAACGTTTTAATTTAAATTATCGCACTCACATGTGAATCATACGCACACACGGGGCTGCCCGACACACGGACGCACACGGGCCGGGCTTGGGGAGGAGGAGAGCTTCCTCCCATGTAGGCACTTTGTATCTCAGTGTATCTTATCTCGCACTAATGTAAGGCGGCGATACAGTGACGGTATCGCATGGCTCGATAAATCCCCCGTGGCTGGATGTAGCATGCTTGGGGCGGTGCTGGGGGGAGGGATGGGGGGAGGGTTGGGATACAAAATCTCCCTAGAGTATGTCAGGCTGGGTTGACTACCACTTGTCTTGAGTTTAGAGTAATTCGAACTGGAAAAAACCTCAAGGGGAGTTCGTAAAATATGTTGTTTTTCTTTTTATTTATTCATGCAGACAAGGGTTTAAGAGTCTTGCGGTACGCTTAAATAAGTAGGATAAATATGAATATAAAACTATTTATTACTACTCTGCCAAGTGATCGTTTCGAAAGGATGAACACGTAAAACAAGTAAGAAATTGAGCTTAAACGGTAATGTTGCTATTATCAATATAATTTAATAATATCTAAATTTATAATCTGATGAAAGATCACATTTGAACTGTCTGAACTTTGCAACAAACTGAAACTTACTCTTATTTGATTTATTTTTATTTATTTCAATACATGCTTAGCATAATTGGTTACATTATTTGTATAAATATCGAATCTGTTAGTTTTGTTGGATCAGTTTGCCTGGTTTGTCTGGAAAATGCTTTGCTAATGCATGAAAATACAAGCAAATAAACGTTTGCGATACACGCCCGTTTTAATGTATACAATTCAAAGGCAACAAGTGTGTTTCAAAGTCTTGTTGGGAACATTTTGTGACTCACTGTTCTATTTATTCCAAGTTAACATATTATGTACCTATTCCAATGTGTTAAAATGTGGTGTGCTAAAATGTGGTGTGTTAAAATGTAGTAACTTATAAGAAAACCGATGTACACTCACCTAATTTTATATGATTCATTTATAAATTTGATTTGTAAAAGGTATTGAAAATGTCATAATATATTCAATGCATTTCATATTCGAATGATACCATAAAACCGATATATGTTTATACATGTTTTACAAAAAATGACTACAAGGTTATCTAACGAGCAGATTTATTATACAATTATTTCAGTTAATTGTCTCCTGCACGCTTGTTTATTTCCACGTTTTTCTCAGGATTATTTCAATACTTTTTCCCTACAAACCGAACTAGTTCGTGTAACTCGCAGCAAACTGTGCCATACTAGTAAGCATTTGGTGGTGGCACTTGTTTGGGCCTCTGAAGAGTGCAAATTGAAGAGAAGCGTTCATACACCAAGTGACGCTTTTAAGAAAACAGCTCAACCCATACGCTGCTAGTTGAGCATATCTGGAGGGCATCCCGGACGCATTCCACCTGCGCACGGTGGCACACACGCTCACATACCACCTTCCTCGCAGTTACCGGGCTGACGGACGGACGGACTGACGGTCAATAAATAGAGCGGTTTTATGGTTCATGAGAATTCATTAATCCAGAAACACGCTGCTTGCAAAGAGCCGCACGGGAGACGAGCTGTTTGCCACTTGACTGGTGTGGTAGCGCCCCGAAAGCTGACAACGTTAAATTTTCCCCCAGGCGATGGAACTGGGACTGAGGCTTTGACTTTCGGGGTTCGGAGCTCACCCAATCTCATTCGCATAAGCGCATAGTGTGCGCCCGGCATTTTTCGTTGAATCTTGCTTCCCTGGAAGCCTTACGCTCGCACTAAGTGGATGAGTTTTGATTGTGCAATTAAGATAGGCCGGACGGATGGCGAGCATGGCATGCTACGACATACGTAACCCTTCAATGGTATATGGAGCAAGACCTGTGGATTCTACATCGTGAGTTTATTTTAAAGCCGAAAGAACTTTTCGCAGCATCGTTCAAAACCGAACCGAGGCGAATTTTAAATAATATGCGAATAAGAATTTAGGCGAGGATTTTTTCCTAACACTAAGTGAAAGTAGTTTTTGGTGTAGTAAATAATAATTAAGTAAGTCTCGAGAGCTCGTCGTTTGAAAAAAACACGTCTATGCTGAAGGAGTGCGGTTCAAGCAGTTCTATTATTATTCTTAATTCTATTTGAACACTAGTAAATTGGTCCCGAGTCTGTTATATATTTCAGGTGTTCTAAATGCTCGATGTCCTCGTAAAAATATCAATCCCATTTGCCAACATTTGGATGTCTTTATCACTATTTTACATCGATCATTTTCGATTTTTGTCTATCCGATCAAGAAGATACCATGTTCAAATGTCTTGTTTATGTAAAATAAATAAAAATGTACTGTAGAACCTGTTTCATAATTCAAAAAAATATATTTGATAACAGATGTCTTACAGACAGCATTGTGTTTTATTTATGTTAAACTGCTCCAGATTGTATATCCGCTCGAAGTTGGAGAGAATTTAAAGGTTTCTCTACCCATGTGTCAGTGTTCCTTAAAACATAGTGAAAAAAGTAAATGCATTATCATATCAATATGATTTATTAACATTGGATAGAATATATAACTTACGCAAACGTTTAAAGGATTATTTTTCGAAATTCCAGAAAAATAGTTCCTCTTCATTTATGGGTCTTACATCCAGCAAAGGCGAGTTAATTTTACATGATTATAAAGTTAGTATTAGTATTAGTTCATATAAATACTAATAAAATTGGGTGTCATAACTATCCGAATGTAGGGAAAAAGCAAGTATAGTTTCTCATACGTAGAAAATAAACATTAATTGTGTTGTTAAAACCTTAGGTGATAAATGCGTCTTAAAACCGAAGTGCGCATAAGTGGGGCTCATCTCTTCCGCTTTGCGTCTCCCATTTTATCAATCGCATAACGAAATAAAAGGCGGGAAAACGGAGGGCAGTCGTTTGCTCCTATTTAATCGATGATTCGTGAACCTTCTTTCCCTGCTGCCCGTTTCGCTGCTGGCAAGCCGAGCTGCCGCCCAGTACCGAGGCCGGTGAGTGGCGCGGATAAGACAAGGGAGAGCCTCCTAGCGCGCATGTTGTTAAAACGAAATGGTAGCAATCAAATTTATTAAACTAGATTTTCGCTAATGAAACATTTCAGCGTCGTAATAATTTTCATTTAAAATATCACCTATCACTATCGGCCACGGGCAATCGTCCTCGGCCAAACGGCAGCGACTCACGTCCCCGTTCGCCGTGGCGAATCCCACGGCGTCCCACGGCCTAGATGGGGCAAATATGTTGTGGGCCTGCTGCGCCCGTTCGCGTATGAATCAGCACAGGTTCACCCTGAGAAAACAGGGATGGAGTGGAGGGGGATAAGCTTTAGGGGCCGTTCGCCCTGGCATGCTCGATCGAGCTAATGGACTGCCTCACACCGATTGGCCACCTTTGCCATTGCCTTCGGACGGCCTCGTCGGCAACGGCGCGCGGGAAACAGGGAAATGATGATGTTTCACGATGATTGAATCTCGGCAGTGTCGCTGGTACCGCGGGTTGAAGTAAACGGAGAGTTTCTAAATGCTTTGTTTTGTGATGAGCGATGCTGCGCCGCGCACGAATGTCTCCATTGGCGAGCGGCCGTAAGCATAACGACAATGCCGGTTAACGGTAGATGGACGGTGTTTGCGATGCAGGCAGGTTCAATAAAGGCAGCGCATATTTTCTTGTGTTTTTGATTAATAGATTTCAGTAGTGCTTGTGTATCAGTGTACTCTATTAGTGGTTGGTATTGATGATTTGTGAACATCGCGTCTACAATGGCTTCATGTGCGAGGAGCTACAGGTAGAGTTATGGCTACATAAGTTCAGACATATTTTCCAAAGCATATTTTCCCTGATCGGCTGATAGTAAACGATGGTTTAATCCACCAATTTTTGACTTTTGTACGACTACAGTCGATCGTAATCAAAAGGAGAGATACGGCCTTATGTGTAGCAAAGGGAATCATTTGTGAAATATTTTCCTTGTTTATCTTTTTTTTTCATTTCAAAGTACATAAAATGCAACAATTCTTTGATGCGTTTAATTTTACATTTTTGTCATAAATGGCAAATGTCTTTCATTGCGGTTAGGCCATTTTTCGTTATTTTATTTACTCGCTTGCGAAGATTCCATTGAATGAATAAATACATGTTGAAAGAAAAATACGCAACGAATTCTCAGCTTTTGCTGCTTTTAATATGTTTATTAAAAAGTATAGTAAAATTGAGCCGAAAAACATTCAAAATCGACACATACGAATATTTACTTCGGTTTCGGTAGAATAATGTTTATTGTAAGGTTATAAAACCACGATCGGGTTTGCTCCCACAATAAAAACAAAAATATTATTTTTATGTAAAAATCAAAAACATATCATTTTATTATGTGCTACCATTTTTTCACCTGTTTATTATAGTTAATTGTTTTTTTACGTTGAAAACACGTGAGTATGGACTCTATTATTTCATTTTTATTATACCCTTTTAACATATTTTATCAATTCGATGGAATGTTTCACAAAATTTATTTATGAGACACATAGAATATTTTCTCTTTCTATTGGTAAATTTTAAAACAATCTCGAAAAATTTCATACCCTGCTACGAAAGATTCTCGATATTTGAGCTATGTACCACCAAAACCTATTAAATGTATTTCAAATCCAACCATATTGTTATGCAAGCCTAAATATTATCTAACATTAAGCTAGTAGCTAGCTGCTGAAAGAATGCATCGTACGGCCTCGTACTTAGCCTAATGAAAAACATTACATATAACATGGAATTAATGAAATAACTTTGCATTTTGGCTATTGGGTTTTTTAAGAGCATTTTGGGAAGCTAATTAAGATTTAGAAAAGAAATAAACCACCATGATCCATTTTGACATACATTCTAATCCAGTTTATCCAGCTCCTCGAAGTGTGGCGATAATATGTAGTCCATTTCGCGCATGCAATATCTTTGGCAGGCTCCACCGGGATTCAGCGGCGAGGGACGAAATATTTAAAATGTTGCTCGAAGAAAATAAAACCATAAAATGGTTACCCCTCGCCAGCTCCCACAGCATCCTCTTCCACAGCAGCAATTGATTAATCCATGGGCAGTGATATAGATTTTCTCTTTCATTTCTCAACCCCACCCCGGATCGGGCATAAGAGCTCGATCGATCGCTCCGGCTTCGGTCACGCGGGATTGTGAATGGGAAAGGGAAGATCTATTTGCCGTTCGATGGGTCGCTCGTAAAACGATCTGGATAACATAAAGTTTTCATATTATTAAATTAGTTACTTTTAATGATTTGCGTTCCGATACGCGGTGACGTTCGATGACTGAAAGATGCCCGATCCGGCTGTCTGCTAGCTGCTAGTCCGCTGCTGGCAACCGATATTGGATGCAATAAATTCCTGTACGAAAAAATAGATTTTTAATTGACTCGCTAAGATAATAATATGGATCACAGGGAAGGCGCATAAAGTTGGGAGCCACTAGGTTCGCGCGTTCCACCAAGTTACCCGCGGCACGGTATCGGATCGCCATGTGCGAAGCGGCTGTTTCGGCCGTAACCGTTCCGTCCCGGCACAGTTACGCTGGTCGTTGGCGTAGTTTTGCGTATCGGGTGCAATAAATCTACTGACTGTCATCATACCGCGGACGACGGTGTAGCCGTTTGAAGCCAACCAACGCAGCAGGGGGAGGATTTCGGATTGAAATACTTATTTCGCTTGTTAAAAGATATGCAACGCATAAAAGTCATACGGATTCGCTCGGTAAGGTCAGTTTTATTGCCTCTGGAGCCGGTTTCGTGATAACAATCTAGCCAGTAGCGTTGACCCTGAGCAAGTAGGCTGCATGTGTGAGCAAAGGGTATCTCACAAACTGGAGCAAAAGCTCAGCCGAGTGGTCGCTGGACGATCGTTAGCAGCCTGTATCGTTGCTTCGCCTTCCTTCTGTCCGACTTCCTTTCGCTCTTGACGAACCTCCGTCAGTGATTAATCATTCTTCGGTCGGGTTTAACGTGTGACGGTGGTCAAATTCTATTCCAACCACACAACCACAGCTGCTGCTGAGCCTCGAACGCATTCGATGTGCCTGCGGAGTGGGTTTGTTTTGAAGATAATTCGTCACAGATACACAGGCTGGCCTTCTATTTAGCTGCACCCGCACGGTCATCGCAAAATCATTGAACGGTTTCCGATTCATCTTTGTCCACCGTTCGGCCGGCGAAATCGTCTGCCGAATCTTGCCGACCGAAACAATGCAAATGCACTCGGGAATGAGTAATGACCGGTGCAAATATGGACTGCCTATCGTGCCTGGCGGGACAACGACCGCACTTCGCTCCTTAAGACCGTATCGGGCGAAACAAATGCATCATTCTCGGATGCAAGTTTCGTGCCATTTTTTCGTGGTTGCTTCGTTCGGTCCGCGTCGTTTTGGCATTCCCTTTTTATTTGCCCTCGATGGGACAGACTAATCTGTTCTGGTCAGTCGGTATTTAGCAATGGTGGTAAGAAGGTTTGCATCCGTCGGTGAGCCAGAGAATATTCTGCTAATGATGAAGGAATGGACGGTAGCGAATCGGGGATAGTGACCTCCTCCGGTGGTGTGGTTAGTTTGATTTGCTTTAGAAGGCTAGGCGCTGCACATTTAGAATAAATTAGGTGTTGCTGAAAATGTTCATTGATCAAAACAATAATCGAAACCGATACAAATTGGCTATTGTTTGTGAAATGAAACCAAAACTTTTTTATAACATAATTTTGATACGCAAATGATTTTATTTATTTTTGAGTAATGATGGAAAATAGTCATAGCCTCTGTTTAAGCGTAAGTTAACACGCGTATAGTATGTTTGGTAATGTGAATTCTAACAGATATGTCTGAGGATTATAGATGATTTGTTAAAAGAAAGTTTAGAGTGTGAGTGTTAAGAGAGAGAGTTAACAGTGTTAAGAGAAAATTAAAAAAGAAGATTAGCTAAGTTGTCTCGTTAGAAGAGATTAAACTTTTAATTGTCTCATCGATGTTGAAAGACAATGATATCGAATAGAAAGTTAGATATCGACTAGTTGTACAGTATTTAAAAAAAGTATTTTAATTAATTTGATAGAATCAATTTTTGAACTGGTTAACGATAAAAAACTCGTTTGGAATTGCACGTTATTGGGCTAAAGATAAGTTGTCACAGCCAAATCATCCGAATCGAAAACAATGTTCTTGTTTTACTTTTCAACTGGTTTTAGAAAATTTTTTGACAAATTTACCGGATTTTCATCTTTTAAATTGGTATTAATATTAACACTTTTTTCTATTCTATTGCAACATATATTCCAAGTAATTAACCTTAAGTTATCCGTTCATTCGTTCCAAATAAAAAATTACCATTTTTAGAAGAAGAAAACCGAATATAAAAGCAGAATTTCAAATTAAAAAACAGTACGGTCAGACCGTTCCTAAAAAAAACAGAAAATTATTGTAAAAAAAGAATAGTTTTATTATTAATAAATCTGCCAGCAAGCAATATTTAATGCGCTGATTGCCTATTTCTCGAATCCTGGCGAATTATTGGCTGAAACCGCTTTAAACAAATATTCTTTCAATATTTTAGAAATACTTTTATATCTTTAAAAAGCATAAGCAGCAAATCTAAACATTTATCTGGGTGGTGGTCCTCACGAAGGATAAGGAGCGGAACCTGGGACAGTGAGTGTACTTCAGTTTGAGCTATAATGCAGAGACATCAGACAAATACGAGTTTACATGTAATTTAGTTTAATAAATAAGTAAAATTCTTCTTTTTTGTTGTAGAAAATATCAGTTTTTCTCCAAGCAAATACACCACCCAACAAGTCTTCAAAGAATCCTAAGTCTGAAAATGATACACGAGTATCTACTCGATAAAATGCTGTGTCTGGTCTGTTTAGATGACTTCAAGAGAGTGCCCAATTATTTCGATTTCAATTAAATATGATGATCCAAAGCCTTTTGGAAAACTAGTTAAAGGAGAAAAGAAATGCGAGAAATAAAAAAAACTCAATACTATCTATTTCTGGTAACTTGAGTAAGAAAACAAAAGATTGATTGTACCGGCATAAGAACGAGTTCGTGTGTTCAAGCTATGACCTGTTGCTTTTGGAAAGTAAGTCGCATGCCGAAAGTCATTTGCAGGCTGCTCTTCAAATAACTCACCCAAATTTAATACCGACCATCGCACGGGCTATCATCTTCTTCTGGCGTGGTTGAATGAGCGTTTTCTCCCTCGTCCGGTGGACAAGTTCTCCACCGATGGATATATTTACTTTTATAAGCTTTTAAAGCCGAAGCTGATTCGTGTTCGAATTCAATATAAAAATGTAAATTCGTGATCATAATTTTTGAAACCGACTCGCTGTACGATCCCAACCGCCAACAGCAATACCACCGGCGGCGAATGGAGAGCTCCGGGCTGAGAGAGCCATTCGAGATGACAAAATCTCAACGTACTGCGTTTTTTTTTTTCGTTCCTGTAATCCGCTTGCAGTCGGCGGCGGCGGCGGCGGCGGCGGCGCAACGTAAGCGTAACGTATGATAGCTGCATGGTGTGTTAAATTCGAATTTGATGCAGCTTGATTCGAATTTACATCCATCCGTTGTGCGTACACATTTTGGCACTTACTCAACTCTCCTCCACGTGTGACGTGTGTTTTCCCCCTGCCCACCCCGATAGCGAACGACAACGCCCGTTGGACTTGCGAACAAATCGAATCTGGTTCTGGAACACCTTCAATCGGATTGACCTGGAATCTCCGTTTTCGATAGAGTTACAAAACGAAAAAATAATATGACTTTACCCAACAAAAAGTTCAGGTGTAGCTCGCCTGAGCAGGCTTTATGCGCGTCCACCCGTACCGCCTAAGAAGGGAACAAACGCGAGACAACGGAAAAAAATCATCAAAACGGCAAAGATGACGACGACAACGGCTGAACGGTACGCAGGTCGCAAGGACGGACACAATTTATGTGGCAAATAAAACGTAAAGTTATTTACAGTTCGCCACGAGAATGCGCCATGCAGTCATTAACATCGATATGGACTCCGGGTGTATCAGAGTTCGGTGTAGCATGAACGAGGGAGATGTGGTAGTGGAAATGCACGCGGCGGATATGTATCCGTTGTAATTATGCGGCTTTGCAACACGACAATGCGTCATATTTTAGGAAGAGATTTAGCGTGTTTAACGAACTTAAGCAGAAGGGTAAATAATAATTACAGATTGACACTTATTATTAATTTTTACTGGGCATGTTACTTTTATTAGACGCAAATCAATCATATTTGAGTTATTTTTTAACCAAGTAAGTGAGGAAATATTATTCGTTTTAATAATAATAATAGATAATAATATCCTTTGGATATAAAATCATTGAACTCATTGAGTAATACGCTAAATTATATCGATAGAAAGGGAATCTATTTTATACAAAAATAAAAATGTTAATCCGTTGAATTGAAAATTTATGATTTTTTATGATATTCTCATACTTTTTCAGTAAATTTGCCTCAGTAATTAATTTCGTGCTCTAGTATTAACAAATTTGAGAAAAGAAAATATAAAAAAATATTCTGCTAATTTGGAAAAGAAACTATATTCCACAATCGCACCTTATCAATATCTGCTTTATACACTAACAGGATGAGAAAAGTGCATCAGGTATAGTATTTAATTTAAATATGAATATGAATAAATATGACTATGATTTCAATAGCGTCTCTGATATATGTCAATGTTCGTGGTGCGCAGTTATGAACCAAAAACCATCACTGAGATAAATGTTGTGGTAAGCCGACAGAGAAGACATATTAAATTTTTTTTTAAATCAATGTTTATTTATAAACATCTTAAAACTAGTCAACAATATCAGTACATGTAAGAGTGGGTAAATGAAAGCACAGGGGTTACAATGAACATTTAAGGATATCTATATCGATCACAGCATCGTTGTTGCCAACGATGTGGATGATGTAATTAGCAAACAAACGTAGGATAGGAATCCGTTTACCTGGACTTATGCTATATAGCTCAGGAAAACGGAGGGACATGAATGACGGGCAAAAGTTGGGAACGATGTCATGTATCGCCTGTAGCAGAGTCTTCCACGCAGTCGATACCCTTGAACATTTAACAAATTTAATAATAAAAACAATGTGTTTATTTTTTTTTTTAATTTAATAATAAAAATAGTTTGTTTCTTTTTTCATTATTATCTTGATAAATATTGTTTACACAATTTTTGCGTAGAAACTCAAACAAACTTGCATTTATCCAGTGGTACTTTAGTAGCGCAATTACATATTAACTGGTTTGGGCTATTAAATGACATTAGTAATAATTATCGTCATAGCTGTGGAATATAATTGTTAACCATATCATATGCTCAACCAACTTATTTATGGACAACAAATTAAAAAAAAACTTCTAATTTGTTACGGCGGTTCAGGAAAATATTCTCATAATGGAGAAGGTTTTATAACACAATTAATTTTTTGAATAATACTGAGCTAGTTGTTAATTAGCATGGAATTTGTATTTTTTGAAATATTTCTTTTGGGTCTTTAGAAAAATGAATAGACGTACACTTTTCGCTTTCATTTTAGCTAGGCCCTCTGACCTAGCTTTCACATTCAAGTTGAGTACATTTTGAACTCGAGAAACGCTCAAGGCTCACCGAAATGATTAGCGGCTAAACTGTCTTAGGCGTATGTTTGACTTCAAAATGTCCCTCAATCCATAAACTGGATCGATTGCACGGCGAACAATTACTCAGCATGCGGTACGATTGCTCAGCTAATATTGACGTCTCAAGTGCCAAGGCCCATTATTGGACGGTACCGCAAAGTCCAAGGCAACAAAGGCTAGGCCCACGTGCAGCGCTGAACGCGAACCGATGAGCTGGTTTTCATTCGAACTATTTTAATGTTTCGCAAATATTTGATCAGACGTACGCACTTGACGGTCGATGGTCGATTTCCAGCGCGGAACGGTCTATTGCTTAAAGTACGCACCATCCGATTGGGCCAATTTTATTGTGTGTAGTATGTTGTGCGAGCTAACGACAAACAGTTTAGCTGCGTATGATCGCTCTGCTTTGTAAATCCTTTCCGTTTCTGTCCGATGGTTTCCCGCGCTCACGGTAGTGTGATAGTTTCGTTTCCAGACCACCTCTACGATGGGTTTTGGGAAGAATGAATGCGAAGGGATCATCACGAGGCATTGCGCAAGCGTAAGTACACAGCATCCCCTACAAAAGCAACCTCCTCGATGGGCATGTGAAAATTTATTAACCTCATAAAAGTCGCTCCGCTTGTCGGTCAGCATACAATGTCAAACTGTTGTGCGTTAGGGTCGATGGCGACGATTTGTTCTTCGGTTTTTCCCCCTATCAGGACAGCCACGGAAGCCCGCACTCGAGACGTCCCCGACCGTGGTCCTTTCGATTGTCCTAAAACGGCTAAACAAAAGTCAAACCAACAAGGAAAGTGAAGAAACACATCAAAACATTGTTAGAAATTCATAATCAAAGCACCCGGACGAAGGTCTGGGCCCAAGCGCTGCTGTCCTGTTCGGCAACAAACCGGGCGAGTTCGGTTCATTGTGTTCCCATATCCCATCCAGCCGGGAACTGCTGCCGCTGCTCCGTTTGTTGCCCCTGTTGCCGTTCGTTCGGAGGTTTTGGCTGCTGCTGCTGCACCGCTTGACACCTTGGGATCATAAATTATGTTCTGTTAAGTAATGAAAAATTGTCACGGTGCTCAACCGGCTGGGTTGGTTACGTCGAAGGCTTAGTTTTGTTTGTCCCGTGCAGCGGATCTATCACGAGGCACTCGAAACGACCTCTCGCATTTTGCGAACAATGCGACGACCAGACTGGCGGTGTGTTCGAATATTTGTAAATATTTACCCAAACGCTACAGTACTTTTGTTTGTGTTCAAGGGATGGGTCAAAGTTTTATACCGTTTTGATGAACTGTGTAGCTGCCATTTCTTTGCACGGCGCGGTTTGACCGTGGCAGAATGAATACGTGACATTAGTTAGAAGTTTGCAGCATGAAAACAATATGTAGATCGCCTAAAGCAACGATTAATTGTGATTCTGTGCTAGAGAAAGTATGTATTTATATATTTTTTTATTTCAAAATAAAACTATCATAGATTCTGTTAACACATAGATGTATCTAAGTGATGGTTTGAGTGAAATCTATATTTTAACTGTAAATTCTAAAATGTATGCCCAAGATAAGCATACAGAGATTCTTAAACGGAAAATGGAGTTCCCAAGTTGTTATATAAACTATCAACTTGTAGCCTGTATTGACGTGAGCTTAGACATTTAACATAAAATGGTTAAATTGCATAGATGACGTAAAGTTAATTAATTTTGTAAACATGAATAATTGTTCCTATTATAACAAAAAATCAAACGTGATTGATTGAATGAAAATCTAAGATTGAAAATCTTTATAAATGTGTCAACATAAGAAAAAAACAATTCTTATGATGAGAAAAATCGATACAAATTACAAAAGAAATGAATGTTTCTAAACAACAACAACTAAAACAACTTTTCACAAAAAGGAAACCGATTAATTATCGATGTGCTGCCTGATGGTGTGATTATTGAAATACTTCTACCGGAGTTTCTGCTGTTTGTCTGTAAAGAACATAATATTTAGTTTTAAAAATAAATCTATCTACTATGTCTAACTATGTCTATCTTCCACGAATTAAATTACAATGATCAAAAGAAAGTATGATTGACGAAATCGAATGAAAATGGAGTGGCTTTCGAATCCAAAATACTGGGAAATACTACTTTTCATCAATTATAAAATTTATATAATATTTTAACTAGCATAGATAGAATATCCATGCTTAAAGTATTTAATAACTGGTGAATGCGACACACTAATCAATTGAGATGGAAATTTATTGAAAACGGTGTTTTACTTTAGTGTAAAGGAGCAGTCGTCTTTTTTAATACTAATTTTTAACTCATGTTTAGGTTGTTATTTTTTAAATTAAAGGATGTTTATAGACATTGACAAAATAGAAAATTATAAAAAAGGACGACACTTTACAAAAATTAATTTAAAATTGACGAAGACAAACACGCATGACGTCTAAGTCAACCGCAGCATCATTGTTGCCAATAGTGTGGATGACGTAGTTTGCAAATAGGGACAGAATTTGTCTGCGTTTGTCTGCACTTATGCCAAGTAGTACAGGCAAACGCAGCATACCGAACGACAAAAACGACGAGATAGGACACCCTGAAAGCACGAAGCTTATGTGCTGCTGCAGCAGCTGCCAAGCGTCACCAACTCTTTTGCAGCAAGCGAACTTGTCCTTCGTCACTACCTTCGGCTCTGTCACTATGATCGCCAGTGTCTGCCAAATTGCGCTTATGGTGAGGGTTGCGGCAGGAGTGTACCGAAGTTGCTGGATGACGATCCGAAGGCACGGGTACGTTGACGGAACAGAGGCAATGTTTGGAGGGTTTCCACCACAGCTCAGCTGTGGAATTTCCCGCAGAAGTAGTAGCAGCGGCAGGAAAAGCAGTCGATACGCCGGCAGCAGGAGCAGATGCAACGAACAGGAATAGCGGCGCGGGTGGTGGTTGCAACAGAAGCGGAGGTTTCACCTGCTGTGATAGCCTTAGCAGCAGTTGTAAAGGTAGTAGCCTGTGTGGAGTGAATTTCTAACGCCGAATCCTCTGCTTGCTTCCTTCCTCGTTTATTGTTGTTACTGTAGCCGGTAACAATTTTGATATCGGCGCGGACACAAGTGTTGAAGCGCACGATGCCTCGTGTTGAGTAGCGTTGTGAAAACGGTTTTGCCTGTTTTGCAAACAGTTCAAACCGTGATGAACCGACGCGGCGCAGCTGCGGCATGTTGGTTTCTGTTCTCGATAAGTAACCCCAGTGTTTCCCCGCACACAGTGATAAAGGAGAGGATAAGTTTCTCCAGCTTCATTCTCAAAATCCGAATGGCGTTTGATACGCCAACTAGCCGTGTCTCGGGATCTCACATTCCTCTTTTGATGGAGAGGTCTTCACCAAATTGAGTCATTTCGGCTACTACTTCCTTATTCGGGATCCCGAAAGGAAGGTCACGAACAAAAACCTCGGTGGACTCGTCGGCCATCGTGAGCCTCAGTCTCCATCGTGAGGGAGACACAACTGGCAGCAGTATTAAGTTGCGCCACAGACGCCTTTTCGCCGATCTCCAGCACATCACACAGGAAGTCCAGTGTCTTCGCCTGAAACGGCCTTAGCGGAACTTTCTTATAGTCGATACGGAAGGTACTCCTTCCATATCTAGCGTTTTTGTCGCTCACGGCGAGCCTTGCGGAATGTCAGAATCAATTGAAAACACGTCTTCTCATTGGGATGATTATAAGTGAACTGATTATTTGAAAATGGTTCGCAAATGGTTTCTTTCTCACTTTAAATGTTGTTTTTATAAGCCACTAAAGTGATGTGTCCTTAGCTGGTCTAGTTACTGAATGTGAAAACTCTGATATATTTTGTGGAACAGATTTTTTTAATTTTTTAACAGGTTGTATGAAATGTTCACTTCGATAAAGCTCATAAAAACCCAGCGTGTAGGAAGAATAACTGCAATCATAAAAAAATCATTTAATACAATCAAATGTAAATCGTTATGAAAAGCATTAGTAGAAACTATTTTGAAATATTTTTCAAAGAAAAAACACAAATGAAGCTCACCCTATGCTCAACGAATTCGACAGATTCAACGCATACAATATCCAGATACATCATTGAAATAAAATTTAAATAGCGCTTATTTTACATCTCAACAGCCGCTTGCCTGTGGCCGTGCCGATCTTAAATCACACAAACTGTCTCATTTGCACACCAAGCTCGCTACATCTGACAAACAGGCTTACGGTTACTCAACGCTCGGCGAAAACATACACACATAAACGCAAACTTGTACCCGAATTGACCCATTACCCAAAAAACAAAGTGCACCTTCATGGGCTCTGCTCGGACGAGCCGCTCCTTAGTACTCAATTCCTTCGGGGTTACTTACTGCCGCGAAATGGACATAAATTCGTGTCCAAGTTTATCGTGTTGCGTATATTGTAGAATTAATTGGAATACATAATTTTTCGGCACCAATTCTTTTACTTTCTTTCTTTTTCTTCCCGTGACGAGAATCCTTCGACGGTACCGATCGCATCACGGGAACGGGGAGTTTTTTTTTTGCGACCAATCACTGTTCAGCAGGTTACGCCGGTATCAAATGTTGCCTGAGCAGTGCTTTTGTTTCGTTGATCCTTAAAACGATGGGATCACGCATTTACCTTAGGCGAAGTATGAGTGGGTAAGGTTTGGTTTTGTTTATTAGGCGGATTTATTTTTACGTTTCTCTGCTTGTTATATACATGTATTGCATGCAACACGATCATGATCAAGATAGCTAGCCAACGAGTGTGTTTATCAACAAATATTTTGACGTTTGACTAGAAACAATTGTTACTGTTGGAAGGCGAAATTGTAAACATACTTGTAATATAATAAAATGCAAAAAAATAATTCAGTTCAAATTACCGCTGCGTCACTTTGATGACGAGCGGTAATTTGTGATGTGTTTTTATTTGCTTTTACTTGATGCGCCAGCTAGCAGATGTGCCAAAGCTCACCATTAAACTGTTCTCATGGTACGCAAATGCGAGCATTACATTTAAAACGAGCGTATAAAACGGTCAACCGGAAGTGGTCTACTTTTTTCTTCAGCTAAGTGCGCTGTGACCAACTCTTCTGTGTGCATCTCAGTCGCAGATTTATGATTTGTGACGGGCAACTCTTTAACCGCTCGCGATAATGGGAGTCGTTTCGGACGGCTTGAGAGACAGACAATTTATGTGCCATTCGACAGAGTAATATAATATCTTCATGTTGTTTCCGTGCGCATTACCGAGCCACAGGTGTACGTTTAATTGAAAAGTGCTGTCGCTAGCCGTGGCGACTTTAAAGGGTTCGGAGGTGACACCGTTTTGGGTTCGGGGCCGGAGATTCTCACACTCGTGGTCACCGCCGTCGTCGTCGTCGTCGTCGTCGTGGTGGGATGTGGCAAAATATTTCAAATATTTACCTAAATAATTGAAGGATGCGGATGCTGTCGTGTGCTGTATCACGATTTCGTGATTGCGTTAAATCATTGCGTCCTGTTTGGCGTGGTGGCGAACGTCGATAAACGTGAAACATCGCGTTTCGCTGATAAACGCACTTTCTTCTTGCGCATCTTGACGTGCGATCATTCACGATGGCGTGTCCGTGTGTGCCCGGCTCGTGGCTGGAAGGCATGCCGGGGGTACCATATCTCTCCCGTTCGGGAGAGAAAAGCAGAAGCCTTTCCAGGAGCGGCTGGCCGCATCGCCGCACAACTGCTCTATCACCGCCACCGTCAGCTGGGCACCCCTGCGGGGTGGACGCGGGACAAACATAATCACCATTCAATAACTAATCGCGCCAACTCGAAAGTCAATTTGACCCACAAAAATGAGGCAGACATCGGTAAGGGGGCTCCCCCGGACCGTACGGATCGTTCGGAGTGAACGGGTTGCTTTCGTTTGCAGCTGCAACCGAGCGCGTGAAAGGGATTCCATGGAGCATCGTTCCCGGGCGCTCGAAGCCGTCCAAGCGACAGAAAAACACGCCAATTCGCCTATCGAGGAATCATCTTCAGCCACCGAGCCAGCTCCGAGGCCGGAGTGTTCTGGGCAGGGGTGGGATATTGGTGAACCGGGATAGTGGCGGATAGTTTGCAATGTTGGCATAGCGTATGGTGGTTCGTTGTGCGGCGGCGACAAGTCGGCAAGTTGTCGTTGCATGGTGTGCCGCCTCCGTCATGCCGCACGGTGATCGTTCTCTTCCGAGCCCGCGCCGGATTAGTCGGACAATCCGAACTGGCCGGTGGAAAAGCGCGCCTGCGTCCCCAACGACACGATGCTGAAGATGCTGCGGTTGCTAAATCGGGTTAGTGGACGGGGTTGTGGCAGGTGGCCGGGCCGGGCGGCTCGGAGAGGTAGTCAAACACGAGGGACAGGTTGCTGTGCAAGATGATGAGAAGACGGCCCAAGGCGATCGGCGTACGGTGCCTTACGGGTATGGCGAATTCGCTGGTGTTAACCAGCGCCGTGACCGGCCCCGCGAGTGGAGTGGAGCTTAACTCTGAAACGGGAATGAACAGTAGAAAGGAAAGGACAAATCTTTATGGAAATAAATACATTCGAATGGCTCACTTTGCGCGGCAACGGCACTGGGTGGCGAGGCGAGGCGGCGAAAAAGTTTTCCTTAAATTAATTCGCATCGTTCATTGACGCTTGGAAGACACCACTTTTTTCTGCACGAGACATCCGACCGCAAGAGGTGTTCGGTATAGAGTTGGATCGGGATTGTGAGCACTTTTCCATAATGAAGAAAAATGTTTGTCAATAAAATGTGTTTCTTGTAAAAAACAAGAAAACAGATTTAGAAACGCACTAGAATACGTGATTTAGTTTGTTGCGTTTCGTAAAAACAAACATCGAACAATAAATTGAGAATGCTTTACTGAAACCTTTAATACTGCTTGAGAAGTATTCAAGACTGTTCCTAAAGATAAGGGCCATTGTTGATTTATACTAGTTTTTATTATTATCATTGAATACGAAAAGGTTTATAAATATAACATGTTTAGTTAGAAATGTCCAGTTATTTCTAATACTCGCTTCTTTGAAAAAAAGCAAATGATTTCCACATCAATTTCAATATAATTTGTTTAAAACTTGTTTTAAGTATTTTGTAAAAAATGGGTAAGTGATTAAATATTTCAGTTTGTTTTACATGCATTTTAGAGAATGTGCATGTGGAAAACTTATTCAAGAGAAAATTTAAAAAATGGTTTTCTAGATTACAGTGTTATTTTGATGAAAAAGAGTTTATGAATTGCGATATTAAATAGCTTTGGCTTTTGATTTTTGCAGGTGTTTTTTACGTGTTGAAAGCATAAAACATAATTTCTATAAAATCTTACGTACCTTTTAAATTTCACAAATATCAGCATTATGCAAATCAAATAAGATTCAACGATGTAATTTGATGGTCATAACATTCATAACAACAAATTTTGCAACATACATGATGTTCAAAATTAAAGGGAAAAAAGAGTTACTAAAAAGTGTTACTGCTTTTATTGATTTGAACACTAACAAAACATTATTAATAAAAATAAATAAATATAGCATCTTTTATGGAGATAGTTTTTTATTATCGTAGAAATTTCAGGCTTATAAATTGTACAATGCATAAAAGTAATAAATTTTCAATTTCGTATCTTTCAATTTACGAGAGTTTGAGATAAGCAATACGGCCAGGCCGTCCCTAGTAAATTTTCATGCTTAGTTTTGATAAAACATACTGCAAATAGTACCAGTCTTATTTCAATTGAATTGAATTTCGATTTTTGAAATTGAATTTTGATTTTGAATTTTGATGGAACCAAATCCATATTATCTAAAAAATTATTGTGTACTGCTATTATGACGAAGGTAAATGGATAAATGTACCAACTTCAAAATTTATGTCATCAACCTAATATCGATAAATGTATGACCAACTTGTTAAAACGGTTGTGTGAAGTAATATTGCGTCTTTTGAAAATCATCAATTGTAAGCCATTTATTTGCAACATCATGCAGAAAAATAAAGCTAGCAATTCCAGTTTTATAATCAAGGAAATAAATCTAATGTTAGACTAAAGTTTTTTTGCTTTTTTATCTTTTTTTATTACCTTTTAGCCCTAGCTCCAAAGCTCCAGATTTTAAAACGTTAATTAATCTTGACAAGTGTTTTGAGCCAACGTGTAACAAACATCTCAACGGAACGAAAGCAAACCCGAATGCTGAACAAGAGAAGATGAACTCGTGATTCCGGTTGTACAACTCGCACCCAGCCAGGAACTCGTAGGCTCACCTAGGCCTGCCGAATACCGAAGGGATCGTGTCGGATGCTGTAACTCATTCGGTACTCAGAAGATGATCATCTCCTCGCTAAAATCTCACGTGTGGGATAGCCGATGCAGCATCAACCGCCGAAGGACGGACGCTCGATCGTATTGTTCCGCGAACGCGAGCGACGCGAGAGCCGAGCACTCTCACGGGCAGAGCGTCTTCCCAGCAGATGGGTTTGACTTAGCGCGCATGATACACACAAACCGGTGGCGAGTGATGATGAGCACGAAAGGCCCCTGCGGCGAGGGCGACACCGAGTGATGGTGAGAGACGCAGGCACACACAAAAGCATCGGGGGAAAATAATAATATGGGTTTACCTTGATTTTACTTATATGATTCCCCCAGTCGTGATTTGACTCTTCTCCGTTACACATCTCATCTGCAGCTTCGCGACCCGTCGTTGCGCCGCTACTGCTTCTATTGGCCCGCAACGTTCGCGCTGTTCGCGTCTTTGCGTCCGGTTCTGGCGGCGGTTCGATCGGTCCCCCCAGGTTTGTTGACGGCTCGTTGCTACCTGCTCTGCTCGCACGCTACGGAGGTGTAGTTCGCGGAGCTCCGGCGAGCGTGGAAGACGTCCCGTCCGTCCGTTCGTCAACATCCTTGGCCGGTGCCTATCGCTCGGGTTGTGTGATTCACCGGAACCGATGGGCTGTTCGATCGCTCGATCTCGATCGGCTCTCACGGCAGAATTGCGCGCGTTGACGGTGATTCGCATTTGTTGTCAGTTGATCGGGCGGAAACGGTTTGTTTAATGTGTTTCTGTTGTTGCTGTGAATGTATCGCTCGGGAGGTGTGCGAACAGTGTTTGCGTAAGCATTGCGGAAATCAAGGCAATCAATGTTTTGATTGATATGTTTCACCGCGAAGGTAATCAAACGAACAGGCCAACCTGAACTACGAATTAATCATCGCGCTCTTTTACGCTGAAATAAATCGCCGTACAAACAAAATAAGGAAACATACACAAAACGTTTCTATAGAATGGAAAATAATTCACGATAAAGTGCACAGTGAATAAGATTGTTCAAAAAATAAAAATAAGTGTAAAGTAAAACCACCACGCTGTTGAACGGAAGCAAAACAATCAACACCACGCGTGGCGCTACACGCGGCAACAAAATAAAAAGGTGCAAGAGACAAGTGATTTGAGCGTTAGCAAAGTGACGAACCTGTTTGCGTTCTAATTGCATATTGGTTTATGCATGTGAAGGTGTAGTTTACTGTAGCGAATACTCCAAAAGTGGCAAAAAAAAGTGTTTGATGACGTGCTTGGATGGGAATAATTGGTACACTGTGCGGAAAATCAGATCAATCAGTTTAAACGAGGTGAAAAGCTTACCAAAAGTTTGCTGTGTGCTGTTTGTGTCCCGCCCTTTGGAAAGCAAACTAGTGCAATCAGTGATGTAAAGCGCAGACTATCGCAGAAGATCACTAAAGTCTAGCATTCCATTCGGATTAGCTCACGTCACCATAATAGCTTCGAGGATCCGCTGAAAGGTAAGCAAAACTTGTACAAAAAAAAAACAGCCATGAAAATAGATCGCCGTCGGGTTGCCGTGATGTTGGTGGTGGTGGTGGTGTGAAATCGTACGGAACACCAGCGTCGCAACAGGAAGCGTCCGAAAGTGAGGCGACACTTGTGTGAGACCTCCAGCGTAGCGACGCTGGGCGGCATCGGGACATTATGAGTCCCAGTTTCGCTGGTCCTCCGGTTCACCGGCTCGTGCGCAGCGAGCTTTACTTGCTTCAGATTTGGGCTGGCATTTGTGCTCGCACCGTGAAGAAGAAGTTGAGGAGTTTTATGCTTATGTTAATTACATTGCGAAAAATTGCGTTCCCGTGAGCTGATGCTGAAATGTGTATGTGTGTGTGTTTTTTTTTCGGGTTTCTTTATTTGCGTGGTTGTAAGTTGCCAAACCGATCCTTCGTTTGTTGATGTGTTGTTACTTTTTTGTTACTTGCGCAGTGCTCTGTCCGTAGGTTGAACGGATTTTCCCTTCGGAACCATTGGATTGGTGCTTGCTCGGATCCTCGTTCTGGGAACTTATTGTCTCACAGGGAGGCGGGAGGGGATGGAGGAACCTCTTTTTATGGGTATGTTTATTTTTAGTGTTAGCGTGCGATATTCCTCGAAGGGTGAGCCAGAAATCAATTGCCTTAGTTTGGTTTCGTTTGAACCGGATAGGATGGATTATTAGGTAATCGAACAAAAAAATAAAACCGGCGACGCAGACGACATAAAGCGAACCGCATTTCCTGTGGGGCTGGGTGGGCGTTCGACCCGTAAATAGTTGATAATGGGTTTAATCAACAGCCGTGGGCCTGGAACGTGTTCACCCTATATTTCGTTTGCGTGCGGGTTGGTTTAAAGGTAGAACTGGAGCTCTTTGAAGGTGTGTTTTGTTGAACCAGATGCTACCTCCGTTTGTCACCAGCTCGATGACTAACGGAATATCGAGCAATGAGAGTTGCTAATGAAAGCTGGTTAACTCCCCGACGGATGAGTTAAAAATGTAACCATTTCAAGGTGAGGCAGTGCTAATGAAATGGTTGAAATAATTTTACAGCATGTGAAATTGTAACGGTTGTTTGAACCAACGAAAGGGAAACAAGAGTTTTATTGCTGTCGAGAGAAGGTTCTTGTTTGGTGTTCAATTATGGTAAATTTTTAATGGTGTATAATGAAACAAAAATAGTGTATAAGCTACTACCTCTGCACCAGTGCACTTGGATGCAAATCTTCACATCTCACCTCGTTTCGGGCGCAAGCAATCTTCTGCGAGAAAAAAAAACCACCCGACGGAAACATCTCTCCCAGAGGTGAAATGAGCATCCAAATCACGGCATTCCTAAGATCACCACCGGGGCGAAGTAAATGGGAAACCATTATCTTGATCTCTTGATCACCTGCCGTTGTAAAAGCGGCGCACCGCTCGCAGGGATGCCGGCGCTGTGCAGGTTCACTTTCAAAAGTCAAATTCCTTCGCGATCATCTCGCACAATGTGCGCTCGAATGAGATCAAAATGTCGTGAGACGGATTCCGGGCCGGCGGTTTCGTGCGCGACCGCGACTGCAACGGGCGAACGTAAACTGCACCGCACTGCGCCGCTGCGACTTTGTGTATATTTCTGTGTGTTTTTCTGTGTGATTGTTTACACTTTTCGAAACGCGAGCTGCTGGCTGCTGCTGCTGCTGCTAGTGCTGCTGATGCCGCTCGCTGCGAGCGAGAATGGGAGGAAAGATTTATCGCATCGATAGGGGCAGACGACATCATGATCATAAATATCGACAAGCGTAAAAAGGCGGATCCATGCGGCAGTAAGCGAACCGGAAGGGAGGGTAGACCGGGAACAGCACGGTTCCCGTTTCGCTGTCCTTTCCCCTCCCGTAGGGCATGCTGCGCGCAAACGCCTGGTGGCAACGATAATGCGTGTGTTGGCATTAGAGAAAAGCGAAAGGCCAGAAAGAGTACAAACCCGCGCCAACTTTATCTTTCACTCGGGACCGCGGGAATCAACTGTCAACAGATGTGTTTTCACGAGTTTTCATGCGTGGTGGCTGTGTTTGTACGTGTGTGTGAGCGTGCAACAGTGGTTGGACTAGTAGGCGAGGGTTAATTTGATAACCCTGCAGCAATGAACGAGCGCGACAAGGCGAACACGTTTGGCGAAACCGTAACGCTTGATGCAGTTTTTTTTCTTCTAATGGCTGCCTAGGAGTAGGGGAAAACGTGTGTAATCATTAGCTCGTATCAATGCGTCAGCAAACCCCGCCTATAGTTTGCTTTTGATAATAGCGCTGTGAAGTGTGTGGCGTTTCGTAAATGTGCGTCTAAATGTGCTGCTCGTTTAGGAGCTTTTATTTTGAGTTGCATTATACATTTCGTTTGTGTTTTTGGCTGCAGGACTATTGAGAATGAGGTGATCTTAAGGTATTATACAGTGGTTGTGATTTTGTACCGTAAACTGTGCTGTGTACCATGGTAGCATTAAGTTCTGTACATGGCATTACTTATAATTTTGTAATTCAATATTGAATATGTATATTTTTTATTGAATGTATATTTATTGAAAATATCGTGATGCCGTCATTATTTCCATTATGTTTACACATCTTCGTGCATAATATTTCGCACTGGTTGATATTATTAATTGTAAAGATAAGATTTAAGATAAAAGTCAAATCAATATAAAAGAAACCATTTTAAAACCATTTTGAAAGATTTTGCACATTCCATGAAAAAAAGGTTCTTCATTTTTAAACAATGAAAAATAAGTCAGTTTGAAAAAGTATTTAATGCCATTTATGTGAATCGTAATGTTTCAGTAATAATCTCACTGAGTATTGTGTTGGATTGGCTTAAAAATATTTATGATTTTTTTTGATAATGTCTTTTTTTATTATGTTGATATTTTCATACAGTTTTATACGTTTTACAGTATTATTTTTTGATACTATTGATATTTTAATACTTTTATTTTAGAAAAGGCTAATTACTTTCTAGATGTGTTCAAAACGGAAAAGAAAATTGATTTCTATACCCTAAAGATCAGATACCCAAAAATTTAGATACTTTATTTATGATATGTTAATACTGTATTTTCTTCAGCATAACCTTTTACAATTAAGTTGTGTTTTTTATGAATACGCAAAAAAATTCACCATCAATAATGATAATCAAAGTCGCAACTGATCGTCCAGGTTATATCAACAAATATCGGCGTGTCTTTAAACATCCATTTTCGGTCATCAGCTGCTGGTGAACCTGTGGCGGGCGCGGGCGATCAATTCCGCCAAGCCGCTCGTAGCACGTGTAAACACGAGGCAGACAGAACGCACGGTACGGGGAGATTCTTACACACGAGCGACCGCTGATGGATGGACCGGTGTAATGCAAGCATTAGGTCAGTGATGCTAATTTGAGTGCGTAAACGAATGCGGAATACTGAACAGTGCGCGCCGCTGCCGCTGGCTGGCCGGGTTGTGCGAGAATGGCAAATGATTTACGATCCTTCGCGGAAATTGGCTGCGAGCAGGTTGTACACTAGACGCCACGATCGACGTCAGAATTAGCCTTCATACGGTGCAGATAAGATGAGGCAAACAAGAGCCGCCAGATTCTTTTAATCTGCCCGTTCGGAGTGTGTTTGTGTGGGGTGAGTTTGAGGTAAGGAAGTTAGATTTATATGTAAACCGGGATCGGAATTCAGAGATACCATCAAACGGATAGCGTATGATATATCTACAATCCCCAACGATGATTAATTCAGTGACACACGAATCCGACGAGCCAAGCATTTGTGTGACATTTATTTATAAATAGATATTCGTTCTAAATGGTGTTATTATGCATCGTGATACAAAATCTATCGAAAATAAAGCCACAAACACTTTGACATTAAGCGTTTTATAATAAGAAGTGAAGCAGCTAGAATGTTCTCGATGATCCGCTTACTCAGGCTTATTTAACTGAACCGATTTCATACACCATATTGCACCCGATCTGTAGCTGCTGCGACCTGACCTGTTATTTATACCTCAAAAGGCATTCCTGTTCGCACGAACCCAACATTCGACGTGAATCCTTTTCCCATGACTTTGCCATTGACCCAAAACGGATGGTCTCCGGCAGCATGCTGCAGACGGAAGGTGATAAATATTTAAATTATTTATTGCATCGCTTTCAAGTGACACTTGTACTATGCAAATTTGCCCGTATGTCGTTTTGCCAATGTAACACATTGTTCGCCCGAGCCGAGGCTAGGGTCAACAAAGAAACGCCCGGATAAGCGTCGTATCAGCCAGGTCCTGCT
This sequence comes from Anopheles farauti, assembly GCA_000473445.2. Classification (NCBI taxonomy): domain Eukaryota; kingdom Metazoa; phylum Arthropoda; class Insecta; order Diptera; family Culicidae; genus Anopheles; species Anopheles farauti. Next base: position 769,981 of record KI915051.1, on the reverse strand, counting down.
CGAGCTGGACCCGCCGTTATGCGAGCGTTATATCTTTGTCTTCCTCGCTGCTGCTCGGAGCTTGGCCCTTCGCGCTGTGCTGCGGACACGTTCACTCGTTCGGCAATTCATTGGGAATTATTAGCGATACCATTTTATATGCTCACGATACGAAACAGCAGCAGCAGCAGCAGCGTTTGTCGTGGTGGGACCTTATGGGTGAAGATCAATATTCGGATGCTTTCCAATTCCTTTTGTTATTTAATGGTGGATCGCAGCTCGTTTCAAACGTTGGTCCTCGGATGAGACATGCTCGCCGTCCGTTTATTGCCAGCCTAAGTGCCAATCCGGTGCGCTACATTATCATATTCTTCCGCTTTTGCCGGCACGAATTAAAACGCCCCCAGGACGCTGCTGGCGCCGCTGGGCCGTTAAGCGTTCGTTGTTAGCGGGTCGGTGCTGTAAGAAGCCGTTCTCGAGCTTCTCCGCTGCCAAGAAAGCGTCGCTCATGCCCTACGATCCTAATCTACCGCTAAAGGAGTGACACAACAACGGCGTGCTGGAAGGGGGAGGAATAGGAGCGCGCGAAAGAAAACGTATCCCTCCGGCGAGATGATATGTTTTCATTCAAGAAGCAGAACATGACTTCTGTTTATGATAATTTGCTCACCGAACATATCCTCGATCATCGCATTACAAGCGCTGGGCACCGGGCGACCGAGGACGAGCCGCTCGGAGTGAACTTGTTCGCTACTGGAGCAGCATCGGCAGCAGTAACTGTTGCGATGGAAAGGAATTCGATCGTGTTCGAACGATGACATCGATCGAGCTGGAAGCTGAGCCCGGTAGCGGGTGAAAAGTGTGTTGTTGCCCGTGTTCGCTGCCCTTCGATCTGCCAGCTGATGGTGGGAAGATCGACGACGCGGGAATGTTATTCAAATATATTTGTCTGGGCTGTAGCTTTTACAAGATCACGAGTAGATCGGGTGCAGCGAGCAGAATGAAAACCAGAAGCGAAGCGGTAGATTCGCTCCAGAAACCAGTATCCTACACCATCTCCGTACGGTTGGTTGGTGGCTGGTGGACAGGGCGTCCAAATCCCAGACGTTCTGCAATTGAACGTATGGATTTGTTTTGTTTTAGAATCGGTTCTATTGCTGCTACTGTATCGACCCATTTGGCATCGGTTTATGTCCTGCTGTGTGCAAACATTCAGTAGGAGTTGTTGCTGCAACATGCATGCAACATCCATGGATAAATAATTTTTTTACACAGCATGCTTGCATATATTGTCGATGAAGGGGATCTGAGAGTGACTTGAATTCATCACTACTCTATATCTCATGAGCGAAACAATCGTTCCATTTCACTCGACGTATTTCCAATTTCTTATTAGAAACTTACGTTTGAAGTGAAGACTTTCTAGCCGTCATGCAGATATTGATGAGTGATCCGTGTGCTGCTGACGCGATCGTAATGAGACAGCCGTGTGTAACGCGTTTGATCGTCTTAAGTTGATCACAATCTCACACATTTTGACATCAATACCGCCGAGCGAATGAAGCATGTGTGGATGCGTATTTTTTTTTTTTTTCGTTCGTATCTGCGTGCGTAGTCGCTTCAATTCCACAAATAGCTCGCCAATTCCGCTGGTTCCATCGGCCCGGTGGCGGTGGTCTATAATTAGACGAACGTTCGCGCTCGCCCACTGACCCGGGGCGTTAGCTCGTCAGTAACCAGGTGCAAATTGTGGATGGATTACCGAAATCCATACTTTCGGGGGCCACTCCACAACCACACTTCTAGCCGAATCGAGGCACCGTAGCGCCTACTTTCGCCTTCCGTCAGCACTAACGAGCTGAGAGCACGTCGGCTGTTATGACATCTTAATAATAGACGAACGGTATCAATTTCGTGGATCAATATTTGCTTAGAGTTTTGCTCCATTTTTTGCTCCCATCTTGAAAATCTTTCTCTTTCCTATTTCACGCGGGACCGGCTAGCAACGAAACCGAACAAACCGGACAAACGCTCCCCCTATCGTTGTTGCGCTGCGGTTTGAAGTAGGAAAGAGTTCTGCTTTTGGCATGTGTGTGAAGAAGGTGTTCGCAGCGCTTCTCGAAGGTGCCAACCAAGATCTACATTACGGTTGCCTCACGCACGTCGTGGATGACGTTGAACGAGTTCGTGATGTTTTCGGTGGACATATGCGTTCGTCCATCGTGAGGGTTTGAAAACTTTTGCCTCACTGAACAGCCGCAAACACGGCCGGCCGGCTCGAGAGGATCCGGTGGCAAAACGGCAGTAGATGGGTCGTCAATGGGCAGCGTCATCGTCATTCCGTGCTCGAGTCTCTGAAGAAGTTCATCTTCACAAAGAGGTCTTTTTTTCGTTTTTGTTGCTGTATATGAGCTGTATTTTTGTTGACCCGTTCGTTCGATATCTCCAACCACGGACGGATCGCATCCGGGGCGGCCGTGCTTGCTTATTTGGTGCGTTCCTTTGTGATGGCCTTCTTTCCCTCCAAAACGCGAAGGGGGTTAAGGGATTTTTGTTTTTCCATGTTTTGCTCCAGGGTTCTCTTTCGCGTGGAAGACTCATCCATTCCCTCCCTGCGTCATCCGGTTGTGTCAGCCCACCAAACACCTGCTGCGGGGCTGGATCTGGATCGATGACTATCTGCGGCTCGTACGGCGCATATCCGAAATCGAAGCAAACGCTGTCTGTCATCGATCATCACTGCGGGACTTATGTAGCGAAACCGGACAATATCATGCAGCATACAATGGGAATGGGTCCGTCCGTCGCTGCCAAGTGGTCGGAGTGGTTCGGTGTAGGTCATTCGTTCGTTATCGGCAGATAGGATGATTTTCGTCAAAAACGTGTACCTTGCAAAAAGTCAAACAATTGTGAATGCTCATGCAGAGAATTAAACCCATCGCGCTGGAGCATCGTCCAGGGTAGGTGATTTTATTATACATTCATCTGTCGTGCTTGAGCTTCACCGGCCGAATGTAACAATCGGCACCATTGTTTGAGTTATATGTGGATTTCTCAAGATTGTACGTTGGAATACCCGCGCGTGATTCAACTGGACGCGGGAACTGGAGCAAATTTGCATTCGCGGGGATGTTCCGTATTTAGTGATGAATCATTTTACGACTGCAGCTCCGACCGATTTGTCTCGCATGCGTTTCTTGAAATCGTTCAAAGAAAAGAGAGTGACTGATGCGGTGATGATATTTCGAGGCACACAACTATCCACACGCCATCGCAGATCTGGTTAGGCGAGCCAACTGACCAGTCCGTAATTGCGCTCCCTATAAGCTGAGTGACATTTTCGGCAGGGCAATTCTTTTGTCCTCCGCAGTTGAACGCGGCAACCCGGCAACCAAGCTTTTTAAACGACGCGATTGAATTCGTACGAAATTTTGATTGAGATATTTCGAGCATTCGTAATTTATTGCGGAATTACCGGGAATGCCGTACATCCCGGTTGACCGAAAACTAGCAACAATGCAATGGGTGCGGCCTGGGGCATCTTAGGTACCAACAGCCACTATTGGCATTCGTCGAAGCTGTCGTCGACGGGCAATTATTCATTGATGAATATGTAGGGCCACTTTGCAAGGGCAAAGATGGACTGGTGATTGCGAGCAGCATTCCGAGGAGAGCACTGTTTCAAGCGAATGGAAGCGGTCGTACCAAGTTAAATATAAAAATGCATACTTGTTTGGAAACGAGCTGGTACTTGAAAAATACTGAATTCGTCAATATTTTTGGATGTATTTTTGATTTAAAATAATATAAAATTGCATAACTCTTTACATTACGTCCTGCCAGTACTGCAAAAAAATTATAATCAACTGCCGAGTGTGTGGCAAATACAAAAACAATCAGCTCCACTCCGGTAACTAAAGCTGTTTGCAAACACAGTGTGAAAACTCGTGTGCCAACCGTTATGAATGTCGTTTCCGTATCAAGATTTAGAAGATTGATGCTACGGCAACGACATCTGCGTGCTGCGTGGCTTCCTTCGATTTCGTCCTGCTCCCTGTGTATCCTTTGACTTTGACAAATGGTTTCCGAGATGACACATCGAAAAAGTACAAACGATCGTCTTGACACATTTAAGGCATATTTGCTGTTTTTTACGGATTAACCGAAATTTCTGTTTTACTGATTTTCTCATTCTGTGCGTTCTAGCACGCCTCACGCTGGGAGAAAGAAAGAACTGCTGGTGCGAAGAGCGGCGATGGAAGGGCGTAACGATCGCATTGATTGGATATCCTCCGTACGGGCGCAATGAATCGTACTTTGCATAAGAAATTTTCCAAATCTGATTAAAACATTCCAGAGCAACTGTTCCCGGGTAGCAACCGTTGACATAGTTGAAACACGTAATAACAGGTTGTTGGGGAGGCAGGATGGCGGAGCTGTTTCACTCCATTTTTGGGAAGCTCCTCGGCTGGACAATGCGTCGGCCAGTTGGTTGAAAAGAAGCAACTCGAATCGGAAATTATCGTTTTTTTTCTCTCGAGAGCGTTTCGCTTGTATCGTCCCAGTGGTGGTGCGTATTTGTCAGTGGTTTTTTGGGTTTCGGCTCGGTCGAACGCAGATGTGTTTAATTATAAGCCTGATTTATGGAATATTTCAAATGAAAAATGACGTCACGTGCGTTTCATTTTTTGTACGTCTCGTTGCCGTCCGGCCACCGAATGAAGTCCTCACACATAAAAGGATAAACACTCTTTCTGGCGCAGGATTCTACGATGAGAAACGGCGTACTTGTGTCTGGCGAGAAAAGGTTTGTAAGGATCGCTGAGGGCAGGCCGGATGCGATGGTTGCAAATACGTCCTCAGCGTGCAGCGCCGTCGAATGGAAATGTGGGACGGCGGAGGTATGGACGAGCAATCAAAGCCCCTTCTGAGAGTGATTAATGAGTGTGCTCCATAACGCTGCACAAGTTTGTCACTGCACGGTTTCGGCTTGGTTTCATCAGCTGAGGCTCTTCGTCGACTCCTGCCTTTTTATATTACTTTTCGGCGGAATGCCCCTCTATAAGATGATGCACTTTCTTTTGTGATACCCTTGCACCGTCGACACAGTTGTTGTTGTTTTTTTTTCTTCTTAGTACTGCTTCGCCCTCCCAGTCTAAATCCAGGGAAGCTCGCCGAACGAACACACCCTTAATCGACAGCCCCGAACCGAACCGGTCCGTGATGACCCTTGCGTAAGGATTGTGCATCCCCGATAACAAGCCAAACATAGCCGGAAGTGCAGCTTTTGGGGTGACTTCGAAAACCTGATTTTTGGATGCGACTTTGCGCCATGTTTGCGCCACGATCCTCCTCCATTTGCACGGGATACTCCTACCGGACCGGAGCGGTCATCTGCGAACATTTTCAAACTGCTCATCTTGCGGTCGATTGCGCGGGCCCTGTCACGAAAGTTGATCATTATTTAGCTGTGCGCTTTTTGTTGATGTTGTTGTTGTTGTTTTTTTTTTAATTTAAGTTTTTGCTGGTGGCCGAAATTTCGTCTCTTGCCCTCATTGATCTCAGCTGTGTGCCGATGAGCCAACGCCAGCCGTCGAGCTGCTGCGAGCTGGCAACGTGGCAAGCGAGACGGCACGATCGTAAAATATCTTCCAATTTACCGAATGTCGTGTCGGGAAAAATTGAAATTAATTAATTATGAACATAAAAATCAGCAAATTGTTTTTAAATTACCGTACAAGCGATATCGCATGTTGATTCCGATTTTTACCGATTTCGGCACAGTGGGCGGTAGAATGTAAGCGTTTGGGGATGATCGAACGAGCATTGCAGTTGTTGATGAAGCGAGCCATAAGTTCTTACCGAAATAACGATTCAACTTCGTGAAGGGAGGACAAACGTAGTACAATTCAGCGTAAGACGATGTTTTTTTGAGGTGGTATATTAATATTGACAGCAAGACACTCTAACCCGTGCTTTAATTATTTGAGACTTTTTATCCCTTAACGTGAAATTTGATAAAAAAATATCATCATCCAGCATATCGCATGGGAAAGCTGGTACCATTTTGTACTATATTAACTATCATATTTCAAATGTATTTTAACTAAATTTTATGGAGTTTTTCGCATGACATGTCATTTTTTTTTGTTATGATTTTATCATCCAAAGAATTCAATAAAGCTTTAAATAGCAGTTTCCAAAACCATTTCCACTATAGCTCAATCTGTTGCTACCAACAACTGGTAGCAAAACAGCCATCTTCCTCGCAAGCGCTTGCTTTCGAAAGCGTTTCAAAGTAAACAGAAAATGAAAACAGCAAAAAAAAACATCCCGCTCGTATTTTGCAAGTGCACTAAAAGCACAGTCGTTGGCTGTCGATTTAAAATTATTAAAATTACCCCTACGAAGGTGTGGTCGACTGGGGCAGCGACCAAGAAGCGGAGTGACAAGGCTCAATTAGTTCTTGGGTGGTCGATCTCACCATCGTCAGCGTTGCTGACTGACTCCGGCGGCTGTTTGCTGTTGCCGCAGTGGATGATATAGTTGGGGCAATGAAGTCACCAGCGGAACCGTCGCCCAGCAACCGGCCAGATCGCTGCGTGAAAACGAAAAATGCCGACACAAAATAAGTCTTAAAATGAGCAGTTTATGAGTTCGGGCTGCCGGAACGTTGGGCTCGCTGGAACGTTTTGGGACTGGAAGCGCCCGTGCCGCGTGGAAACTGTCCGAGCGATGGTTTTATTGTTTTCTTTCGGTTTTTTGGGGAAATATTTATCGGAACCATGCAATCGAATTCGCTCGAAACGAGCGCAACCTTTTATCTCCATTTGTTCCGGCCCCATCGTGTCGATTAGTGCAGGAAGCAACGAGCGCCAAAGTCCCAGTTCGTAAGTTCACTCACGCACCGGCCCACACGCGTAACGTGATACCGCGAGGATCATCCCACGGAACGGCAATTCGGTGTACGATTCGTGCAAAAGCTCATGTAATTCCCCTGCGATGATTGGCCATCAAGGGGATCAAGTGATCGGATTTAGCGGATGTCGCATGGGAAGGTGGAAACGATTTGCTGCATTGCATTAGGGGGTTTGAATATCTGTGCCACTTTTATGCGAATATGGGCCAGCTTCGCACGGTTCGCACGGATTGCAACGGAAGGAAAACCCCTGTTCGGTTGTTTGCTGGACCAATATCGGCTGTCTCACCAACTGTCCACAGGCTTTGATCCATGAAGTCGACGGTCCGGGGAAGCGCTTCTAGCGAGAAAGCCCAAATGCATAAAACGTGTGTGGTATCGGATGTCTATTTTCCGTTTTTTTTCCACTTCAGGCTTCCACGGACCGGAGCCGTGGTTTTATCTTCCATTCTTCCGAAACCAATAGCTATCGCTCGGTATCGGTGCTCGGTGCACTCTCCAACCACGACATATCATCGCTCGCATCGATCGAACTGCGACTATTGAAATGTCTCTTGCTATAAATGACAACGATTGCACTCGGCCTCGCATAGGCTATTAATCTCTTTTTGTGTTTAATGTGCGACCGTAAGTCCACCGCTAGGAGAGCCACGGTATCACGGTCGGTAACGAAAATTGCCTTTCTTGCTGTGTATGAAAGCCTAGCGTTTCGAAATTGAAATAAATCACTTGTCCCAGTGACTTCGTGGGCTCGTACCTGCCGGTCATCGGATACGCAGCCACTACAGCAGCCTCTTTTTTGCTAGCAAATGGCCATCGCACATACTGCGCACATGTATGAGAGTGTGTGTGCAGTTTAGCAGCATAACGATGCGCATGCGAAGCCACGCATCGCGGCCACCTTAGCACACCTTACGATGCGATTTGCGCATGGAGGACACATCAATAGATAAATCATCCATTCATCATCTCTCGAAAAGTATACCAATCAAGTGGAATTCAACGGTGAAACGATTGAAATTACTTTTATTATCTCTCGCGCGGATGGAATATTCATGCTGGGAACTGCATCTCATCATCGGCGACGTCACCCAGCGGGCCCGATGACAGATCGCCGATCCGCCACGATCGATGTTATAGAGTTGTCGATGTTTAGGTTGAAATGAATTAATTACAGATCAAACATTACACGCTCATCCATCGGTCAACACGGTGACGTCCGGCGTGGGAAGCGGGGGCACATTGGGTGATCGGGTGGTGTAAAACATTACGTTCGGAAGAGAAAATCGGTGGGAAATTGTGCGCGAAAGGCTTTCAGGAGAAGGAAAAAAACCGTCAAGCAGTCCGTGAGGCTGCTGAAACCCAGAACCGGGCGAAGTATGTCGAATTATTTGGAGTGATTTATTACCCTGCCGTCGACGAGTGCCATCGACCGTCCCTTACAAGCGAAAGGATTTTCCAAAAGCACACAATAAGCGTTGCGGTGCAACCGTTTAGCACCATACAAGGAGAAACCCTTTTTCATATGTAGCGTTACTTGCATTTTTTTGTTCTAACGTTGCTCACAATGGTATCCCTCTCGTTTCACGTTAAGAAGGTCCTGTTTTGTGGTATCCTTTACATCGGTGTCCTACTAGCAAAAGGTGTCCGCTAAGTCAGTTGAAGTGTGTTTTTCGTCTTCAAAAACCAAAGCAATAGGAAGATGACTTTTTTGGCTCATCTCAACACCGCCTCAAGAGCCATCAACGTACAGGACTCATTTGCATAAAGTGGTCCTAATTTATCCACAACGGCTGTTGCGTAGAACGATGCGGAAGCCAAAAATCAGAGCAAAAAATATCGAACGATGAAGGGTTTCCCTTTAGAAGAGACAACAATAATTGAAGCATGTCGAATTGATGAAAGCATAGGGAGCTGACCACTGAAGGGTTCAAGCGTTCGAAGATGTCGCAGGGACACAAGGACAAAAAGACGGAAGTGGCGCACTTTTTATGACATCATTAGGCACACGGTGGAATGTTCGCATATGCTGTTTATAACGCGCCGTCGCTTACCGGTAGGCCTCCAGTGATGGATGAAGGTTAGATGAACGTACCTGGCGTTTCGAGCAATGTTAAGTATCGCGTAATCGTGACGATGGATAAATATTTAAACGATTTTTTTTCGAGATCTCGAGATCTCGACTTTAACAAAGGGATGCACGTGTTTGTGTGGACGAGCAAACGGACGACGCTTGTGGCAGATTTATTTGAGCGTTTGAATATTTTAATGAAGAAGTGTCATGGAAAACTTAAGAAGGGAAGATTTATCCAGAATGGAAAATAGTTCCTCGATGTGCACAATGTTTTTTGCATGGTTTTAATACAAAAAATTTATTAATTGCTATTTGTAAATATCTTAGTACTATTCGTTCGACAATAATGTTGAATTATATTAGTTACACTTTAAAATATTATGGTTCATAAATTCGAAATGTCGACGATTTTTAATGTCCCACATGAGTTAATAAAAGTAAGTGCTGCAAATTTAGTGGTGTTTGGATGGCTTTGTTTCATTAATTAAACCGAATAATTTATACACACTAGCGAAAATCATTTTGTACTTTCGGATGAATTCGAAAACTAAAATTCAATCAAAGTATGATGTTTCTATAAACATAAATATCTGTAAGATCAATGGCAAGTCAAAGAGAAAAGATTTATGTAACAACAAATGGTAAATTTATCTTCAAAAATCGATGTATTTGATATTTTTGACAGCTTTATTTATTGATCACAAATGGAAAAATCAAAACAGGATTTATTATCAACAAAATTAACAATTAACGTAAATATTCCATCATGAGCAGTTCAAAAATTAAAGTGCAATTTAATAAACTATAACATAAACGAATACATCAATCGTATTTTTATAGTAAATACATTATTATACACATAAGCTCAAGCTTACGGAGCAATTACGGATCAGACGCAATGATCGTAGAGTTATTGTATTACAAATCGATTGAAATGTTACTTGTTAAGCGGTAGCGGTGTGAACATTACAACTCTCCCAATCTCGAATCTCTCCTAATCGTGTTGGATGGCATGTCGCTTAACTGTGACGTTGCGCGCTGTGTAATACCCCGCCAGGTGTATTTGAATAAATTATTAAAAACGGTGTTCCAGCAGCCGCATTCATTCATTTTCATTTCACAGGTTTCGCTCAGGACCGACCGTCCTGGCCGACCAATACATCGCGAATCGGTCATGTGTTTTCTCGTCGTTAACCGCCGCTAGGTAAGCATCGGCACTTCGGCACGCCTGGCAAGTGCAGAAACGCGAAGCGCCTCAAAAACGGCGATGCTTTCAATCCCGCATGATTTATTGACATCCATGCTAAGCATTTGCATACGACATACATTAAAATGCGTGTGTGTGTTTGTGCCGCGCACGGTCGGCTAACAACAAAAGACGCTCCCTTCGCCCCTGCAGGGCAATTATGACACTTATGCGTACCAACGAAACAGGCACACACACACACACACACACACACACACACACACAAGACAATTATAATCTAAGCTCGATGCACTGCGGGCCGCTAGTGTCCGAATGTCCACCGCGCAGAAATAGGTTCGAAATGCATTTTCCTTGTTTTCTTCATGCTTTCGTGAGGCTGCAAGTAGCGTGTTTTGTTTGCGCACCGACGACGGTTGCTTTCAACCGCAGTCGCATCCGCCATTAGCTAGGCCGCCGCGTTCGTAGGACTAGGATGCAGCCAGTTCCGCCCGCTTGACGACGCTAGTGCGACGACAAATTCCTGCCCGTGGTTGATCTTGCCAACCGATCTCTTGGGGGACACACGGTCCGGAAATAGCTCCGTGGTTCGGAGGGTCGACGCACCGATAGATGCGCCGTCGCGTCTGTCGCTGGCCGATTCGCCCGCCTGAAAGAGTGGCCTCTGAGGCCCGGACCACAAACTTCAATTAACACAATGCGGCAATTAAAGAAGCCCCCGTATGGTGAGAGGGATGGAGAGGAGGAGCAGGCGGAGGTGGAGTGGAAGAGGCACATTTCATGCGGGAACTATGGTCCCGTGCCCGTGCATACCGTGAGCGGTTCTGTGTCGGGGGGTTTTAAGTGTTCCCCGGTGCGGACGGAGTGTGTTGTACACCTTCGTACGCCATTTATGATCGGGAAGGGTTGCGCACTTGCGCAGAACGCGAAGAAAAGAAGATCACAACGAATGGACACATTTGACTGGGCGCACACGGTGTGCTCAATTAGTTCCATTTGCATTGTAAGACCAAAACAGTCGCTTCATCCCCTTTCATCTCGAATACTTCTCTCCGGAGGAACCTCGAAGGCTTTCGTACCTTTTGGGGATTGGCTCGTGTGCGCGGCTGGATATGGATAATTTTCAGTCAGATGCTGGTGTGAGGAAAACCATTCAATAATAGAAATCTATGGACTGACTGTTGACTATATCACGGGGTTTTATTTTTGTTTCCTGCGTTTGTACAAGAATTTTGTACATGTTCCGCTGCCATTACCAGCAAAAGTGTGTACTCGAGTGCACCGAGAGCATACCTTATCCAGTGTGCCCGCTGGCTTCGTACGCTCTGTCGATGAAGATGACCCAACCTTATCGTTACGCAAGGCCGATTTTGCATGTTGCCCATCTTCGTATGGTCCCCGGTCGAAATTAGGATGAACGCAACGGTCGCGCTTTCCGTGAAGTTGCTGCTGCAGGACGGCATGGTTGGTGGCAAGGTGCACCTGCGTTAAGCTTTTACCGATTCCAACGCGAATGAACTCACCGACTCGCTCCATCGTGGGCCCCATTAATGCTAAACGAATCATACCCATACCCATTTGCCAACCTGCACCGGTCAGTGTCGGGATGGGGGTGAGAAGCGCAACCGTACGAGATGGTGGCTACGAGCAGTTTTATTGCGCGTTTCATCGTCGTTGTGGTCGTCGTCGTCGTCGTCGTCGTGGACGGATTTATGGCTGTCAACTTGGTGACTTTCGTCCTGCTTTGAGGGCGCACTGCAAGGCGCTATAAAACAATGCCCATTTACGCCCGAAGATGCTCCAGACGTTTGCTGCGTGAATGCTGCGGTTTCATTACTGGAATGTGTCACTTTTAGCGTGCTAATAAAAAGTTTGAGCTTAAAACTGCACTTTCCTGCTCGCCTGGCTACAAGTTGGTGTGCGCGTCCAGTGGTCCAGTGAGAGATGGATGGGCGCCTTTTTTTAACGCTACGCTTCAAAGTTTTGTTTTTGTTTTCATTGCCCTTGCTTGGTTAGTTCGGGGCGGTGGATGATTTGTGCCGGTGAGTGAGCAGAGTTGTCAACGGAAATATAAACTTAATTTTAGGTCATCTGATCCCTCTTTAGTTATTATTAGTCAGCCAGTCAGTGCGGTGTCTGCGATCCGGTATAGTTTTATTCAAAGATAAGCTTGACGGAGCCAAATTAAATGGCACAATACTAAGAACTGTACCGTTAAAAATTGTAAATTTTTAAAAATCATTCTAAATTTAATGGAACCATTAAATAGTGTGGAAACTGAATACAGCATAATTTGCAATGTTTTATCAATACTAAAACATTATGCTAACATTTATACAAAAAAAAAACATTTTTGATATCATCTCCCCAGTATACATTTTTGAATTAATACCCTCTCGCTGCCCAAACTCATTTGCCATCTGCTAAGAATTGTTTCTCAAGTGGTACGGTACACCCAGGACACGCGTTGTCATGGAAACCATCGGACGAATACATTTTATTTTTTCATTGGCACAACCTGGATGAACGAATTTATGCAAAATTACAGGGTTTCGAGTCATATAAGGGAACAATGCAATCAGTAGAGAGTATATGTCAACCGGTTAAGAGAATGGTGCAGCCATGTAGTGGCTGTAACATTCTCTTAACCGGTTGACACATTCTCTCTACTGATTGCATTGCTCCCTTATATGACTCGAAACCCTGTAAGATACATTTCTTATTTTGTTAGCAAATTATATTTTTTTAGTCTTCTTGATTGTGATTTATTAGTTGTACGAAACGTGTACTTCACTATTCTACAGTGCATTAAATTAAAAGGCACGGTCGGCTTCTGCTTGGAAGGCTGAATCTTCCAAGCAGAATGCGTTGTGATTTTGTGAATTATATAATCGCCTTGTAACAGGTAAATTTTGTGTTACACTGGCATGTTGGTTAAAACTCATTTGAATTTTCAATTACGATAAAATAATTCGATTGTTTGAAATACAAGTATTTAAACTATATTGTACAAAAAATTGTTTTAAAGCAACCCAGTGCAACTGACACGATAAACTAGTGAAGTATAATGTATAATTAATATTGTGGAGTTCCTATAGTCATAGTTCTAGTTTAAAGCATATCTGACAGAAACATCACATGTTACTAGAAATAATTGGTCCCTTTATTCAATTTTGCTCGAACGTGCAGTTCAATTTTTATGGATTTAAAGAGAAAATTCAATTTTAAATTTTTGAAGAAAAAATATCCCTAGGAAAACTTACTGTGTATTGGAAATGAATAAATCGCGGTTATTTCTGGGTGAATGAAATAACATACAGGTGCATATGGGACGCTTAACTACACATCAACATACGAGATAAGACTAAACTTTTGGTTAAATAAATTGAACTTATTTTTTAAAGTTTGAAACACCATTGGATTTGGGTAACAGGTATTGGCGAAAAAGAACAATACTTCACCACTGCTCTCAATACTTCAGATCGTCCGTTCGATGAAACATGATCAATCTAAACGAATGACACGGTTTGTGGACGTTAGTCACACTACCGGCATTGTTCGTAATTTGCGCTGGTGTGGAACAGTTTGTCCGAAATCGGAAGAAAATATTGAATATCATAGCCCGTTCCACCCATTAAGCTGGCGGCTGTCCGTCAGCATTTAAAACCATTTATCATCGCGCGGCCCGTTCGTCGCGCTTTCCGCGCATCGATTTAGTTGTTTATTATGATATTTAATAGTTCGAAAATTCGTGCGGTAGAATTATGGGCCGTCGCCGGTTTGGCTGTTTCACATTTCGGGGTTATTTTATTGGCTTGCTTGCCTTATTGCCCGCGGGCATCCTGGCTGTCCGGGGCGGCTATCGGGCACAATGAAAAGCCGCTCATCATCACGGCGAATCAAACCGCAGCAAATCAAAAGTAGACCTGCTTGAGAGCTGTAAATGATTTCAAATGATCGCTGCACATTCACGCAATCGTTGAGGTTTGGTTCACGAGGCGAATTTTCAATCGGATTTCGTAAGGGTAGCCTTTGGGGTGACCTCCAACGTGTCGGTTCCTGCATACAAACACACGCACGCGGTGAAGCACATACAGCCCACAACCAAATTGCACCCAAAAGCCACCTTCATGGGGAGAACGGTTTAACGAATCATCTAAAAAATAAAAATAAAAAACCACATGTAAATTATGCCGCGCACGTGGCCGGCACAACGGGCGCGTTGACAAAGGAGCCAGATCAATCTTGGCGTAGGGCGAAAAATGTGAAGAGATAAATAACTAATTTTCCACTTCTGAGGTCCAGTTGTGTGTTTGAAGATGCCCACAAAATCAAGATAAATTACCTTCAGTGGATGCCGCTTTCGTCGCATCCATCGCTTCCCGCACTGCCCTTCGTGCGACTCGTGAACGATTAATCTACAAAAGATTTCCCCAACAAAACGGCTTTGTTAACTTGTTTGGTTTGCATGCGACCTGAAGAAGCAACTGACGACAATACGCATAAGAGAGAGAGAAAAAAAACTATCACTACAAGTTGTCTCTCAATCAAGGCATTTTGAAGCTGTGAAAAGCACTACGCCCCATCATCGCCAAGATGAACTCTACTTTCGGCAGCTTCTCTGTCGCCCACGACACGTGCTTCTACTGCAAACGCGCTCAACGCCCACGAGCAAGCGGCAAGAAATTGTTAGCTGAAAATTATTTAAATAATTTTATCATACTCCCATCGGTCATGTGTTTGCTGCTGCGCGGTTGTGTTCCAATTGGGGAATAACTGTGTCCAGCTTTTGAACCGAACCCATGGCCGGTTCAACCGCTTCGACACCCTCATGTACGCGAACGCCCCGTACGATGCTGCCCGTTGACGAAGTACTTGCCACGGCTCAATCTTCGACACTGACAGGCGGGCATCTCAAGTGACTCTACTTAATTTACCTGCAGGCCGACGCGTATTCGTGCTACTTCCTCCCGCGAGAAGCGGCACGGCACCCTACATGCTCCTACATGCGAAGAAATTAAAGTACTCACTACGGCAAGATGATCAGCATCGTCAACCGGACGCGGTGTTGTGCCGAAATAAAAAAAAAACGCCGTGCCAAAAGTGCTGGAGAAATCTGGGAGATGCTCCGGCCGGGCCGAGGCACGTCCTTACATAAGTTACACTTAATCTGGGTCATTTCATCAGCGAACCCGGCGAGAAAGTCAACAACGCGACCAGATATGCTGAAGTTCACCTTCAGAGTTCGGGAGTGGAGATGAGTCCGCGCTGCTTAATGCGAATCTGAATTCAATTCAATAGCACATGTGCGAGAGTGCGCTCGCGCACATCCATTAGAGCAACACCGGGAGATGCGCAGGACTGACACAAATTCTGACGGAAAGCAATGTCGTTCTATCGGTTCGTTCAACAACCCCGCACGAAGCTTCTCATTCAAAAAAAAAAAAATAAAAGCTTCAAACCGAAGGCATCACTCAGGACTGCGAAAAGTGAAACAACGAAACAATAAAACCAAAAGCGAGTTACGGACGCACAAAAACACAGAAGCGAATGACCTGACGGAGCTGAGACAGGCCACGAGAAGACCGAGACGCAGCATGCGAAGCAGAACAAATCTCCATCCCCATCGCGTTCCTCTTTTGCGACGTGTCCTTCACGAGACGCAGCAGAACCGGCCGCGAGACCAAGCAACCGAGGGCGTTAACCAATTAATGTTTGCAACCTACTGACTCAGTGACGAGCTTAACGAAGGAAAGGAATGCGCAACAACAGTACCTCCACGCTCTTCTGCCATCCCATCTCTCCTCCCTTCACCGGTCTGTCCCCAAATGTACGCTTCGGTTTGGGAGCCTCTAGGCACCTCACCATCCTGTCCGGTCGCGCGGGACTGGATGCACCACGTGCAGAACGGGAGCGACCCGTAATATGGTTTTAATTATTTGTTATGAACCAATCCATCCCTTGGCGCAGTGCTTCTGGGACGGGGTGTTAAAAGGAGCCAAGCCGAGGACTTCGCTAACCGTGCTGGGTAGCAAAGATTTCAATCAGAAAATTGGTTTTTACTGGCAGCCTCGTGCTGCGTGTGGCGCACGTGATTTAATTTTTGGCAACAGAGTGCGAGTTGATTTCATTTGCGAGATTCGAGATAGGGCTACTCGATGGACGTGTGTAATGGATACAGCCCTGCTGGACGTCCTGCTAGCTCCGGGACGCTACATTGAAGCGAGCACCGCCGCGTTGTAATGGCTTACTTATTGTTAACCTAACATTATTTAGATATGCTATGTGAGGAAAATTTTTCGGCACAAACGCCATAGCATCAATTATATCGACGAATAAGTACAAAAACATGCGTGGGAACAAATCGTTACATAGGTGTCTGTTGTTGTTTATTTTGCGATCGTGCTAATGCAAAGCCGTACGGATTTGAATTACGCTGTACGAAATGGCGATAGGACTTTTTTTCCTTCACCGGTATGCTTTTGCCCTGCAACTGGCAATGCAAATCTGGTGGAATGACCATGGAGGTGAAACGTGTTTGCGCCTGGCACTGTGCTCGGTTCAGCGTGCTATGCTCGTGATCATCCCAGCGCCTCGCATAAAGCCATCTTCGATTGAGAGGAGATGCCCGCATATTTTCTCACCAAATCGAGCATACGGTTCAGGTGGCCGATGTTACTACGGGTCGAAACCGTACAGAAGCCTCCTAATAAGCGATTGGGGCTTAATCCAAACGGACGATTGCAACATCGTCCCCGGTGATTAGGACCGGTGATAGACCGCGACGCTTGCACTACTACCGCACTTTTGCTGATGTATTCGATTGGATTGGGAGCTAACTAACTGACAGCGCGCGATAATTGAGGTGCAAAACAACTGTGCCTTGGGCTTAGCATTAGTGTCGAGTGTGTTATTTGACACGTAATGCAGGTTTTTATGGGTGATGGTATTGATGAGATGCAGCGTAAGTTTCTAACGTACTTTGCGGGTTTCAAATGTATCGCAGTATTGATTATTATTACATAATTATTAACAAAAATATATTTTTCATCCCGATTCCATGAGGAATGTTTTCGTTGTAATTAATTTTTAAAAACTACATTAAAATATACTCTACAGATTGTTTACTAATTTCAATATTCTTACCACAATAAATATAAATAGCATGTGTTTACATATTGATATACATTTTACTACCAGTGCTTAATAAGCATACCTCAATGGTTTCATATTAATCATAGAACAATAATTCAAAAATTATATCTTAATAAAACAGTTTTTGTAATTTTATATGATATAAATAATGAAAATAAAAACCACCAAATCTATGAAGTTTAAATAATCAAACATAAATCAATCAGAAAGCCACCAAACAGCTTCTTAATCCGGTTAATAATATTGCGAATAGTCAATAAATTGGACAAGTTTCTTGTAGTAGATCATACATGGCATAATTTAAAACATTTGTCTTGTTCGTTTCTTAAAACGGGTGATTTTGTTTATTTTCTTCGATTCCCTATACCTCATTTGACATTCAATAGCTTTTTTTCAAATTAGGTCATTTCCACTTACAAATTAGAGCACACCTACCGTCCTCGACTGAAGATATTAATGATCCAATTTACGACATTACGATTGAAAGCGTTCCATAAGATTACTTGGACAACTCTGCTTCAATCGGAAGACATTTGTCTTTAACGAAGATAAGGGTGGTTTGGAAGGTGACTTCCATTTCGGACGCTCATCTTCCAACTTCACGAATTGGGCGACAGGAAGAAATTAAGGTTACTTGAAGACGATACACGTTCGAAACAGGCTTACCTTGCACGCGTAATATTTTTCGAAATATCGACATTTATCCTCAAATTTGTATTTTCTTCTCGCACGAGAGAAAAAAAACAACGAGAAGAAATCGGATATATAATGGTTTCAGAGTTACATGCAAATTTTTGGACGGATATTACTACAGTGTTTCGTGGTCGCAATTGAGTGAGAACTAACATTCTAGAATATGCTTCCGCCGTCGTGCCGCTATTGTGTTGTGAAGCTATTTCAACTGGCGAGCACGCTATATATGTAGTTCTCCACTTCGTAATGTTTTATTTACCAATGTATGTAAATTGATAAATTTATTTAAATCACCGATCATCGATCGGTATGCCCTCTCGCAGAACTCCACAACCACACCACTGCGTAAGCGATCAAGCGTGATCGTTTGAAGCGAATGTTAAAAAATTTTAATAAAGCCATTTATCACGCAGCCGGTCAGAGGAGCGTCCGATTTCGGAGGTTCCTTCGGAATGCAAGATCAGGTTGAATCGATTCCATTTCTCCGCTGTCACCGCGCACCGCGCACCGAGTGAGTTTCGACAGCTTAAAGCTCACGGCAGCTCGAGACATTCGTCCTCAGAGGGACCGGTTCGCGTGTGGTGTGCGGTTTGCTCCACTTATACTTTAAATTTATGCATCATTCTTTTATTTCCTCTGCTCCGCTTGCGTTCGCACCTTCGCTGCATTGGGTCGGCCAGAATGGTCATGTCGGATCGACGCCCATGTATTGCTGCCAATTCGAAATCGATAGAATTTCAATTTGTTATTGTTTGCATGGGAGGGGGTTCCGCTAGCGTGTTGCGAGTGCAGCAGGAAGTGCAGCCAGTGCAACTCGATTCGTAACGGTTGCAGTGCAGTGCGATGGTGTTGAAAATATTCGGGTGCACTGAAAGAAATGCTGCATCATTATTCATTTTATTTTTGAGATCGCGCAATTTTTACAGTTAGCGAGCAGCAAACCGGGCTGACAACGCGATTCGCATGGTACGGGATCGTACGATCCACCTAGAGGTTTGATTGCGTTAAATGACATTATAAATGTTTAAGCCATATTGATAGCTTTCTATTAAAAATGCATGCTCGTTCTTTAATACAAATGATGTACAGTGTGCTGAGTTCTCCTTAGTGAATAAAATCTGCTTTGGTTTAAGTAAAGCATTCATACAAGAATCACAAAGACAAATTCAGGGTAGCTAAATTCAAAGTCCCAACGAGTAGTTTGTTTCTTAATACTTGTAAAACAAAGTTGTATCGGTGATAACGAACGTCAAAACCATGTTTAATGAGGTGTGATCACCAATTAAGCAGTACCAGAATCAAGAAGCGATCAGATCACTTGCTTGTTTTAAGCTCGTCCTGTGATTTCTTATTTCGATGAGCTTTCCTTAGGGAATGTTATTTTAATTAAGATTGACACCATACATCAATCCATCATACTTTCGGTAGACATAAAATCGGCTCGTTACCCCTTCCCATAAAAGGAGTTGTCCATTGCAAGCGGCATCATGAGCCGTGTGAAATTTGAAATATTTACATGTTTTACTTTTTTTTTAAATGTGATCCCAGATTCTGTTTTACTTGTACGAATGTTAAATGATCTCTAATATCCTGCTCTATTGACAATATTGATACTTTGTTTGCTTTAATTAATCTACTAATCAATGCATACGTTTAAATGTATCACATTTCTGACGAAGTTTTAAAGTCCGCTAGTGCCTGAGGATGATTTGTTATTTTGTCATTTGCTTTCCGCTGCCCCCTTCGGTTAATTGATTTCTCACGCATCAGTGTTGACAGCTACTGTGCACGGTTCAGGTTCGGTATCGATTGGGGCATCTAGCAGCCTCCCGAATGACTGACAGCTTTAGTCGTTTATAGCTCCGGGGCACAACAACGGCAGCCTCCCAAGGCATGGGATCGTTGACGGCCTAATTAATTATAAAGACATGGTTGAAGTCGAGCCTGCCACGCTGCCACAAGAGATCTCCATCAGGATGAATTAGATTTACAACTTCTTCGATCCGGGCGTGCGATCCGAGTGTGAATTGTACGTTGGGGCCTCCGGTGACTGTTTGCTCTTGTGGGAACGAGTTTTCTTCGTGTATCTCGCAGCATCCGTGTAGCCGTAGCTGATCATTTTCCTCGCCCGGCTCAGGGGTGTTAAACGCATCATAAACGGTCAGCCAAAATCCTTCTAAAAACAGCCAGCCGAGCTTTTTCAGCAGAGCTACGGTTCCTGAAGCGAAAACCGTCGTTAAGTCGAAACGGCCAGGGAATGAATAATAATCGTATCATTAAATATCTATAACATCAGCCGTTGGTGGTGGTACCGGCTAAATTTGATACAATTTATTTACCACTCTGAATGTCTTCGCTGATTGGAACAAATTGGCATCATTTTCGAGAGCAGCGCTTGTGTTGGCCAATTTCTGCACTTATCGGTGCGCCCTGGGTCGGGCGTACGAGGTGCTCCGTGGCACGTACCGGTTTGACAAATTTCGAAGATGCATGATGCGCGAAAGGGGGTCAACTCTCGAGAGTACAAATTATTGAATTTTAAGCGAACACCATATTTCTTCATTTACATCGTAATTGTATGCAAATTTGGCGTGGAACAACAAAAACTGCTGCACGCATGCACACACGCACACGAACACATATTAACGCACGTTTGCTTATCTACGTACGTCCTGGCGATGCAGCAAAGTCATGATCGGCTTGAAAGATGCATTGAAGTGAATGAAGAAAAAAACGACGGAAAAAGGGCCAAAATGCTAATGACCGTAAGGATATTGCTCCGAAACATCGATAAGGTGTGACATGTGGTGTTGATACAATTTTTGACAACATGTCTTCGGGACATGGGATGCCCTCAAAAATGCAGAGATTAAATAAAAGGATGATGTAAACTGGTGTTATGCTGGCATGCATTTAATTTAATAAGAAATTTCACAGTTTGGGGAACAGAAACGGACGGCTTAAGCATGCGTGACTCTATTACGCGGGGAGTCAAGAGCTAAAAATAACTTATACTATCTTCGTGTCGATTTTGTATCTTTTCCCCTCCAAATGGTTAGTGTTATCGTTTATTTTTTGGATTTCTATTTTGTTTCCTGAAGCACGATTCGGAGATGCCACGGAAACCTGTTTCTATCTCAAATCTGGTGTAAGGTGCGGTTTTCAAAAAAAAAAAAACTCTTTCTCGTTGGGTGCTTCTTTGGTCTTTGGGACCAACTATTTGGATAGCGGAGATTCAGCGTTTGGAATACTATGAGCTAGTATGCGTGGTAATAACAGCGTCAAAATATTGCTTTTATTTTCCAGCTGAGAATGTCTTCTATTAACCATCATTTATATGGATCTGTCACTCATTTGTTCGTATCATTCGATGTTCCCTTTCTAGTGTTGGATGTCGTAAAATTAAATTTTGATAAAATCCCGCAACAATTTCACGGCTAGAAAAACAAAACAAAACCACGCAGAACCACTAACGTTTATGACATCCAACACTCACAATATAACTAATCGAATAGCATGATGGTGCAGATAATGGGTGTGAGAATGAATGCAAGAGCAGTGATTTTACTAGAAACTCTGTAAATTGTTGATTTAAAGGCCTTTCTACACATTAAGATAAGAAAACTTCTAGCCACTTCAATATATCCAGACCACAAAAAAATTACTTCAATCTCGGAATCGCTTTCTTGCTAACCGTGACCTTGTAATTATCGTGATTGTAGTAGGAAACGAATAAACACATGCATCCCAAATGCCAACAGGTGGAACGGGGCGGTAGTTTTACATTTGACATCTTTGTGTGCAACTTCGAAGTCGCGCTAGGACGCACGCTACAGCAAAACGAAAAAAAAACTTCCTCTTCAGCCACGGGCAAGTGTGACTGCGGTAGCGCTGAACTCCGGTGTCGTTCTGGGCCTGCCGACAGTCGGGGGCCCCATTTCCTCTGTCAGCCCTTTTATGGAGTCTCAATACAAATTGCTTTACGATCGTGTAAGGAGAGTTTATCAAACCGTTTGCGATCGGTCGGTCGGCACGGTATGCCTTGCTAGCGCGGCCCAAGAGCACCACATAAAACGAGACTAGACTGCGAAATGCCATCCTGCCGGGGCGAACAGCGTCGCCCGGCGGTAAGATCGGCGACGGAAAGTACCCAACTATTGTGCCGGCACGCACAGATGCCGCACAACAGCCCATAAATTGCATTATAAAAGTGCTAACAGATTGTCGCGAGGACGATCTACGCAGAAGGGGATCAAATTTGTAGCAGTTCCGTGGCCATGCGGTAAGCTAGATGCAGCGTGCCGGCTTCGGTGACCGGGAGCCGATTATTTTTGATTCCATTGGCTGTGTGGTTTGCAGTGGAGAATCTATTATCTCGAGCACACTAACTGCCCCTGCGTGCTTATTGGTGGCGGAAGCGTACATGCGAAATGGTTTGTTTATGATGCTAAGACACAGTACGCTTGTTTCAATGGACATATTTCCCTGAAGCATACTTGCGTACGAGAAGTAAAACAATTGGTTTCATTTCTCAACTTTGATCAAAGCGGATTAAATTATTCGAAGTTAGTAGCGACTAGTTTTTTTTGTATTTAAAAAAAAGAATATATGAACAACAAAACAGTCATTTTAAAGCTACTCGAAAAATAGGTTATTATTAAAATAGGTACTAATGAACAATAACTTAAAAAAAGTTCCTCACGCTATACATTCATATAGATTCAAGGCATGCTTCGATCAAAGAATAGTGTTAAGTTGTTAAAACGTGTCTATGACTGATTTTTCTGCATTCTCAAAGAAAACACCGATTGCTTTCGTACAGTACGAAACTATGTGGAAGTGAATGTCTGAGCGTGGCTCATCCATAGGCAATGGGCTGCTAGATATCGTCAGGTTGCCTTTGACTGACAGCGGCCTGGTTGCGTTCCGACAATAATCTAATTTGCTGCAAAAGCGGAATAAAATTACATGGAAATGTTACCTCCCAGGAGAATTGCTTCCAATCTGTTGCCGTGGTGTTGTACAACGACCACAAAAAACTGTCATACTGTCGCATTCCAATCGATAGCCCTTCATGCCGCCAAGTTGCCGCTGCCGGATGGCTCTCTGGCTCTCTGGCTGGCTGGCTGGCTGGCTGGCGAACCGGTACGGTGCGCGATGCGCTAGTGCGAATGCTGACAAATGCGCATCACTGTTCACAACAGCGTGCTCTCATGAATGGTAATGAGGCTGTAATGATTCGGTGCGCACTGAAGCGCTGAACACAGTTGACAGCGTGTTGCGCTTGTGCTTACGCTTTCTGATAGAGTGGCGAAAGGAGTAATTATTATTCTGCCGCACGGGATGTAGTTCGAAGATATTCATTTGTCAGTGATTCATGAGCTCAGCTGTAAGCTTTTTGCTGCAGGAAGTCATAATTCAGACAAAGATTTCACAGCATTCTTTGTATTGTCTACCTTTCTAAGTGATATGTAATGTAAAGTTGAACACCACTAGAAAACCTATAAACTCGAGTAGCTATTAAATAAGCACTCGTTCACGTGATACTTTGCGTTCTAATATTTTGTTTCTTATTTTAATCTTGTGAAATTTACGAAAAATCCAATACAATCCAAAAAGGAAAAATTACCCTAACAAGCCGATAATGTAACCTTGCTTTCTTTCATTTATAGATGAATCAACAGTGTAAGGTGTGCGGGGAACCAGCAGCAGGATTTCATTTTGGAGCATTCACATGCGAAGGATGCAAGGTAAAAAGATAGTTTTGCTAAGATTTTGTTTTAAAGCTAATTATAATTTTAAGAAATCGCGAAAAATATAATTTAGTTTTGAATTTTTGTCCAAGAACATCGTTTTGGGGAATTGATCGTCAGGACGCACCTGCGTCATGATTGGTCAAATTTCATTAGGCAGTAAATGTTGCAAATCCAATTTCCGCTGTGGTGGATACTGCTAATCAAATATGCAATCAGCACGATCTTACTCGCAGGCACTATTTACTAGCCAATCCGAAACAGTATGCCCTTAACGCACCACATCCACTTTCAACACTTTTCGAAACATCAATCAAGTGCCGAAGAGCGCGATAAAACGTGATAAACGACCGAATTGAGGTGGTGTGCATGCGTGTGCTTGTGTGTCGAGCGCGAAAGCAAAAGAGCAGCCAGGAAGGGCACGTTCTGTGCCGTCGGACGTATAATCAATCGCGCGAAATTGGTTCAATCACGGGGCAGCAATCAAAATAAAAAGACTACACCCCAAAAACACCAAACACCTGAACGTAAAACGGTACACCCAAATATGTCCCGTCCGTGCAGATCAGAATTTCGGCAAGGATGTGTGTTCGGCGGGGTCGAATTGAGCTATCGCGCGAATTGCATCTGAAATCGCAACAACAACAGCAACAAAAAAGGCGCATCGCTTCGTCGCACGGAACTGGAATGGTACGGAACAGTGTGGAAAAGAAGGCCAACTCACAGCCGAAACGGCTGGAGGAGAAGCGAAAAAAAACCCATAGTCCGAAGCGCAAATCTCGTAATAAAGTTATAAATTTTTATGTTTACTCGAAAATATAACTTTATAAGGATTTATAACCTTTTTATGGTGGGGTCCAGTGAGTCTGGGCACCGTCGAAACCGCCCGGCACTAAATGGTAGGCCACTATTTAGGGTATTCAGCACTCACCGCTCGAGGAGCACCTTTTTCACCTTCGAGACGCCATTCGGATCGGTTTGGGGTGCTTTGAGGCCAGTGATGATGAAGAACATGCGCCCCAAGGTAAGAAGGAGACCGATCATCATCATCATCATCAACATCATCGCCGTCGATGTAGACCTGTGATCAAGCACTTTTGAACTCAGGTCAGTTCTGCTCTTGATAATCAGCATAGGGTTGATATTGGTTGGGCGTAGTGGTGAGAAACAAAATACGAATCGTTTGCAACAATATTTAGGAAGGAAGGTGGTTTCATGTCCCTCGACAAACTTTACAGGTCAGGTCAAGCCAATATTCATGGCGGCAAGGAACACTGGGCAGGAAATGATAAAACAGAATCGAATCGATCACAAAAGATCGCCAGACGATGTCAACAAGCGCGAATTACGATAGCAGAAGTAGTACAGCTGGGATCGCCAACTACGCGGCCAGTTTATGGGCAACAAACTAAACCTGGGTATGGAACGATATGTTTACTAAATTACAGTGCTCAGTAATGTGACATATAAATACGAGAACAACATTGCTGAAAATGTCCCACGTGAGACTTCCCGACGGATGCGATATGCGGTGTGTGATAATAATTTAATAAAGCTCTGAAGAAAGGGTACAGCATCAGCATGACGAAAGTCATACGAGTGGCTCATTCGGCGCAACCGACAATGCCGAGTTCAAGGGTCTCCGAGAACGGCTTCTTTGTGAAACGTGCCAGTTTAATAATAATAATGCCATCAGTTTTTATGAACAATCATTAGAGCGCTCGGGCCAGAGACCGACGCCGGTCTCCGGAGCTCCTTTTGCCAGCGCCTGGCCGGTGTGAATCGCGCGAAGGTGAAATAATTTTATAGTTATGGAAGACTTTCACGTGATGCTGGTTATAGGGTCTAGTGGGTCCCGGCAACGATATGGCTCGGGTTAAATGTTTCAATCGCTGCGATGCGCGATCGCGAAAGCCATCCCCAGCATGTCCGGTGGCTTGTTCCCGTCCCCGGCGATGTTTCGGATTCGTTATGATTCGATCTTCGATCTTCGTGAGGTTCGCTTTCATGTGGCCACGTTTCACGCTGTAACTTTTCCACGGTTTCTGAACAAATAGTGACGGTACGGGCCGAGCGAGCGACATCCTGCAAGGCAGGAATCGGGGCATCATGTAATCGCTTCATTTGTGTGGCTTCGCAAGGCAGGAATCGTGCCAGCGAATCATTTAATTTCGGTGCTTTTTTGCATGGAGGTTGGGGCTAGCAGAATTCTTTATGTAAAGTTTGCATATGAATAAAAGTTTGCGTTATTTAAAGGATGGGCACATAGCGAAGCTATTACGAAAACAGAACATAATACAAATAGGTCGCAGGTGCTCCAATAAAACTACATCAGCATTACGCATTCCAGTATGCTAGATTTGGCCAAACATACTTCCGGATTTAGGTATGGTATTATAAGAAGGATATGATTATTGAATCAGTAGTTGAATATACCATTGGCACGTAATTGCTCAATTAGGTCGTCAAGGTGCGGTTTGAGTCGGAGAATCCATAGAACCTGTCATATTCTGTAACCTTTCTTAACCAGTCGTTCAACTTCCAAAACTAAACGTAAACTGCAGTAGACTGGCTGAAAGAGTAAAAACATCGTGCTAATGTGGTCCGGTTCCAATGGACCGACCAGAAAAGTACTTGTTCCATCATCTTGATTCCTTCAAGGTAAACAAATCGGTCACCTTCCAGCTCCACGCTAGCTGTGCGTTCGCTACAGAGACTGAGACACACACTCACAAAAAAAAACGAAGGAAACTAGTCCGACATACAACAGCAGGTCGCGTACGGCATACGGTCGCGGTACGAGGCCCGCTGGAGGTGAAGAATTATACACAACAGCGCGAGACTGCCGAAATTGGTGGCCCAGTGTTGACCGATTTGCATAGCCTAGTGTGAGCTCATCGCGTCAGCGTCAGGGAAGTACGTACCGGTTCGACGCTGTTTGATTGATGATGTTTTTGATCCAATTTATGGTCCAACAAATTACACTTTGACCACGCGCAATTGGCCCCGGCCAACCGGGAAGCGACGAAGCTTTCTTCAGAGTTCACCGCGCTGGGCACGCTTTGTGCGGACGGCTGCGGCGACGGTGGCGGTCCACAAAAGGTGGTGGAAGGTTTTACGCCCAGGGTCGAAACGCACGACGATGGCGCGGTGTCTACTTAAGCTTCCGCAATGGCGGCGTGACGCAGCGCATACGGGAATCAGCATGAAGGTGTGCTTTTTGTAGCATTTGATCAATTTTGTGTGAACAGTCGGATCATTAAATCAAGCGGTGCAACCAATCGATCGACCATGGTGGCTTCGAAAACGACGCCTTTTTGCGGACCGAACTGGTGCGCGGTAGAAAGTCGCAGCGGTTTGCAATCCATTCTTTTCAAATTTAAGTTATCAATGCTCAAAATGTTTCAGTTAAACAAGCGCACAACTTACCTTGAACGGAAAGATGGTCTTGGCATGTTGACTGGGCTCAACTTTATGATGTTCTGTTTTTATTTCCTCCACAAAAACCATCCAGCTGCTCTTTGTTGTAACACCAGCCTATGGTTTCTTCATCACTCAGCCCACCTACGGTGTCTAATTAGGCATTAACCATTCCTTGACTTAGGCCTGGTATGAATACCTACTACAAAGGTCCACTACGGTAGCTCCAGTATTTTTTCACGTTCAATGATTTATGAGCGATACTTTCCTGTTCGCTCACGGTGGTGTGTAACGTCAAATTATCCTCCGGAGCTGCTACCGTTCGGTGTTGAGCGCTTTGTGGACCATTTTTCCTTGAAGAGCTCTACGAATTTGTTGTTTGCTTTGGCTCATGGTGATAATTATCGCTTTTCGTGCAGTGATTAATGGTTTATGCATGGGTCCGTTAGATTGTTGAGCTTGTTGAAGCTCCACAGAATCTTGTGGTTGAACGTTGTAAACATTCTGTAGATTTTACGTTGTGGAATAATGTTCTTGTACTTCTAGTCAAAATCATCTTTTTGTACTACCTTTCGTCTGTGTATTAAAGGACTTTCAAGATATAAAGTAGCGACGAAGAAGAAAGCATCGACAATGTTCATTGTAACACAAATAATCGCCTAGAGACGTCTACATTGCTGAGGAAGATTACCATCTTTACATCTCGATGTCAAATAGCTGTTCCTTACGGGCCGAACAACTCAAACACGGTGGTGAATGTGATGATGTTGATGATGAGCATTTGCCTAAAGGTAGAGCGTAGCCAAGCAAGCCAAGCACCCGACGGTGGGACACCGTTCCACTAGATCCACTGAATCAATCGATCCAGTTTTGAATGGAGTTTGATGTGCGATTAGAGTTTCTGAACAGCAGCAGCATGAATCTATTGATCTTCAAAGCGATTGGAGCGTCGTCAAGCGTCCCTCACGGTGACTTGACTGAAGCAGCGCACCCAGCGGCAGGCAGGTGGAGAAGCAAACTGGAAGGCTCTTGAAAGGCAGAAGAGGAAATGAGAGGCTTTCATGATCTTGTTTCGTCGATCACTGTACGTTACGTGGCTGGCGAGCGAAGCAGAAGTCAAATCGGCAGCACCTCCGCTTGGATGCTCGGCTGGTTGGTAGGCCGTTGTCTCGATTTAGTACTTCAGGTCGATCGCAAATTGACGTGAGAACCTTGCTCTTGAGCTGATTTACCGATCGGTGTGGAGTCTGCGCTGCGCTGATGATTGTGATCTTCGCGATGGCATTGGACGTTCGATACAAGTGTTCTGATTTCGAAAGGTTAGTGTGGTTTTTTTATGACCATAGCCAACTCAAACACGAGGGCAGATCACTGCGGAGCGGGCCCGTACATTAATCGCCTTTAATATTGATCAACATCCGTTCCCATTGTGCGGTTGGAGGAGGTGTGCTTGATATTAGTTTTAGAGACGCTTTCTTCCTGCTGAGTGCGCGCAACAGTTTTGCGAAAACGAATTCTTTTGGCTATTTTTTAGCTTCTCAAGTGTTGGAACTAAACTGCAATCTCGCACCGCTCTGGATGCAAACTGTGGATAGCTGTTTGTGTGAGAAATTGACCTCAAACATTGAAAATTGCTCACGCTGTTTATGGTGCGGAAATTAAACGGGAAGCGCACTCTTCCCATATGCGCTTGCTAGCTGCCCGATTTTGGTCAAACGATTCGAAAACATTCTGGATCACTAATCTTCGCTCGTGTTGCGTGCGCAAAGGTTTGCGGTTGAACTGGTATTTCAAATTGATACAATTTGTATACGACCGGATGCATCAATAAACCCGTTTCGAGCTCAAACCGGGCGCCAGTTTCGCTCTCGGCTCAGCTCAACCGAATCGTATCGGTAATTGTTGAATAATGGGTAAAATTAGAGTAATGATCATTATTGATGAGGTTAACGTTAATTTCACTTTTGATTGCAGCTTCCCCGAACGCTCGCGCTCATCTGTTTTCGGTGGAAAATTCCCCGTGCTCCACAGGTGATGTGTGTTGTACGGGGTGGCCAGGGGTAGTTTAGTTTTTGCGGCTACTCTTGGGCCGTGAAATTATGCCTTCTTTTAGTAAGGTACAGCAGCCACAAAAGCAGCTAGTACAACACACCGCGTTGTCCGGTGATTACCATCGTTTTACGGTGGCAAAATATAAACGCAGGAAAGTGTCGCAACGCTGACGCTACCTACTGAGGCGATCCAATACGATCGGGTCGTCTCAACGACAGTAGCCTAGCTACCGACGTTTTTTTCATCTCCCTGCTGTCTAATGGAACCCTTCCCTCGGCCTCGCCAGAGCTTCATTACGGGCGAAATGAAGTAGTTCATTGAAGAAGACTCCCCTCGAGCAAGTGCATCACTTTCCAAAGCTATAGAAATAGGTTTTATAAGCAACAAAAAAATTAAATTGTAGCAACCACACACCACACGATGAACAGCGTGGCAATAAAATTGCATTTGCTTCAGTTTCTTCGAAAAAAAAAAACATCCAAAACAGACATAATTTATCAAAATTTAGGTTAAGACAATCTTGGATTTTCTTCCCTGCCCTCGAGTGGCTCGGCACGCTGACCAAATGCCCGTGAGCCGGTGCTGTGATACAGCCCGTCGGCATCGGATTTGTGAGATCGGCTTGAAGGTACAAATTAAATTAGATGAAAAGGCCAAACGCTCATTAATCATCGCTTGTGCATACAGTAGCGGGCGATGCACGGTGCCGATGAAATTCAAAAACTCTACTACACTTCGCCCAAACCAGTCGGGAGCGAGAGTGTTTTGGTAAGTGAGAGTAAAAGTATGTACTCTTGATGATGCCGGTAGCGTCTTGTTTGCTAGAAAGCGTCGGCTAACAAGTGCCGCTTTACGCAAGCCCGATACACTTATGATCCGTCCGCTATGAAAAGCTGCGCTACAGTAATGAGTGTCGATGATTGGAAACCCCAAACTACAAGACTTTTATAGGCCAGCGTTTGTAGTATACTCAGTATGGACAGGGGTAGCAGGATGTTTATAACTACCGAGCTATAAAACGTCACACGCAGCAGGTGGCATGTGATTGTTTAAAATTTATGCTGCGTGAAGCTTAGGCCTGCTGGCCATGTATCAATTATAACTTATGAGATTATCAGTTGTAGCAGTTTTAGCTTGTAAGTTATTGAGCTGTAGTAAAATTAAGTAAAAAAAGCAGTAGTACCTTGTAAAATTCGAGTTATGCAGTTATAACGTCCTTGTAAGTCAAAAACTGCTGAATCCTGATGATTTTACAATATTTTTTACCATTTTTATTTTCACTGAAACACATAAAAATAAGTATAAAAATAAGTTGAGTATTGTCTTTAGTTCGACTGAATTTGAGATTCCTTAGCAGTTTAAGTTTCATAAAAAATATGAATTTTATATATTTCAGGCATGATATTTTAAGCAAAGCAAAGCATAAATCCGACCCTTTTTATTGTTAAAAATTTATCCAAAGTATCAAATTTATCGCAATAAATAATAAAATTCTGTCTAGACCAATTTGTCATTAGTCGTTTCATAAGCGCCGAATTGGCTGTTTGTTATGCAAAATAGTATAATAAATACTAATAATTGCACCTGATTTACTACACACTTGTTCTCATGCTGTTGCACCTCATCTCATTAAGCTGGACACTGAAAATGTTAGGAAAACTTACTTCAATCTAATGTTATTTGTAATTTACTCGTATGCCGTTTCGCATACATTGAACATCCAACCAGCTCGAAACCGATTCTCACTGTAGTTTCAATCCTCGTTTGTCCCAGGCGCAAGGGTTAATTGAATAATAAATTAATATCTCTTAACACTATCGTCCGGTTGTAATCTGTAACAGGTACATTATGTATGCTGCGACGCGATTCCGACCTCACTAGATAAAAGTCTCGGTTTTGCTAAGGCATCGTCGCAATCCGGTGCCGTGTCTGCCACTTTGCGTGCCGCGGATAGGTGAGGCAACGTATAATCGTCGCGTTAGCGCAGCCACAACCCGACGGAGGTGCGGTAGAAATGGTAAGAAATGCTAATGGAACTGCCCACGGCTCTTCTCACGTGTCTGCTTATGCTGCTCATAGCTTCCGATTCCAGCATCCTGCCATCGGGTCGGCCCAACGCGTAGGCCCACGTTCACGTTCACGGGGCTGTTATCTGCTGTACTTAACGAGAATAAATTGTGCACAGCCGCTTCACGCTTGGCTGTTGTAAATCAACCCGGGCGAAGAAGTTGTACGATCGCTTGTTCAAACAAATTGATAGCTGATAGCGCCGTGGCGATAGCGTGGAAAGTGGATCGATCCACTGCATTGCGGAGGCATTCGCAGGTGTATCGGGCCGCACACCGCCTAACCCTGAAGGCAAATGCTAGTGAACAGATTACAGATCGTGTTAAAGATTGACGTAGATAGACAAACACGGGCGTGTTTTTGCCTGTAGGAAATGTTATTCTGTCGTAGAAAGGAAGGAGAAGAGATATGTTGCTTGTTTTGTACTCGTAGAACGCAGTACAAATAAAAATTCGAAACAATCTTACTCTTCCATAGTCAAATTAATGTTATGAATGGTGTGTGGGTTCCATGAGGCACAAGAGGCGTTCGGTACACATTGGATCGCAGATAGGATAATGACAAGAATTTTCGAACACAAGTTGACATAAAAAGTATGCAAACTCTGCCACAAGATTGGGTTGACCGTGGTGATCCGGGATCTAGCATCATCGCCGCAGTTCAAGTTTTTAGATGCACCGTAGAGCATCCCGAGTCTTGGCAGGTGCGCGAACGTTTTGCGTTGGATCAATTAACCTTTCCGTGAACTTCTTTGTCCAGCCGCAGTCCGGTGCGGTTCGACTGCAGTAAACGCGATGAAGCCATCCGCTCCATGTTCGCGTCATGGCAGATCATAAATCACACTCGCTAGTCCATGGGTCAGTTAGGGTTTCTGTCAAGTGAGTTCGACCGAGCACCATTCCATATTCTGTGTCGATCTTAATACAATGTGTTGTGTAGCACAAATTGGCACTATACCATAACTGCTCGTGCAATCACCGTCCAGTGCGGGACGACGCTTGCCTATGTAACGATGTAGGCGAGAACGGGAGACTGAGACGATGTTAGTTATCTAGTTTTGGCACAGAAAAGGCAGCTGTGCTAATCAGTGCTGTGGGAAAGATGTTTATAAATAATCTTTTATTGCATCGTAAAATGTGTACTTTCCAGCACATTTTATGCGTGATCGCTGGGACAAATAAAACCAATCAATGGGCACAGCTCGCTGCTCAGGGAGCAATGTCCTTTCTCCCTGCATTTGCCGCACTTCCTCAACCCCAGCAGCCGTTCGCAACGCCGGCTGAGAATTCTTCGTTCGTTGGGCGAAAGAGTAGCGGCTGCTTCCGTGAAGCAAACGTAGGTTTACAGGAGAGCCACCCCGACAGGTTGGAATCGCCTCTAAAAGTCGTTCAATGGTGAACGAACGACCATTTGTTTCATCCATAGGTCTTGATCTTGGCTGCGGCAAGAAAGGATCGGCGAAACTTATGCGGTGCATTGCGGTACTGTTTTAATTTTATCGATTATACCCATTTTATAGCACTTGTAACCTTCCTGTCCTGCGACGAACCGGGACTCCGGCCGTCGGTGCCGAAGGCAATAAAAGAAACTCTTAATTTAATTGATCTGCTTTGGCGTACGGGCAGCATAGATCGCGTCCGATCGTGGTGTGCCCGGGACCGTACCGTACCCGTGCCCGAAGCGTCATAGCGAAGGCACCAACAGGTAACTTACTGTTTCCTGGCAGGTTCGTTACAGGTCCACACACACACACACACACACACACACACGAGGCCTGCTTCACAAAGACCTTTCGCCACGTTTGTCGTTTTTTTTTTGTTGCTGTTGCTCCGCAGAAAGCGCGAGCAGGGCGACAGGTCGATTGCCGGACTCGTTGATGTCAATACAAGGCCCGTTGACAGAAAGATAATTGTTCGTGATCATCTTCACTCAACATGTGTGTCGGTGTGTATGTGGCGAGCGAGCGCCGGAATTCCCATGCTAGCCATGCGAGAGGCCTCTTTCTCTGCACTTTAACGACGTACGACTCTGTTTTTAAAATTAATAGTCTAGTTAACAAGTCTTATGCGCTTTATGGGACGCAACGTCCTGGGACGGTACCGGATTTTGCATCTGCATTGGCCTGTGCGATGATGTTGTTCCACATGGTGACGCACCGCCGATTCGCGGCGAGCTCCGTTTGGTGTTGTTGTACGTCTGCGTGCTGTCAAATTGTGTATGTGGAAGTTAAGATACCGCCACCAAGCGGATTGCTTCTCTTGGTGCTACTTGATCGCTTGGTGTGAAAATGTGAGGTCGGTAAAGACACGCTTAGTCTATTTTTCAGGTATAGCTTTAAATTAACGGATGAATTTAATAAATAAAATGGTTGCTTTATGCTAGTTTTTCAAAATTTTTAGAGACACTATTTTTAATCAATTTATTTTAATAAAATCCTGAAGGCTTTACAAAAATTTTAGAAACTACTTAAAATTACTGGAGCTTTTGGACCGTAACGGAAGAGGTTATTATAGTAAACGTATTAAAATAAAACAAAGATAATTTATTTCATCCTTCTTACCGGCTTGCTGATTGTTCATTGTTTGGAAGATCTGGGATTGTTAATTGGTTGAAAAAAAATGTTTGTCCAGATTCGGAGCATTTATAGGCCACAATAATCGTGAAGTCATTTGAAAATGGCCTGATCTGGCATCAATTTTTTTTACATTCAGAAGGGATGAAATTTTATAAAATATGTTTTATTTTCTTTCATTGTATAATCATTTTTAAGTACTGCTTTAATTATCTTACGAATTGAAAATTCGTTTAATACGATAATGATAGAACAATACATCTACAAACTTCCTTCTTGAACTAACCAATTCGTTGTTTAGGCGTAAAAGCATCTGAGTACTACGAAAATCTTTGCAGATATAAAAATATGTATTCATGTATACTCTTTCTTTTTACAAAAGAATTATCTTTTTAAATTTGTATATCTGTCCATAACAATTTTTTTTTATTTTATATTTGAAATCTGAAAATTATATTTATTTGTGTTGGTGGTATGGTGTGCTCAGATGGGTCTTATGTTACATTTTTAAAGTTGAAGTAAATGTGAGAGATAATATTAGTCAGCTAGTTACCAATTTCATTTTCTATTTGTTGATGTGCGAATAACAATACTATAGACCCACGCGTTTGTTTTGCAGCTTGAACCCATTGATGACCTCAAATACTGTACCAATAGCAAGGATTGCAGTTGAGATACATCCTTTGCACTTAACACTCTATCCGCAAACGTGCAATCGTCTACGCGACGCTTCACTTATCGGGATGCCTCACACTGACCTTCGCTTATCGCCTGTGTGGCATTTTAAATTTTACGAGCCATCATTAAGCTTAAAGATTATCGAAAATTAGTGCCCACCGCATCATCCGCTCCTAACGACCGGAGCAACGAAGGCGAACGGTTTAAAATATCGAAAGGCAAAAAGAGCCGATGCCGGTCACCCTTCCGTGCGGTCGAATCGTGTGTTTGGCGCTCAGCCGAATACAATTCGTAAGAAAAGTAAGGAGGACACGCAGCGACATCGGCTGGTTGCGGGGCCTCCTCAAAAGACGATCCCCAACAAACAAACCAAAAAAAAAACCGCGAAGACGACGCACCCGAGATCCCGCCCGCGCCAGCTCGCCCTTTCCGCAGCAGACGGATGCTGAAATTGAAATTTTTACGATCCAATTGAGAGCACTCTTAAAAACCGATTCTCATTCACCGAAATGGGCCGCCCGGTGATCGCAATGAAACCGCACGCACGGGCACCGGCAGAGAGAAACAGGAAACCACAAAATCATGCTGCTTAATTGTGCTGCCTCATGCTAATGCTTCTGTGTCGCACTTCCCTGTTTCTGCGAGCTCGAAATCCCATCGTTCAAAAAAGTTAAAAAAACCTCCGCGACCGGATCAATCGCCAACGGTTGAGCAGCGGCTCGATCGGCGGGCTCGAACGCACAATCACAATCGCAGCGTTCGCAAAACGAGCAAGTGCGAATTTTATCTTTTGCGAGATCTGTTTTCCCACCGATTTGCCAAACGGCACAACAAACCGACCCGAGCCGGCGAATCACCTGCAGCGTCCCGGGCGCGTCATCAAAGTGCAGTCGTCATCGCGCGTCTTGGGCGCTGCAGAAATCGGCGGCCGGCAGGAAACAGTCTCGTAACGCACGTTATCGGTTCGGGAAGGCGAGGGCAATCAGTTAAGAAATTTGCTGCTTGAGCATCTGTTTTGAGCGGCTCTCAGCGAGCAGTACGTTTTATCTTCAGTTTGCTGCAAATTGCACCAATTACGCTAATCGAATGCGTCGAATGATTTCAGCTCAGTTGAAGACTCCTGTCTTAACTGCGATCGCGTTTACCGTATTCGAAGCGGTCCAGTTTGGCCTAATGATATTCCTGGGAATTTATGCGATGTTTTAAAATTCTGTTGAAAACATCTTTCAAGGTAAAAATGCATACGAAAATGTAGCAGTTTTATTTTTTCTATCCTAAATAACATGTTTATGCTAGCTTTACCGATGCCACAAAATGTGCTCCAAATATCTCACGTCAACCAGTTGAAGATCATAAAACAACTTTTATACGCGTTACGCAACAGCGTGAAAGGAGCCCTTCAATTATTGCACGTTTATCGAGAGTAACCCTCCGGTGGGCATAAAAATCACTAGCTTCCGTTAAAGCGTTTCTTAAGCTCATGTCGTTGAAATCGTTCTTCCGCCTTAACGCATCTGAAGACCCTGCGGTATGCCGTCTGCCAGCTTCTTCAACCTCCGTTATGGTACACCCATTCGGCCCAGGGCAATCGTTAGCTGCACCCATATAGAATGCTTAAAGTTTGCCGCATCGCGGAACGCCCGAGTAATGAAAAGCGTGGTAAATTTTACTGCCCAATCAAAGGCAGAGCCCTCCAGCGGCTACTCCGCTCATGTTGCCAACGGTTTGAGCTATTCGGTTTGAGCTATTCGGAGCAGTTGGTGATCGAAATAACCTGATCCTGTCACCACCACCACCAACATCGCCATAACTACGATTCGATTAGCTATTCTTTTCGTGAAAACATTGACGCAAAGTTTATCTCTTTCCGGGATTATCTTTGGCATCTATCACTTTCTTTGGAGCACCCCAGACCGAGATGGAAAACGCAACGTGTGGTCACGCGGTAACCTGTTGGACGAGATCATTAGACGAATTATGGTGGACGGTTTCACCCAGTTTCAGGGTAGGGCAGGCAGCTCAACACACCTTCACACGCGCGCAGGGAAGGGTTTGTTAATCTAGTGTGAAATTTGATTACATACCAAAAATGACCCGAAACGGCTGAGTTACAAATGAGCTTGGTTTGTTAGCTATAAGCTGCAACTGATTGAATTCAAGCTTTCTGTATTTGTATTTCTTTCGGAACTTTTCATACGAGTTTGGTTGGTTTGAAGAAGCATGCGTAGTTTATTAAATGATGACCATTTTTTGTGTAAACTTTTGTATCAAATCGATAGTGAATTCGTCAAGTATAGTTAAATCATGGTAAAACCGTTATTTGTAGTTAAAACTTACATCAATGACGTAATGACGTCTTTTCGATATTGTTGAATTTAAAAAAAATAAATAAATTCGAATTCGAATATTTCAACGGGATTTTGAATCAAGATGACTAGCTTTAATTTGAAATGTTTCGATGCGGTAATTTCTTCAATTTGTGTTAATTATTTTAAAACTTATAACGGGGACTTACATATCTTTTAAACGTAACGTTTAAACGTTTGAAGCATGTCTTTTTGAGCATTGTTTAACGGAAGTTACGCTTTTGGAAGGCATTCAAAACCATAAAATTTTTGCATCTCACATTAATCTTACTTTAGCTTATTTCAATCTATCTTGAATAATATAACATAGGAAACTTTCAATAAGTAGAAAACTTTTATTGCTTAAAATTTTCAAAATTGGATATGTTCAAAATAACTCATGAGGGGCTCTCTAATACACGATGGCATCAACATGCAAATAAACAATTTTCAGACCTGAAAGCTGTCTATGGGATGAAATTGTTCACACACAACACTAGCCAGAAATTCCTCCATGAATGAGATGTTCCACAATTTGTACGATTTATTTGTAAGCGCAATGCTCAGTAGCAACCAAGGCTTCATTGTGTATTTCCATTACACGGACCAAAATAACTCTCCGCCCATCCTTTTTCGACACTGTATGTACGCAGGTGCAAAAATCCGTATAAACAGCGTCTTTCATGATGTACAAAACGGCTTGTAGGCACCTCTTACAACCCGAGGCATCAAGTGGTTTCAGCAATTGGAAATTGTGTTGATGTCGAAGATGTCTAACTGTCACCCGGGCGCTGACGAGTTCCTCTTGGAGGTTCAACGCCCAACACAGAAAAAAAAAGAAGAAGAAAAAAACGCAAACCACGCATTCCCGATGACCGGTGGCTGACACTGATGATAATAAGCTGATGTTTCAATCAGTTCGCAGCTTCAGCGATGAGGCCTGCACGTTTGGGGCTTTAGATATTTTGGGACTCTCGATTTTTTTGTAGTTGTGTGCTCTTCATCCCTCTGGCCTACTTCACTAGCGACGCTGAAGGAAGACGCTTTTCTACGCCCCGGGCGATCGTGTGGTTGGCGTGTTTTCGAAAATTTCTCACGCTTCGAAAACACCCCGGCAGCGCTTGGGCAATCAAATCGGAGTGTCCACACTTTTTTCTGGTACTGTTCTGCAGTCCCGTGGGCCTCCTCCCTCCGCGGTCTGGCCTTGTGGAGTCCGATGCTGCGCGAAGTCTCCGAAGTCTCTTCGCATTGACAGTGTTCCGGCAATTTTGCTGCGCTGAAGTCGAAAAGTGGGAATCGGTGGTAAAAAAAAAACCCGGCACGGGGAGAAGAGTCTTAGCCCCGTGTGTTTTATGGCCAATTTGCTAGATTTATGATTCGTGATGGAATGCCACGAATAGTACAGCAGTTGCTCGTAAAAGGAAGCAGTCCACACATCAGCGCGGGAAGCGAGGTGGCAAAACATGATGAATGTCTCGTGGGGGACCTGCACACCGAAGGTGAGCTCAATTTAGGTACTGCGAGCACGCGACATTGATGCCTAACGAGAAACGGAACGATCACGCTGCCGGTATCAACCGGGAAGCCTCCTTACGTCACCGGTTTCGAGCGATGAGAGTACGTCCACATACGTGAGCTCAACTGCGAGAAACCCTCCCGTATATAGCAGGCAGTGCATAACAATTTCATAAATTGTAGCGCCTGATAGGTGATCGTCTTTCGTTTGCTTGATCTTTACTGAAGCATCGCATCGCGCCATAATCGATGACACTTCACCTTCTCGAGCATCCGGATGATGATGATGATGCAGATCATTATGATCGTTGACGTGCTGATGAGAAAGGGTTACCTTTGGTGGTGTACTCCAATCGTACAATCACACACAATCGAATTGTTGTTGCGCCGCAGTAGCAAAGTTTGCCAGTTTTCGAAGGCCACTGGCTGCGAATGCACATCTTCACCACACCAACGGTGCCTAAAAGAACACGCGGACCGCTCACTTAGCGCATCGTTTACGCGATGTTGGTCACCCAATACCAACCGAGCTGTGAGTTCTGGGTGAAGTGAAGTCTATTTAATTCCACCGCGTCCTTGATATTGCCATCTTCGTTCGTGGTGGGAGAAGATCAACCAGTCGTTACGAATGCG
Source organism: Anopheles farauti (assembly GCA_000473445.2). Taxonomy (NCBI): domain Eukaryota; kingdom Metazoa; phylum Arthropoda; class Insecta; order Diptera; family Culicidae; genus Anopheles; species Anopheles farauti. Next base: position 730,922 of record KI915051.1, on the reverse strand, counting down.
GCTAGCATCGTCTCATCGGCCGTGCTGATCGCAACTGATTAACAGGTAGGATTTGCGGATCTGTGTTCGCTTCGCGGGAAGGAAAGGAAAAAAACAAGTGCGCCCGGAACGGTCGCTATAAAGCTTACTAATCCGCATCATTATCGTCATCATCATCGTCACCGGGGTGAACACGGGAGAAGTATTCTAAGTGTTCAACACTTTATAAACAAGTTGAGCCGCCGGGGCTGTCGTTACACTTTCAACCACAGCAGGCTGCAACCTGCTGCAGCAATAGCAACGCGCGATCGCTGAGCGTCGTTACAAAGGATAAGTGAATCGTAAAGCAAAACTTCTGTTCGTTGGAAGTTGTTTACGATCGCGTATTGGCCAGATCGTGGATGATTAGGTTGGATTAAAAGTGAACGTATGCTTAGCAGTGGGTTTTTGTTATGTTGCCGGAAGTTGAAGATACACATTATATTGTTGATGACTAATTTCTATCAGCGTACTTACTATCTTATGGTAATTTTGAAGTGATTTTAAGAAAATCAAATTGTCGTTTACAAACACAACTATATAAAGTAGAGAGAACGCATAACAATATCATTTAAGTAAAAAGTTTTATCTATCTCACAATAGATAATTATGTTGGGAACCCAAGACACAATTGTCATACTGCTGTTTTGTAAAAAAATGAATTTAAAACATTTCTTCTCGGGGTTACAATGGCAATATTTTAATTTTGCAGTTTCTTCACTTATCTCGATGCTACCCATAACACAATCATCCTCTTTGAAACAGAAGATAGTTGTTTATGTAGTGTGCAACCTGTGTGCAGATTTCTCAGCTACTCCCAGTAGCAGTGCGTTGATAAGACATTGATGAAGTGGTCAATAATATCGGTTTGCATCGTAGCCAACCGTGCCCGGAGTCCGTGCGAAGCTCGCGGTTCGCTTAAAATACAAATGAACGAATGAGATTGCAAAAAAAAACTTATTGAACCATGCGGTGAGAATGCACCTGGGCAGCTGGTTTGATGCAGCACGAAAGATTTATCATCTAGCCGACGCGTATCGCAAGGCCGTATCCTTGAGAACCATCACTTTCTGTCAATGGTGCCCGCATGGTAGCTGTCGATCTTGTTGAACTAGCGGGCTATAGCGTGGTAAGATAGATAAAATAGCTCCGATAAGATTAATGCTTTGCTGGAAAACACTTAATGATTTCGTCAGATCTTGACGTTGGTCGTGATACAAAGTAGATAGCAAATATCGCCACCGCAGGTGTTGATTCGGGTGACTGGCTGAAGGTATTTTATTTTTCATTTCGCTTGTTCAAGAAAATTGTTGTACTGCTCGTATGAAATCAATTCTACAAACAAAGTTGAATTGCTTGCAATAATTAACATTTTTGTTCCACTTTTTTGTTCTCTTCTTTCCCCACCAGTCCTTCTTTGGTCGCACGTACAACAATTTGTCATCAATATCGGAATGCAAAAACAACGGAGAATGTGTTATCAACAAAAAGAACCGAACCGCCTGCAAAGCTTGCCGGTTGCGAAAGTGTCTGGTCGTCGGAATGTCGAAAAGCGGCTCCCGTTACGGTCGCCGATCGAACTGGTTCAAAATTCATTGCCTGCTACAGGAACAGCAGCAGCAACAGCAGCAACAGAAGACCTGTAACAACAACAATACTAGCAACGGAAACAATGCAAGCTATTGTAATAATAACAACAACTCCAATGCTGCCATCAACAGCACCAGCAACGAAAGTAGTAGCAATAGCACTAGCTCTCCGGGCTTGTCCATCTCGAATGGGTTTCTTCCAAGCAGTTTCTTGTCGAATTTGTGCAACAACAACAACAACAACAACAGCATCATAAACAACAACAACAACAGTATACATAAAAATAACAACACTGTTAAGAAGAGCCTGAAGCGGGCAAGTACTCCTAGTGATTCGGGAGCATCATCCGCTGACCCGGATGATGCTGGGGGTGGGGGTGGGGGTGGAGGTGTTGGAGGAACTGACGGTGGCAGCACGTACAAAGAACATCTCCTGGGAGGCAGCATTTCGGAGGACGGCCTGAAGTCACCGGAGCATGCGGATATCACCTTGTCGAAACTGCCGGCGAAAATTTCCCGCACACCGCCCACATCATCAGCGCTCCATTCGCTCGCGGAAACGTATCGTCCGGTTCTGTTGGATCGCATGTCTCCCTACCTACCTGCTGTAACATTCCGGGCCGACGGATCTCCCTACTTTCCGGTGGCGTTCTCCATCCCGCCCGTATCGCTGGCCCTGCTCTCCTCCGGCCACACCGGCGTGCCGCTGTGCAAGCGCGACGAACAGAGCGAACCCATTGACCTGTCCGTGAAGTCTAAGTCATCATCCAGATCGTCGTCGGAGTCTCCGCAGCGAATACCCAACAGCTCGCCGTTGCTGCTCGATCCCAGCGAAACGGACCACCAGTCAGCGTCAGCGACGGCACTGGTGGCCAAGACAGTTCCTCTCGATCTTTCAACCTTCGTGCGAAGCAATTCACTCCCGGGATGAAATTAGTTAACCTAGGCGCTAAGCTGTACACCTAAACGTTACAATAATGTCGAAAGAAATCGGTAACAGAGTGCGTTTGTAGTAGAGTGAAGCAGTCCTCGCAAAAAGGTGATGAAAGCACACGTATGTTACGGTGAACTCCGTTCGACAGCAGCGAAGGCACTAGTAATCTAGTAGTTAAATATCTGTGACTGACAAGCAGTAAACGGCAGCCAGTAAGGGACAAATTTGCCAGTATCCCCATTTCGTACGAATCAATATTAACCAATCCCCAGCATACATGCCATAAGTAGCCAGTACTTCAAGATGCTATTCCAGTTTAGCAAGCGTGTTGAAGCATTAGTGCGCTAGAAAGAATTCGAGCAAACCTTCTACGTTCGCTCCCCCAACGTTGCAAGATGTCAGTGTACAAATTTCCCATTAGTTTATTATCTCTAAATCTGTTACGCTACAAGTATCAGTGCTGCGTAAATTGTTGCCAAAACGACAGTGCATCTTGATCATTTATTCACTATAAACATCGCATTCCTTCGTCAGAAAGTCCTTCACCACATTTTCAGCTACATCCCAATTCGTTAGCTAAAAGACATGTGTTTGGTGTTTCACATCCTTCCCCGCTTCGAAATGATCAGCTAGACGTACAAGCAATAACTTATGAATCTCGAAATGTAGATAGAATCGCATTGTTTAGTGAATGTATGAGTTTTTATATTAATTTAAAGAACTATTTATAAAACAGAATGCATTTGTAGTGAATAAAGCGTTTGTTTGTTTGATTGTGCATAAAAAGGTAGTTTTGATATTTTTATTTTCTTTTTAATTGGCAAGAAATTCTCCTCTTATTTGTCACCGTTTCCAACTGAAAACCCTCACTGCACACCTTTGTTTACAATATCCGTCTCCGGCTTGATTATTCACCTGCACCGGAATAATAACCGTTTATTTTCATGTGCATCGTCGTTTGTTGATTTACTTGAGTCACGCCTCGGGTGTGTATGTGTGTGAGCGGTGCGATTGTGAGTTTCTTGATTTGCAGACTCGTCCACGGGTGGCCAGCGTAAAGAATCGTTACGATTGTCAGGCGCACGTTAATTGATTGCGTAAACCAAAGTCAACGTAAAGCTTCAATCGATCTTCGGTGCGTACGGTGCCTGGATGCCCAGGGCTTGGAATGGCTCCATACCAAATACGTCCGCACTGAAGATGTCTCCCCATCAATTTCCTACAGGTGTTCTACTTATATCGAGTTTCCATATACAGACCCATCGGTGGAGCGCCAATGGGCCCGCGTGCGGTGGAAGATTCGGGATCGGAATGAATCGCGTCAAAATGACAATTTATTGTGTTCGTCGTCCGGGTCAATCGACGCTGGCTTTCACGAACTGCCAACGTAAACGCCGGGAAGACCGAGAAGAAGGAGACCGTAAAACAGTTTATCTGAATTCGGGCTGCGGTGTGGAATTAACGGTCGAGACGCATCCATATGGAGCGATTTTCAGCTTTAATCTACCATCATCAGCCTCCCACTGTGCGATTGCTGCTGATGCTGCACGAATGTTTGTGGTGCTCGAATGTTCTGTGTTATTCCTCTCCTGCCATGGTGATGGTGTTTTCAAAAGAGATGATACCTTTATGAAGCATGAAACTTTTACTTTTTTAACGATTGCTTTTTTTTTGTATGGTGAGGATGGCACGACAGGTAGCCACGATGCGGATTCGCTTCGTTTATGTGTCAAAATATTGTAACTCGCATGGACAACTTGAAGTTAAATAAACTTTTTAATAATCATAGTTTTCTAGTTTTCACATGCAAATCAGCCCTAAAACCGATTTTAAATAAACAAAACATACTTGGCATAAGCTTACTTGGTTGCCCATTCCCTTTGGGCCGTTACGAGTTTGGAAATGGGGAATATATATCATAAGCAATTAAAAGTAATGAACTCGTTAATACGAATGATTAAATGCTTTCAATTAATTTAAATGGATCATTTTATCGCCCCATGTTTATCTTTCGAGCTACGAAAAGTCAACATGCAGCGACTTTTGAAGGAAGTGTAGGACAATTTCTCGCTTTAACATATACTTCCACAAGTGATGCCAAGATCATGATATCTGATATCGATATGAGTGTGGTCACTTCCACGTTCGGGTTCACCTTCTACGCTCTGCGTCAAAATTTAAGATACACCCAAAACCAGGGTCCGGCTTGGGATTCCATCGTTACTATCCTTCAGTGCGTTTACAGACAGTGACCATCCACGTTCGTTCGACATCTCCAAAAGGTGTAATGCAAATCGAGGGAGACTTTGTGGTGGGGCAGGTTGTTGCTTCTGTGCTGAGGAAGCTTTTCGTGCAAGGTCGTAAATATGACAAAGTATCCATATTTCTCTGTCCGTACAGTGTGCGCTTGAGAGCTTGGGAATTAATCGAAAGCCCGGTGCTCTCTAGACACACGTTCTGCCTCGGAACGAAAATTATAGGCAAGAGGCGATGATCGATCTGAATGCATTTTGGGATTGAGTTTCTGCTGAACGAACCGATCGATTGTCTACATCTTGTTTTCGATAAGCACACGACGGTGTAAGGACACGATGGTGATCGGAATGATTGGATGGGACGGGTTGACCGCCGTCTGCACATTTCCAGGTAGTCATTAATCGAGTGGTGGCCATTTTCTCTTCAAACATTAAAATAGAGTACATTTGAATGCAAATTCTTGAGATGCAGATTTATCTCATGTTCAGCTTTTATAGATCCATTTTCCGATACGTCCGATTGATGGCTGCTTGAGCCGTAACGACAAGCAAGTATGCGAACTTGTCTTGCGCCGATCAATATGCGCGCTGCAAAACCGGTACCATACGCATATGTACGTACACGGAAATTTTCACACAATTCACAGCTACACTGGTGTGCAGAAATACAGCAAATGAAAGCGAGGCGAAAGGATTTATTCCTTGACGCAAATGTGTTAGGTACTGGTTTTGCCTAGGTCAGAAAGTCTTTTTTCTGGGATGGGATCTAAACATCGATTTGATATTTGATAGAAGCATTGTATGGAGCATATCTTCTCAAACAAACAAAGAAAGCCGTTACTGTTGGAATGACTGTTTTCTGATCTGTTCGTTGCCAAACGCAGTCACCTTAGATGTAACTGCCCGCGGAACCATGCCATGGTGCCATGCGCTACCGTTGTCTGTATGAAGGGTAATTTTATTGTCGACTTCATTGTTTAGCTTTGCATAAATTTTCGTTGATCTATGGGTCTATCGGCAACCGCGAGGGACGGGATGGTGTCATTTGACGCGTTGCTGCAACAGAACACTCTTTCCAAATACAGCAAAGGTCCGAAAGTCAATATCCCTGCTGCCCATCTTCACTGACACCACGTTGATGGTCATTTGAATACCCGGCTTCGGAATGGAATTTATCTGATTTATCACCTGCACAAGATAGCACCTTTCGCGCATTCCTCGCGCCCCGTGCACGGACGGAACCGCGATAAATATCGCCGTTTGGCATGCCAATCGCCCTCGGGGGAAGGTCGCGAAATATGCGTCGCAACGTGCAACCGTATCTATCTGTACCATATTGACCATCGCCACATATGGCGTGAACATTTTTCTTTGCATTTCACGTAAGTACTTTGGTCGGGTCGCTCGCGGTTGCTTCCGTGGAGCGTACAAAGTCTTTGGTGCGCACGAAGAAAGTATCTCTTCCACGCTTTTGCGTCTGTGATATGCAAATCCAAAGCCAGCAACACTGTTTTCTTTGTATTCTTTGGGATTGTTTGGTTTTTTTCTACAATGCTGGCATATATGCATTCATCGAAAATTATTCATAATGTTTGGGAACTTCATGATTGAAAATGTCTATAGTAATAATCATCACCGGCTTTTGACGACTTTCTCCCTGAAAAATTAAAAGGATCTTCGTTGCGGTTAAAAATTTGTGTTCACTTGAACCAACATACATGGTTTTGTGTCTAGTGGTACTGAGTTGATATCGTTTCAACTTTGTCAAACATTTACATTCACTTCCAAGACTACTCTAGCTTCCAACTAGCGATCATCTCTCCATACGTGAGGACTTCAGTCGAGCATTATTTAAAGCAATAATCTCCATCAAAGACAATATAAGAAAACTATTCATTTTATACCTTTTCATCATCTGTACCGTAAATACCACGATAAAGAATTTATATCAGATTAGTTTCTTTTTAATTCAAAAAAATTAGTTTGAAGTGTTTAGAAAAGCATTTCAAAAAATAATTTATGTTTCAATTCGTTTATTCCAACTTTTTAAAAGATAACTCAACACTTTTACTTTTACTTTCATCTTGTGTATTAAAATTTTCGCAAAAAGGGTTATCATATAGTTTTTGTATACAAGTAAATGTACGTAAAAAAGCTTTATGCATGTTATTGTTTGATTCCAAATTTGTTAGATAATATTGCCAGAAAGTGTGAATGAAATGTGTGATTCGTGCTTAATTTTCAAGTTTTTACTTTTGTAAAATACAAAAATAATATCATTTCAAGGTGTTGCTACAGGAATAAGACTTATTTGAAAATAATGTCAAAAGTTTGTTTTCAATAAAATCTTATTTTTAAATACCTTTTGAAAAATGTCATGCAATTATATAAAATCAAATAATTTGTTCATAAACTTGGTCATTTCGTTGAAAATTTTGAATGTCGCAAACCAATGTTACGCTTGCCTGATTAGCTTCTTATTATTTTTCCAGTATTTTTAAAAACCTAATTGCAGTGGAGAAATTGTTGCCTGCCAAAATAGCTGCCATACGCTCCTGACGGACAAAGCAGACAAAAATACGATGTTAGTTAAAATGAAACATGACATCAGTATGCGCGGTGTGTCGCTGGAACGCGACAATTCCTCAAGGTGCGATCGTTAGAGGATATTGTTCGAAATGTCGAAATGCCGAATGTCGATCATTTCATGCGTTCGGGTGTCGAATATGAAACAGTTGAATTCCCAAATGGCGTGGAATGTGTTTGGAACAATTATTTCGTTTATTTACCGTCCACAGCAGTCCACGGGCACGCCAGCACCGACAGCTACAGCGCTAACCTGACATTCCTGTCATGCCCACTGTCCGCAGCAGATCGCTGCGCTTCACAATAGCATCTTCTTCCACGCAGCATGGCACCACAATGTCAACCCGATTCGTCCCCGTTTAGGAATGGGCGCAAAGTATTTTAATTTATGAGACATTTGTGGTTCATATTTCAAACACCATTCGGCAAGGATCGAAGTCACAGCGCGCAAGAATGCAGAATAAATGAAGCTCGCGTTCACCTTGAGCTGCCTGGACCTATCCTCGTGCGGGGCCACGGGCGGAATTTTGCTCTGCTCTATGACACTGACATGAAACCGTCAAGGGCGGCGAAAGAAGAAAAGAAAGAAAAATATGGCTTAGGAAACGGCCGTTCTGGGGATTCCGATGAATAATTAATGAGCAGCGGCTATAAGAAATGGAACATTACCTTCCTCCGGCCGGCAAGCGACAGCGGTGGGAGCATCCATAAAATGCGCAAGTGCAGGGAAATCTTGGGCGGCTCACGGCAAGTCGCGGCTCTGGTGGCCACCTTACTGCGGGTCAAACCACGGCTGTTTAGTCCGCCGGTGTCCGTTACCGTTGTCATGAATACTAATTTCAAAATGCTCTTAACCAACCCGTCCCGCTTTGACCGCTACAGCTGCCGATTTCGTTGTCGTTCTCTATCAATGTGATTATTTTTTTTTTCATTTTCAATATCTGCTCCCAGATCGATCGATCGAGTTTTGGACATCGATTCGCCGTGACGTGATTTTGAGCAGGTTATGGGAGTGGGGCATGGTCAATTTGTTTAAAATGGAGCAGAACCTAAAAACCAGCTTCCACGGATGCCGCGAAAGGTGCCGCGAAGCGGCGTAAAAGCTCACACACAATGTTTATCAATATTTTGTGGCTCGCAATGGTTGGTGATGGAATAAAATAAGAATAAATTTGGGTTGGATAATCCATGCCCGTTCCATGAGCGATAAGAAAATATTTGGCATTTGTATATATGGGTCGGAAAAAGTTAATTGGTGGAATAGAAGTTTGTTATTTTTTAATTTAAAATACCAATCAATTGTTTTAATTTTTTTAACTTAACGTTCGTCGGTTTTTGACGCAAAAAATTGAAGATAAGATTGAAAATGTTGTATGATATTAAAGTGCTTGAAGATCGCGACTAAAATATAGCAATAATAAATTTTTAATATTTTTTTTACATTACTCTCATGTCAGCTTTATTACTGTTTTGTTTAAATATTTATTTGAAATTTTTCATAAACAAACGTTCTCATACTGATGGTTATTTTCGTACGTCCATCTCTCGAGAAAACAAAAATCGATTCAAATAAAAACCTATACCCAAACATCGAAGCTGGAGGCAGTGCTCGCGTGCGTAATGGAAATCGATGCATCGCACCGGACGACGACGTGAGAAAACGACGTGCTCAAATAGCCACCTTTGGGTGTAAAAGAGTGGCACTACATCTTTCGCCCCGATTTGCCACGAAATGGAGCCGTTTTTACACCGAATGAACCCCCTCCCCCTCATCCACCCGTCCGTTGCCTTGGGTAGCACGGACTTGCCTTGGACTGCTTGACATGCCGATTTTGCCGCATAATAAGGTGGTTATTAATTTGGAGCAATTTGTCTCCATCAGTCGAAAGTGTGTACGATGCCAAGTTGTTTTGCTGAAACCGTTTGCGCTATCCTGAATTGGTTCGCTTCCACCGGTGCACACAGTCCGACACAGTCGTACTTCGTCATCGCAATTGATCGGCTTTCCTTTCGTGGGCACCTGGGTTTGCTGTCGGTGCTGCTGCTGCTGCTGGTGTTGTTGCAGGAAGACGGACGAGCTGTCGCCCATTCTGCCTGCGCTGCTGGAAACGGTGAGCACCCTCTTGTTGTGTAGTCGCTTTTTTTTTCGCTTCCGCCTTCCCTTGCCCGGGCACGGAAAGGAAATCGAGAAATGATCCGATCGAGCGGGCTCGATCGATCGATCGAATCGATCTTCAACCAAGCTCCAATCAATCGTCAAGTTTTGCGCACACTAAGCCTGCGACAGCGAGACACCACCGGAGCACACATTACGAAATTGCGGTAACGCGATCAACATGAAACGAGACCAGTCGTGTGCTGCTGCCAGGCCAGGTGAGAGGTGCCAGGTAGCATAAGTGGAAAATCATTTTTTATCAATTTAATCACGTAATTGAAATCATCTTGATGAGGCTCGTTGCGTTTGTTTCGCGCCCGTTTCTGTCCCAAAGCCACCCCGGGAGGATCACCAAAACCGAAACGGCGGAACGGTGAGATGACTTTTGCTTTTGCTGTTCGTTTTATTTTGCAGTACTTGTTGTCGTGTTTTTTTTTTATTTTTTTGCTCGATTTTTTATTGTTGTTGTTCGAAGATGCTCTAGAAAAGCAGCACCCAGGGTTGCAGCAGGGTTTGCGTGTCGATCCTGCTTTATCGTGTTTATGCCTGTTTGTGTGTGTGTGTGTGTCGATATGGTTGCGATCGTCTTCGGTGCGCATCGGCAACGATGATAAATCGATGCAGTCGCTGGGCTGCATTCCAGGACCGTGTCGAAACTGTCGAAATGCTCGAGTGCTGGATTCCGTTTTTATGCTGGCCTCAAGCTGACTACCATTTTTTAAGTGTCCGATTTCTCTCGCTATTCTTCGGTGTCCATCATATTCCGTCTCGTTCGCTAGTATCCCGCTCGATCTGTCGTTTCAGCAATCAACGACAACGGCAAGAATGAGAAAAAGAGAGAAAAAACTTGTACGGCGTTGTTTAATCAAACAAATGATCAACAGCCTGAAATAATTTAGTTTCGTCGCTGACGTCCTGGATGGGTGCAGTATATTTCGGCTGCTGAAAATTAATTATATCGTCGGTGCGCCGTGACCAGGCAAGCCGAGTTTCCCATGTTGCTGCACTGGTTGCTTCCCGCGGGTAGTGACAATCTTTTCATGTTATCGAATCAATTTCACATCCGAACAAAAACTGGTTTGGTTCTAGCGCGGGGTAAAGGATAAGGTGCAATATTAACAGTTGATGGGATATTAGCACCACAAGGATTTACAAATATGAGTTATTTCCTGGGAGTGTTTCGAAATGCTTCTGCGCTTCCATAAATTATTTTCAATAACAAATAAATATTAAAATTATATGTGATGAAGCTTTTCTTCCATTGCATAAAGTTTATATTTAATTGCATTTATAAAAAATATATTTTAAATGCAATATGCGCCTATTACGCTACAGTTAACTAAGGTTAAAAAAAGAATATGAATAGGTTTTAATATACACCCTAAAATAATGGTTTTGTATTTTCTATTATTTTGTAGGTATACAACAGATGAGTCCCATACTGAAGTTTGGAGAGCATAACTTTATCACAAGGCGGTCAGATCAGACGCAAAGCGCGAGCTTTTCCGATCTGTTGAAGTAACGATAAGTGCCGCCACCATTGTTTGCACAGTAAACATACAAATTGATTTTTTATGCAAATAAAAACTGGTCCACCGTGTCAGGCTTGCGTGCACCGATCGTGCAAGCCGTCCGTGTTCGTGTGTCGAGCAGGAGAGGGTTTGCGACGGGAGGCACTGATTACAAGCTGCGGACCCTTTTTTGGACCACGGCAGTGCCACGGGCTATTGACGGGTACGAGACGGCGAGTAAAGCCTTCCAGTTAGCGAAATAACATGCGTACGAACGAAAATATTATTTCTCGTATAATTAATTTCTTCACCAGATAGTCACTAGCGCACCGGTGCATTCGCGCCGGTGATGAGCGGATACAACCAGCGATAATGATAATGAAGGGGTTTATGGCTTTTTTCCGTAGTTTCGTAGAGCAATTTGCACAGCGTTCGGCTTTAAACAGCTCACTCTCTTAACGGTGGTAACGTCACCATTGTCACGAAGCGTTGCATGATCGGAAAATCATGTTAAAAATGTGTTTTACTTGTGGTGGCTAGTTTGGTAGATTTATTTTGATATACAAGCTAAAACAACTCAGTACTAATTCATAAGATCGTATTTATTTGAAATAGCATGCCAGGTCTCAACCAAATAACATATTTTGAAGTCAATTAAAAATTTGCTAAATGCAAAAGAAATGCATCCAGCTATATATTTTTTATACCGTATAAGTTTTAATTAATAATCAAAATGAACACTAAACAGTGTTATGAGATTAATGCATTTTTTTCCATACCTTTTGTAGACTACAATCACAAACACAAACAAACACTTCTAAAAATCTCACCTTGGAAATAAGAGTGAAAGATTTCTCTTTCCAATTGTCCTGTGGCGACGGGAAGAGTTTTTAATATATTTACATAATCGGATTTTACGGCGAAATATTCATGTGTTTACTGTGCGCTCTTCAACCATAAAATGGCAGTGAATTCCTTAATTGAATGCATCCTGACCGAAAAACATATCTCCACCGTAATCGATTTGCTACAGTTTTCGGGCACTGCCGTAAAAAATACGATCGACAGATACGATCGACTCAAGAAATTTTTGTATTTTTACATTTACCGGTAGCTTCCGTTGCGTGCGCGCAGCCTGGACGTCCGCACCGCATTCCGCGAATTTCCCGCTCAATCAAATTTATATGTTTCATTAGCAAGCACACTTTAAGGCCAAAGCGAGTACTACTCCCTGCGAGGTGGGATAAATTTTTCAAATTTATTACCCAATTTAAGGCAACCACACCTTTCGTTCGGCTCAGACGAGGAAGAAAGTGAGCCAACGAGCCAGAAAGGTAAGAACCGAAGGGAGCGAATGTTCATTTGCGAACGAATTGCAGAAAGCTCGCGTGAGATTTAAAACACCAAATTGCTGCAAATTTGGGAAGCCGTGCAAACATTAATAATGATCATCAATTTAGAGCACTTGCCGTGATAGATACAACGCACAGTGGTACAGGTCGGGGAATGCAGTGGACAGTGTGTTTATCTAGCTTCACATTTTTAGAGATTCTATGATTGTAGTTATTCTTTAGTCCTTGCAAATATAATTATAATGAATTGGTTTAATTACGATTCACAGGCAGGTTTATGCTGTTAATGTTGTATAATTAAAACCTGTACTTTTGTTGTAAGTAGTCAAATTTTTATTTTTCCAGAAAGTTTGAGAAAGTAAGTCTTTCAATAAACAAATATATATTTAAACAAGCAAACATCCAATGAACACTCCTCCCTTCCTCCTCCTAACGTACGCGATGCTAAGAGAGTGGTCCAAGGACGAAAAAAATATTCATGTAATATACAAAATAAGTCCAAATTTACGTATTTACGTCCAAACAAAGTGTCAAAATCTACGAAATTTAACCACGAAAAATCAAGACTATGAAAAAATACACGAAATGACGAAAATAATCATTTTTATTTTTAAATATTTAATGAAGTATATCTTGTAAATTAAAATGATAAACAAATTATGCAATGATCAATCAATCAATGAAACAATCCGTCTTTAAAACGTCTAAAGTTTCTAAAAATCTGTGCTCATTGTGCGTCCTTTAACGCTCGTGCAAACATCGTTTTCTGTATCCTTAGTTATGCGCGACACAGAGGAAGCAATTTTTACATTGCATTCGGTCGTATAAGTTAATTGGTTTTAAATTTGGATTTATATCCCACGACCATGCCTACATTGTAGTGAGTTGCAACATAGTAGGGGTTTGCAAATTAAATAGTTTATTTGTATTACTTATGACTGCTGTTACTCATCTGGTTGGTTTTTACAGTAAAACATTGACTATCGTGGAAAATCGGTATTGCAAAATCAATCGTGAATACCCATGTGTTTGGTTTGGTTACAAAAATTATATTTTTAGCAATAAATGACGAATGATGTAACTCCACCTACAGGGGTAAAAGTGCACAATTGTAGAAAACAAGATAACCGACACAGATTTCCCCAGAGAAGAAAGTGCACTGTGACGATCATGCATGCCAGCATCTTACGTTATCATTTGCACTGTGAACTGGTTGCCTGTAAACCTTCATCCAGAGGAATACTAATGACGTGTGCACCACCCTGCTTCGTCGAGATTGACCTAGGAACCCGCTGAACACCGGCTATCGGCGTACTACAAAAGATTCTTCGACACGAGATGCAACTTGGGTGTCGTTCATAATTCAATCTAAATTGCGCACTGCGCAGTGAAGTAACGTGTGCGCTCGGTTGTTGCTGTCTCCCGGGTCTTCCCTTTTACGCGATCGCGTTGCACGAGAGAGGTGAATAAATCAGATCCAGCAGCGAGGAACGGTCGGTGGTCAAGATGTTACTGCTACTCGTATTTTGCTTCTGGCATTCGGTACAAATACATCTTTCCCATGTCGTAAGCGTCACGCAACGTGCTGCTAACCATTTGCACGTGGTGGAAAGCTGCAAACTAACGCATTTGACCTGATACTTGGAAGTGAGGTTGTTATTGACAGCTTCTAAAGCAGGTAGCGCAATGATTCAATTGGATACGAAGAGGCGAACATTCATTTAAGCATATCTGCGAATTACAATATGAAGTGTTCAAGAGCTATAAAAAGGCAAAGCATGACAAAAACGTACCGAATAGAGTTGATTTCTTTTTAACTACGCATACAAACATTTTGTTATTTTAAAACCATTGACCTACGTTTCTAAATATTGCTATCATAAAATAAAGTATCATCCTTTGTCCTTCAGCTTACACCACCATCAGCCGATAACGTTAGTTTAAACTGGCACGAAGAAGGAAGAAAGCATCCACCAAGTGACGAGTTGTCCGATGGTTTGATATCGATAAAATACGAAACCCGCGCCGGTAGCGCGAATCAACCGCAACGGCCATTAAACCATTTGCCAAGTGCAGCCACGGCCAAGTGCGGCACAAGTTGAATAGCGGCACCGCCGAGAGGCACAGGTTGTCTTCAATCCCGCCAGCCCCCAGGTACCACTCACCCCGCCCCCCTCCTCCCTCCTCGAAAGCAAACCATAGCTACCAGGGCCTGCTCGATGCTCGATGCAATTTGTAGCATTTTCCATAAATAGATCGACAAAAGCGCTTTTGCCGCAAAGATCATCCTATGGGAATTATCCTTCCTGCCGCAGCACGCACGGCAGAAACCGATGGGATCGATCGGGTTGCGTTTTTCCGCGTGCGCCCGCGCTCTCGGCTGGCGTATTTGTCTTGTCGAGTGAAATTAGAACAGATGGGGTAAAGACCATCGAGGCACCCACCCGCTCAGGGAGGCATCGGTGGGTGTGGCGGTGGGCTGAGAGGCGTTAAAGTGAGTTTCCACCATTTAATGGGTCTGGAATTAGACACACATCAACGGTAATTGCCGAACGTGTCGTTCACGGTCTTTGTGCGTTTACGATATGTGTCCGGGACAAGGCGGTAAAAAATGTGATCAATGTGATCGGTTGAAAATAAAACAAAGAAAAAGCAATATAAGGAGTAGAATTCCTAAAATGTGCGAAACACAAAACATCAATAAAAACTAAATAATAAAATATTTAAAAAGTATCTTTAAATAAATTGATATCAAATATCGCCTCTTATTTAGGAAAATATTTAGCCATGCAGTAAAACAAATATTTTAAGATTACTGTTCATCCACAATCCGCCATTTTCTCGAAGAGCTTAAAACAAATTTTATAGGAATTTTTGTGTTTCTAAAGGTGACAAACGGGGTTTTTGTACATCAGATCGTGGCTAATCACGAAATCTCGTTCTAACCAGGTTTTATGCATTTGGAGGGAACAATAGTACATGTTTTATTAGAAGTTGCTGGCACCAAACGAAAGCTGTTAATCAGGAAAAACGACGACGAGTGCTTAGGTTGAAAGTACACAGAACATCTTAACTTAAAGGCTCTCTCTGCTTATAGCAATGCTATAATTATTGGTCTGGATCGATTAGGGGTTGATTTGGATGATCAGCCTACCTCCAATTACGATTACGACATCAAACATGAATTGAATTGAATAAAAGTGACGAAACAACCGTTCATCATTTCCCCATAGATCCTTAAATTAACCGAGAAGTTATCGAAATTTGATTGAATACACTGCATTTATACCTTGAATAGGTTGAGTTTGGGCTGCTTGAACTTTAAAATGGATTTGTTTTTAATATAATAAGAATTTATGCGGAAATAACACATCCTACCCCATCCTATGTTTCAGAAATCATCATCCTAGTCTCGGAATTCATATCATCTGTTGCAATCGTTGATTCGTGTAAGCTTTGGCATTTTGACTGCAATTGATGACATCTTCAGTCAGCGGCAGTGTTAATGCCTCTCACTGTGCATGTTTACAGTTTGGACCGGGAGTAATTTAAATACCATCGCCATTTCCTGCCGGCACCACCAAACACTACTCGGACCGTGTTTTGAAACACTGGCAATAATAAATGAAATTTTAGATTGAAGTCATTAATTTGGATAAATTAGTTTTGGATTTCGTTGCTCGTGGAACTTTCGTTTTCGTGAACGTTTTTTTCCGAGCATGTTGTATTTTTTTACTGCACAAAAGCTATCCAAATTTATTTCGTACGATTTATATTCGGTCCCACTGGCCCCAATGCAGCGGGGTGTGTTTGCAGCGACGTGCAAAAAAATCAGAGTTATTGTTGAGTGTCCTGTTCCCGCAGGGAAGATTGCTGTACAAGCAATCCTTTCGCAACCTAAATGTACCGTAAGCGAAAGAGGGCTTTACATTCGGTATAATTTAATGTAACTGAAGCGAAGCGGGTTGCTGGGGATTTATAAAAGTAAACTTTTACAACCCAGCTAACAATAGGTGATTGGATCACGAAGTATTTTTGCTAGCATCATCACAACACGATGCAATAGCACACAGCGTTAATCAAGAAACAGTGTTGTTATGTTAAATTGAACCACGTTTTTATTGCAGTAATTCGATTTTCTACACTGCTTTATCAGGTTTTGCTCAAAATCAGAATGAAAGTTTAAAGCAAACTACCGAAGAAGATTCGAGTTACTTATGCAAAAAAATTGTGCATGAAAAACAGTGAAACAAAAATACTCGAACACATTTCAAACAAGTTGAAAATCTTTTTAAATCTTTCTCTCAGTTTTACTACATTTTCTGACGGAAGTGTCCTGCAATTACATAAAATTTTTCATTTTTGCTTTTTTTATGCTATTTGTGAAACGTGTGGAGGGTTTCACTCACCTGAATTGGGCATGATCACGAAAACACGGTCTAGTATTATTATTGAGTGATATCAACCACATGCACAGCTTCGGGTCTCTTCACTTTCTTTCGCATCGATCAATTCATCATCGGTGGTCTCGGACAATAAAATGTTAAATATAATATTTAAATACTTAAAAATTACATTGATGACGAAACGAAACCCTCCCCGACAGCAATGGCTGCAGGATTTTGGTTTTATTTTCGGCGGCGTAGCTCGTAAGTAGTACTAGCGAAGAATTTCACTTAACCGTATTGTGGAAGAGCCTCTCTTTATTATGGCCGGTGGAACTGGTCCCGTAAACCAGGCCGCACCGAGAAAGATCAATGCGAAAAGTCGAGCAAAATTTTCATTTAAGTAAATTACACGCTTGGACGGTCACGTTTAACCGTCCGAAAGCGACCACACTGCGTAGCGCATTTCATCACCAGTCGCATCTTGCGGTGAACCAGTGGTTTATTTTTTATTTTTTGTCCAGTAGGTTGGCATGTTGATAAACCAGATCAGTTCTGCCAGGGCATCGAGCATCATCACACAGGCTGTGGTGGTGGACCAACCAAAACCAAGCGAACCAACCCAGGATGATAAAGGTGCGTTGTGCAATAAAAAACTGTGCACGGGAGTAAAACGTAACCGCGTCTTTTAATTTGATGGTGACGTTCCTCTGCGCTTAAGCGGCAGCTGAGAAGCCGGCCCCGGTTGGTTTGCCTTCCTGCACGCATCAATACTATTGTGGCTTGTGGTTTTTTGTTACTTTTTGTTGATTCAGTGCAGCTTCACAGGCACGATAAACGATCAATGGACCGAAGGTATACCTGGCTGGTGCCGCACGCAAATTAGGATATGAGTTCTGCCATTCGTGGCACATAATTGATCGTCACTCCGGTTCACCGTGACGATTTAATTTTGGGTTTTACTCAAAATGCAAAACCTCCAACCGGTAAACTCCTTATCCATCACTTTAAAATCAATTTCCCTACGCAGACACGCACGACGTGTTTATGTTTACGCGGGTAGTTGAGAAAAAGCGTTTATTCAACAGTTCATTGAGTGGAAACATTTTGACGCCTTTGTGGCAAGACGCTTAAAAGTAGTAATTTAATGTTGACCTCTGATTATGTTGCAAAACTTTCACGTACTGTATGATGAGAATGCTGATTTTTTTTGGTGATATCAATTGATTATATTGTCGAAAATAAATTCCTGAAATTTATATGAACGTTTATGAGTATAATAAATATCACATAACAATACTTTAGTACATTTTACTTTGAAATCGAATCAATAACAAATTGAAACAATATGCTATGCGTGATACGGTAATCAATAAAAGCAATTATTATTTATTTATTTACAAGAGTTACCGCCTGGCTGTATGGATGAATAATTATGGAAAGAGGTTAAAATTGTTTTTTATTTAGATTAAATTCAATACTAAATATTTCTCTATAAATGGAATAGATTAAGATATAATCGGTTGCTTTCATTATGTACAGAAAATGCTTATAATAAAACTTGAGAAAGTACACTACCGTGGTCTTAGAATCGTGTTGAAGAGCATGAAATCTACTCATAAGATGTCCCTGGAAGTGATAAGAAGATTGCAGTTTGCAGGTGCTATCTATATGTGTGGTAGTCCATATTTCAATGGAGATGCGTAGCTTTAATTGAAAGCAAAGCAAATCTCGGCTGAAAGATAGCCATATTGCAGCAACTGATTCGCCATTCCTTAAGCGAATCGTATCGAATAAATTACGGTAGCTAAACGGTTCCTACTGTGCACGAGGAATCTAAACCGAGGGTATGAAACGTTTGGACTAAAAAAGACGTTCCAGAAACTAACAAATCAAATTATGACCCGTAACGCAATCGGATCGCATTGCATGCGCATCGCGTGAAATGTACCCGCATTCGACGAATGCGCATTCACAATTTGCATTCGCTTCGGTTTGTTAATATATACGAGAAATTAAATTTACATTAAACACATCGCTGTGGACATGCCGTTTTGATGATAACAGCCGGTAAGACTGTGCCAGAATGTAGGTTTTATGCTGTAGCCTGCTCATTGCACGTGCTCTTTTACTTTTCACACGGCCTCGCCGCTTCCCAGTAACGGTCAAACTTTAGCAATCCCAAGGATTTCCCTTCCCAGCGAGCGAACTGTGTTAGACCCATTGAAAGTATTGCCGGCCTGATCATGTATCAATTCATACCTGCTGAATGGAATCACCTTGTTATCAGATTTATTTAATTTCAATTCAAATGTCTATAATTCATGTAATGCGACTATAAATATCAATTCTTGCGGCCGCAATTCGCCATCGTATTCTACAATACGCTGCAATGCGCCTGCCCGCTTGCCATCGCGCCTCGGCACGCCGCGAAAGGCCGCTGCACCCCTTTAGTGCATTCCCTTTTGGATGCGCGGCAAAATATGTGCATTTCTGAGGCATACTGATCTAAACCTGTATGCCAGCATCCCAGCATCTGCAGCCAAGATGAGCCATGACAGTGGTTCGCTTCCACCAACAATCTGCCACCGGTAGTCGGTGGCTACCTTCAAGAGGATCATCCGCCCAATCATTTCCATTGCGCGTATCATTGAATTCGGAAGCATCCTAGACTGATTGTCTGCGGATCGGTCGGGAGCGAGCGAGATAGTCGAGCGCCATCAAGCAGCCGGAGCCGGAGGTCCAATTCTGGACTATTAATTTATTTTTTGTCCATTCAACTGACAATATGTTTCAGCATTAACATTGTTGATATGGAAAAATTTATGGGATAAAAGCCAAGTCTAATTTGAGATATGAATAGATTATAATTTCATCGGCTCTTGCTGGCCGTGTTTACGTTACGTTGTACCTTGCTGCACAGGCCTGCGATGGGGCGTTCCGATAGGGAGGGTACGTCATTGCTGCAAATTTTTCCCATAGCTGCTTTGATACCATACCATAGCAGGCGAGGTTCTGCTTCCGTATCGGAACACGGTATTGGTAATAGTTTATCTTACCGCTACTGTAATGCCGACAATGCCGCCAGCGTGTGTATAGTGTATTCATAAATATATATCAACCTATCGCATATTGTAAGCGGAGCTAACCAAAATATTTGCTGCTACTTGAGATAGTATCAGAAGGAATTGTTAGAAGGATGTGTTGTAAAAATCATTTGTAAAAAAGCTTTGTGTAATGTTAAATTACCCCTGATAAAAAAAAAGTTGCTTTAGATGAATACATCAGATTTATGGTCTGAACGACAGTCTTTGCAAGACATAATCAACTGGGATTAAATAGACTAGATTAGTAAACAATAGATTAGTTTATAAATTCAAATTATATGCTGATATAAATTATATAAAGGAATATAAACAAATTAATATAACTTATGTATTCATATAAATAATAAGTACTATTGTAAGTAAGTTTAATAAGTAGCTATTATTATATTTATATTATTCATAGGTACTTACGAAAGCATTGAAAGTAAACCAAAATCGAAATCATTATTATGGATTTAAGCAAAAAGTCATAACAAAGCACGTAAGTAATAAATTAAATTAACTCGAAACAAAATATTGCATAACAATAAAAGTACAAGTAGAACAGAGGAAACGCGAGAGCAACAGCAAAAAATTAAAGGAGAACGAAGATAAATTAACGCTTACAGTATAGTACATCAAGTAACAGCATAATGTTTAAACATTATTATAATGTTTTTGGATTTAGCATGTTCTATATTTTTCTCCTGAAAAGTGTCACTCTCCCTGAAGTTCGTTGCATCGGTTTGTACCACCCGTGCAATGGACATAGCGAAAGTGATCTGTACCATAGGCTCTTCCTGTATGATTGGTTTTGATGACATCTAGGTATTTCTTCACTTGTTGACCTTACCTCGCATCCGCGTTAGGCTTAATCTCCAGATTCTTGCTATAGCAATCCAACAGCTAGTGACGAATAAGTTTATTTCAGAATATCTGAGGGATATCTAAGTGTCGGAGCCCAGCACTTCTATTATGCATTACTTTTGTTCAGTCATAATACAACGACAGAGAGATTACCAAAGCTGTCAAGGCTTCGAGTCTCTTTGAGTGGAATGGTCAAAAATCATTTTTAACATTCATCATTCTCAAGTTTTCATGTGGGCTGTGGGGTTACATCCTCGTCATGTACGTTGTGTCTCACAACCGAAACCGACTCCAATGCAGCTTCCAAATTTTAGAATGTCCTGCCTGGTTCTCATTGTTATTTAATAATCTGCGTTAATCTGTGCTGCCAAACAAACGCAACCAATTTCTACGTTTGTTTTAGATCAAATGCTTTTATATAGTTGGCAGCAATGATACTGTGATCGTCTTTGATCACTACTTGTTGGTGTAAAATTTGAGTTTGGTCACTTCTTGTTCTTAACGTAATATAAATGTTTTTTAAATTGTTCCTTTAATTAGTGCAGAAATTGCATAAATTATTTTGAAAAAATATGGTATTATATTAATAATACTGATTTTATCAAATATTTTTTTCATTGTGTTCAATAAATCAAACAGTTATTACCGTATAGCTCGTGAAGCACCACTTTGCTGCTTTAAGCAAAACATGAAACGAAAATGAAACAACTGTTTTGCTATAAAGTAGAGGCACGTTAGATATGCAAGTCAAATTAATCTAATGTTCAATACAAATAAATCAGAGTATCGTATCAAATCTTACCGTTGAATTGTTTGTTCCGATATTATACTTATGAACACTCAATCCAGATTTACATAACACCAAAGAACCGAAGAAAAATGTAGAACAAACATAGAAAATAAACTTAATTGAAAATTGAATACAGAACATAGTTTCGTAACAACAGGATTCCCATCCTTAGTCATACAAGAACTTGTAAGCGTAATAATTCCGAAATTAATTTCAACTCAAATTGCACAAAATTAAAGAAAAATCTTTGCATCACCACTTCAGCACTACGTGACAAAATTAACACTTTTCTTTTAGATGTCGTTAAGCAACCGTGCAATCACTCAATAAAATGGTACTCTTTAGTAATTATACGCGAAGTAATTGGAAATTGGTCATCGTCTTCTTCTGCTTGCAGTGCTTTTCTTCTCGTAATTCAAGGACCCAGAGCTCAATCAATCCTCCACTGCTCATCAGTCCAAGAGAAGCCGCACCAACGTTCAGATCACTCTTTCGCTCAGCTTGATCATTGTAATTGAGCCAGCAACTATTTTCATAACTCAATTGTAGATCCGCCTTTGAACTTGGCAGAAATCCGCGCATGAATGTAGTCTGAAGCAATGGGGAAGAAAATGAAATGCTAGCAAAATAAGAGAAAAACCCGAACGCAATAAAGCATCGATGCGAAGGAATGTGTTGGCGAACAAATCGATTTGCGATCAATTCTAGAACAAACATAGCGTCAGTCGCGAGCGGTGTGCTGGCTTCCTGCTCGTGATATGGCATGGGGAGAAGAAACCGAGGCAATTAAATTGACATTCCCGTCAGCAAACTGCTCACTGCGTGTTTCGAACGGTGAAGCAGAATGAAAGGAAGTGTAACATTCCTGTTAAATGAAATAATGTTGCTTAATCTAATTACGGTTCTGTAATCGTGCCATTATTACTTCAATTAATGCCGATTAGTCGCAGCCATCAGCCGCATCCGTGAAGGATGCATTCACGCTTTTTCAAACCGCGCAAGGACACCACGCTTTGCAGGCGTTAGTTTTTCTGCGGTTCTAGCCGCACTTCAATCAGCAGCTTCAACCCAGACAGTGTTGTGGAAATGTGCCAAGCGAAAATTCGTTCAATACGATCACCGATGCCCGATCACGTACACGGTCCGGGTCGAACTAATGGGGGTCCCGGGCACCACGTCGTGCTAGCACGTGCTTCGAAAGAGCACCTTTGGCAGCAGCAACAGCACGGCAACCTCAAAAACAGGGTATCTTCCTGGCACACGACATTTCAACTGTTCAACCATAATTAAGCGAGTGCGCGCTCACATTTTCCCAGCTGGATACAACTGGCTGCACGCATTAATCACGCCTCAGAATAGCACCGCATCCACAGCAGCAGCAGCAGCAGCAACTAGACAATCGACAGTCAGAGCAGTGCAGAGCGCGGTTTTCACGCTGAGAAAAATAATTTCCTTAAATCAAGTCATAATCCGAGCATCGAAGCACGCTACCCGAGAGGCCTGGTAATCTGTTTTCTTTTGATTGTGCTACAATGTTTGTTTTCCTCGGAGATCTAAATTTCAGCAGATGGATGATTGCCTCACCCAGCACGGCTAGGTTCTTCACGTGCTGGTGCCCTTGCCGTTTGGTTTTGGGAAGGGAAATTACGAAGGAAATAGTTGCCAATATTTCTATACCAGCAATACAGTATCGTTCCGGTACAACGGTTCAGTAGCGGACAAGTGCATTCATCGGTAACGAGCACTCACCAGGAGAGTGCGGTAATCATGTCGAGATTGATCGACTGTAAGCTCATCAAATTTGAGTTCGTGACAGTGAAATAAAATCAATCTGATATTGTAGATTATGTGCGCCATGATGATTTCATACAGTTGTTGAAAGTTAAGAAACTCTTATGTAACGATAAAACATATTTTTGTTTAAATAAATTAGATTACCAGTTTATTTAATAAAGCATTGATTATCAAATAAAATTATAATGTGTAATATATCAGTGATTACAAAAAATATTGGTATGATACCACCCTCGATAGTAATAAAATTCGTGATCACTAAGATGATTGCGAATAAAACCTAGCTTGGTTCTCCTGTGGTCCATATGCAACCGGATAGGATCATTCAAATATTGTTAATGCGATCGCTAGATTAAGAAGGGAGCCATTGGCATGCCTTAGCCTGGTGTTTTTCGATTTCGCTTGCTACTTGTGGAAAGCTTTGCCAAGTTGACCAACATGGTGGACGAACATAATCCACTAGCTTTGCGCTGGACACTAAAATTATGATGATGATGGGCGAATTAGAGTAACAGACAAATTATCGTAAAATTCGACCCATGTTACGGCACCCTTTACGAACGCAATTAAGCTTCTGTGTGGTCTCATTCAGCTGGGTGGTCTCAGCATTTCGTTGCTATTTTGCTACCGATTCGAAATTTTACCCTGCAAAAAAAAGAGCAACGAATGTCGTGCCGTTGTTGCTAATTGTTGATTCAATAAAACCAATCTTCAATGAAGATCGTGAGAAGTAAAGCAGCGTAATAGAATCGTTTTTCTTTGATCTGACCCCTCCGCATATGGGCTTACCAACATGCGCATCGTTTTGCCGTCACATTTGCGCTCGACCTGCTGGAAGAAGCGCACTCCAGCGTGTGTACAAATTCTTTTGCAAATTGTGACACGACCACACTGTCGACAAAAAAAAAACGAATTCGTTCTTGTCGAACGCTACACGACAGATCTTAGAAGCGCTGTTAAAACGAACGCACTCTCTCACTCGAAAAGTGAATAATTAAAATGTACACCATAAAGGGCGATTGGGCTCTACATCATTTCCACGATCGTACCTCAACTATCTTTTCTTGAACATGTGGGGAAGAGCACGATAAAACGTGATCTGTGAGTTGGGAAGAAAGTGTATCCTTTGGCTGTAAAAAACAAAACAGGTCGCTAGCCGTTGGGCTTAAATTGACATAGTCTTCGTGACGGGATTGTTTTGGAATTTGTCCCTGGTGCATCATTCGAAGGATGGAGGATCCAAATGTAGACGTTGGACGTAACGTAGATGCTATGTTCTATCACGGAGCCGAAGACACAAAAAGGCACTGTTGCTGTGTTGCTGTGTGGGTCTGCTCGATACTTCTATGGGAAAAGTGCATCTAGTAACCAAATGCTAGAGTTACTTATCGAAAGCTGTGTGCGGTGCTTTAAATGGACGTGAGGAAGTAAATTCCCATGACTAAGTTTTCGATCGCAGACTCCTCCCGAAAGGCATTTACAATGTTCCATGTGCAAAAAAAGTTCCGAACTCTTTCTTCTACAGAGTTAGAACGATTGAAAGTGGGACAGTTACGAGGTAGGTCATCCAGATATCCTGAAACACTGAGAACGCTTTATGTTTGAATATTCAATACACAAAAATTATTAACAAAAAGCACCTATTAAATTCATTTGGATTTTCGTGATTTGGTCAATTTATTGATACTTTCATTATAATGTGAAACATATATTTTACACATTTTCGATCATTTTATATACATGATTGTAAATCCAAATGATCTATGAAAAAATAATAACCAAATTACAAAAGTTACAAATACATGTTTTATGAAAGCATATTAAAATTAGGATATTATTAAATTTTATGATAGTTAATTTATTAATGCAAGCTTATTTTGATCCGCAAATATATAAAAGAGTTGGTGCACATTATTAGATATAATTTTGCCCAGAGATTCCGATAAAAGACATCGAATGGAAGGCATTCTTTTATTTAAATAATTCCTCTATTCAAATAGGACTAAAATAGGCTTTCCTTTAACCTCTCGTACCATTTGTGCTGTACTTCAAAAGAGATCCTATGGATTCCTTCGGATTTATTGCTTTCCCATCCGCATCGCAAAATAATTGTTCAAGAATGTCATAGAAGCCGATCCACTATTTCGCTCGGGCAACCCAGAAAGATCACCGAGCAGAGATATATCAAATAGTTCCATTTTCTACCAACATGCCGCCCTATTTTGTTTCATCCACAGCGCGCGTCTATGTTTGTGGCAGTGTCCGTTGGTAGTGATGAGTTAAAAGCATCCCGCCGACAACTGTGCGGCAACTACCGTCGCTGCGACAGAATCTTTCGCCCGCACCATCCCATACGCCATCGATACGCTGGAACAGGGCAGACGATTGTTCTGCGTGTGTGTGTTTTTTCTACGATGCGATGAAAATGCGGTGGCATCCCATGACAACAGTGGCGGCCACCGTTAGACATTATTCGCATCCGCAATCCACAATCCCTTCTCCTCCCAGCGCAACCTTCACGCAACCTTCGGTGTGCGCGTCGTACGGCTACATGGCGCAAACCGCCGGTACGGTTCCATGTTACAGTATCATCACATTTCGTTCGACTTCTGTCCCCTGAGCCCTGAGGCTGACCGCACCCTGGGCGAATTTTTTTTTTTCCCCCCACTCTTCGGTGTAGACACGGCAACAAACAAGGAACCGTATGCGGTCGAGCCGGACGGCGGCACGATCTTTTAAATAGCTTTGATTTTATTGCAAATATCCATTAATGTTTGAGAAAATTATTTACAGTACCAATTAACATCAAGATTAAAGATGATACTGGTGTTTAGGCCATTCTTGAAAAAATATCGGCAGCCGCCAGAAGAATCCTCGTCTTCCATAGAGCTCGTCGGGATGGGCAAACAATTTTCCATTTTATGAATGTGTATCGCACTTCCACCCACCGCACTGCACTCTCCGCACGAGATGACTTCTTTCGAGATTCGAACGCTCCCTCCGATCACTATCGTTGGTGGTTGACTTTTCCACAAACCTCAGTTGCATGCATGCGTATGTGAGTGTGCTCATCGCTTACCGACCACTTTGCTGTACGTACGGTTCATTTCTACTCCAACTATTCCATTTATTCATCTCGGGTGGTTTGTGCTGCCATTAAACGGCGCACGTTGCCGTGATTTGCCCCGATGCGGTCGGAAGTAGCTCGGCCCGTTTGAATGGCCATATCGGCACAAAAACATTCCCATGACGTACACACTGCAGCGGCCGGATCTCTTTGGAAGTAGAGGATTTGGGCGATAAAAATGCAATAAAAAGATAATGCCAACGTACTCCATGACAATGTTGCCCCATGTCAATCGAGAAGGATTTTGTTGCCATTTGGGAAGCATTGCGTACGGTTTGTAAACAGCTTGCAAACACACCGTGAACAGCGCATTGACAAAATTTTCATATTAAATAAGTGATGGTCAAACAACTAAGTCAAACCGGAATAATGCCACTGCGTAGGCAGGAAACGTCTAAAGGGGCTGAGTGAAGTTTTTTTTATCTTTTTCTGACAGTCAAATTTTTACAACTTATCACGTCGAATAACAAAAATTGATAAACTTAATCAGCACGCAAAACATTTACTTACACTTAAATTTAATAATTCAATGCCTATTTTGACGACGTGCTCAGCTGCGGTTTAGTTGATTATAGCTGATTTTAGCTGACGATAAAATGTACAATATATTTTTTTAATGTGCCTCATAGTTATAATAATCAAGTAATTATTAGACAAATTTATTCAAAAGTATTCCATGTAACACAACTATTCGTCAACGATACGCATATATTAGAGAGCTTTCAATGATTCAAACAATGTTCAATGTATTTTTCAACGATTTTTAAAATGTTCAATCAACCTATACTTTCAGTTTGCCAGGTCTAAGTTGGTTATTTTGTGTATTTTTATTTTTTAATTTTTAGCACTACCCAATCAGTTTGTTTTTCCCTGTTCCCTGTTGGTAAAATAAGCTTTCTAAACACGTATATACTATTTAGTATCAGAATTTACAAATGTTTATTATATTCAAAGAAGTATATAGAATTGCAGAAATATTATCTTAAATATTTTCTTTTTAATCAGATCGTTACTCTATTTGACCGTTTTACGAGCATTTGAAGCATTAGAGAATCGAGGAAAAATATTTTAGAAATCATCCACTCTTCCATTCAAAGTTTATTATAATTTACTTACTCTCAAAAGTAGCGTTAAGAAGATCCCTCTCTCCTATGGTGAATATTTTCTAATTAGATGAAAATTGTATTCAACGAGCTGGATAAATTGATTTTAATGAGTGTTAAAAAAAGAACATAGAAATATTACGTAGCGTAGAAGTGTTGGTTGATTCTTCGTATTAAACAAAAAATCTATTGAAGTTTTGGATGTTAGTTTTTCTACAGTCAAAATTATAGCAAATGCAGATATATCGATTACAAAGCTTTGTTTTAGTAGACCCTCAGTATTTTGCATGGGATGGTTCACGTCTCACACAAACGTCTTTTGTGTTTTGCAGACCAACACATTGATATGTGGCATCGTTTGCCGTAAGCTAATACACCTTACCAGCGATAGCAGCGCTCAATAGAAGGCTTTGCCACAAGGTTAATTTATTAAGGTCAACCAAATGCACTCTCACAGTCAGGCACAACTCTCGCACAACCAGCCAGCCTTACTTTCGATCGCCACTTGATGTGACCGCCCTCGTCGAAAAACAGAAGACCCTTCGCATTTGCTAAACCTGTGCCCGGGCAGGCACGGGTTTTGACGAAGCTGAGCCTGCCAGTCGCTGCAATGACGTCGGTTCAAAAGATCATCGAAAACCTCGTAAAATGGATGATTTTATCAGCACACTAAAACGTTTCCACCCCGGCCCCAAACAAGCTGCATTGGAGCAAATCCCACCGTTTGGGTCGCGTTGTTCGGCACACCGTTGAAGATGTATCCGTTTCTCTTTTTTTTTTCCTCCCGTGAGCGTTTCGAAGATCACCCGCAGGATAAAAATGCTCTCCCCTCCCGCAAACGACGGAGGGATAGGATACACATAGGTACACATGCGATGCAATGGCATGGATGCAAACCATACGCCACACATTGCGCCCGTCGTATGTACGCTCCTTCCGATTTAGCGCGACCGAGCAAAACCGAGGCAATGATGAGATTATGTTCATTTTCACTGCCGCACTGCCGCGAAAATAAGATGCCTCGACGATGCGCTCTCGGCCCACGCGCTGATTCGCTCAAGATTTTCGCATCGAACTGCCACAGGTTCAGCTTCGGCTTTGGAGAGAGCGAACAACGCTTGTAGCGTTCGTTCGTAGCGCTGGAAAATCAATTATCTCATTCTTGCCTCGTGGGCCACAAAGTATTGCGCAAACGGCCACACGAGGTCACAGGCCCATAATGATGCAACCCGGATTCCACTCCGGCTCCCAATCCCGGTGCTTACTTTGATTCTTTGGCACTGGAAGACACAAGCTCGGTTTGTGCTCCGGGAACGGTTTTGGCCGCGTGTGTACCGTTTTAGGAACACACACACAGGGCCTTGTAATCACCGAATCAGGGCGCTAGTACGTGCTGTTGGATGGTGGCCTTGCGCGGGTGGCAGCGCTGAAGATGAACATGATCTGAAGATGTCGAATTGGTTTAATTAGATTAGAAGGGAGGGAAGAAAACGGATCATTACTACCGCGCTGCCAGGATAGAGGAAACAAGGTTAATGAGGATAAAGCGGTTCTGCTAACCTTGGAATGCTCAGAGTTCTTGCTGCAAATTTGCTATGTGAGACAGTATTGAAGTATTTGTTTTAACGCCAACATTGAAATCTCAAAAATGTTCAAAAATAAATGTGTTAGACATTTCATCAGTTTAAATGCAGCAGTGAAAAAGCCTATATAAACCATTAAGGTATTGATTCGCATTAGTATTGAGAGACATGTGAAGATGGATAAACGCAGTAAAAAGTACAAAATATCATCGAAAAACATGTCAAGAGAGGGATTTTAAAACAATAAAATGTTCAAAGATATTCTGAAAACAAAAATGTTTAAAAAACGATTTTTCTGTAACAAATTGAAATAAACTTTTACATGTTTTCGGGTCGTTTTAGTGACCCAAATTGCCCATGGGTTGTAGAAAACAATTAAAAAGTACAGAGTAGTGCCACAATAATGTAAAACACCTACATTTGAACCCACTGTTCAATATCAATTGCATCCGTTGTGAATATTAAATCGACACTATAAAGCTACTATCGGTTCCAACTATCTTTTACAAATGTGAGCGCCTTATTGCGACGATAATTTGATGGTTAAAGTGGGTCACGAAGATGTGCGTTTCTTATCGACAAGATACAGCAACAGTGAGCCAGTTGGAGCATATGCTGAGATGGCAAAAATTAAGCTCAAGACGGCACGCTGCGTTCTCTTTATCGTTAAAACGGATGGCCGCGAGAGCGTTCGCGAATCGCACGAAACGAATCTGCTAATCACGATCAATGTTATCAGTAGCGAGCGTACGCGATTCGTTTCCCGCCGCAGCTGTCTATCTGCCGTCGTTGATTTACATGCGAGATTAAAAATCAATTAACTGCACGGGAGACGTACGCTTTCGTCGTGCACACGATTGAAGCCCAGTATGCCACTGGGGATACATTTTTCATGTCAAATTCAATTAGCAGAAGCGCGAACCAATACACACACACATACACACATATACACACACATTTGCACTCGAAAACGCGCGAAAGTGATCCCGAGCATATCGCGCGTGCGGTGTGTGCTAGGTGTGAAGTGAAACCAAACTTTTATCGACTCCCTTTCACATGATCTGTCCCATAAGTTGTACAAATTTGGAATGTTTTACTGCAAACGGGAGGCGCTTTCGCTGGGTGCACGGTGGGTTCGACGGTGGATGACGCTGAAGCGTTACGAGGCAAGGATTGACGGAGGATGCGCTTGCCTTTTTTCACGCTGACCGGCCCGCATGTAACCATACCCAAGGCTGTCTGTATCGAATGCCTCCGCGGTTTCGCACCAGTTCCGTTTTGTTATTCGGTCCAATGTTGGCTTTTTGCTAAACAAATGCGGTGCATAGCTTCGGTCGGTTCGGAGCCGGTCAGCATAAATTCCCAATTTTCGCGAAAAGAATAAAACCGAACGATATATAGTAGTGCCACGCCAGGGGTCAGGACTTAAGTAATTTATATTTACTTTTTCGCGCATTGCTACAGGCACGGCGAGCGTTTTGTTTTCGGCCATTTCGCACCCATATCACACCACCCCACTTTTGGTTTAACGTGCGCAAACACACATGCTCAACGCGTTGCACGGCGGATACGGATCATCTGCTTTTTATTTCTGATGGCCGCGGCTTTCTTCTCGCGGCCGGGTTCGTCGCTTGCTGTGGTTGCTGGGTGTGTTGGGCGTGCGAACTGCCCAAGTCACCGCTCGCTACAGCAATAACATCAACAACAAAAAAAAAAACAAAAACCAAACCGACAGAAAAGAGAACACATACGAAAAGCCGAGAGCATGCACTGTGCGCGCGTGCGCGTTGCTTTTTATTCGGTGCGTTACAAATTTTGATTTTTGCGGTACATTACTGTTTATTGAAATGTTTATTGATAAGATACAGATGGCGCGACGGGTCCGAAATGGTGATCGCGAGCCAGTGGAACGGAGAAAAGGAGAGTGAGAGAGGGTGGCAACGTTTCGGTGAGTTATTTCCCAGCCAATGACCTCGTTCGGATCGGTTCGGTCGAACGACGGTGCGGCCCGTTTCGGGATTTAGTGGTTGATTTCTTATTTTTCGATTGGCTTTCAATTAGGCAGGACGGACACTGGCTTATCTGAAAGGTGTTATTTTTCATCCGCTGCGAGGAAGAACTGTCACAGGTGTTGGCGTGGTGTGGGGTGGGAAAGGGGATGCATGGCCGGGGAATACATGATCATTACAGCATGTTGAGCTCATCGGTCGCGTTAATTGACAAATAGGATCGGATGGTGAACGAAAAAACAATGAATTTGTGCACTCAGTCTGCTATATTTGTTGGACTGTTTGTTTTTGCCTTTGAAAACATGTTAGTTTGGACAACTTTTTAAAAAATGTGTGTCCGATAAGCTTTTGAAGTGTAAGAAATGCGTCAACAAAAATAAATATTGGTCCACAATATCAGAGGTTATAATGTTTCATAAAACCCGTTAATGCATGGCTTTAAAAAACCTGCCGATAAGGATATCAAAATTTATTTCACGAAAAAAGTACAGAGTGATATTAGAACCGTATATTTAATTAATCGCTCAAATATTCTTAAGTTACACTTTAACTTAAATAATAAAAGTTCGTCAAAATTATATCGTTACGGCGATAGTATCACTGTGCATTACCCCTACAAAATTATCGCACCATCGAATTCAACTTAGTAGACTCAAAGTTAGGCCAAAATACTCTTGAAGAAAAAAAAAGTTAATCAGTGTTACTAGGCACAAATAACAGCCGTCATACTGCTTATGTATCCTTTTTTATTTCTGATCTTTGCGTGCAGTATATTTTAAGGAGTATTTTAAGATTGTGGCTAAGTTGGGGTCAAAATTTGTGAGTATTGTACTGTCAAAGTCAATAGGACTATTTTATTGTTCAATTAACACATTTAAATATCAATACGGTCCACATATGATGAATTAACACATTTGAAAGGCGGTCGACAGAACCTTTACCATGATCCCACTTGGATCATCCCCAGAAGTGATTAATTTCCGTCTTCCCCTAACGAGGTTAATCACTCGAGGAGTGGTTAGTTATGGTGGTAAAATCAGTCTAGTAAACTGCTAAAACGGTAGTCATGACATCGGTGGATACGTCAACAAAAGAGGAATTTCCATACATTTCAATTGTTCTTCGTTTTAATTTATTGATTGATTGATGGTTGAAAATTCATGAGCTATATATTTTTATTAACAAATAATATTCTGTAATTTGATTCCATCAAGATTGCGAAAGATTAGAAGATCAGTAATACGGACGAGGATTTTTGGACTAACAGAAAATATAGGAATGCAAAACATGATATCAAGGATAGTAAAACCGTCCAAAAAACCTGTGACAGATCTTGCTGAACGAAAGTGAAAAGCAATCAATAAATGTGCCATTACAACGAAAATTAAAATTGCGTGATTAAGTCCCTTTAACTAAAACCGTTTTTGTTCAAAAATTACTGCAACGTTGGATTGAGACTTTTGTAAAGAGAATACCTATACTAAAGGCAAACGATGTACGTTTAGTTTTGCTGTATGTGACTGCTGAAATGATATCAAGAACTTCAGAACCCAGAAAAAGTCTCATAAGTTTACCTAGGCTATTACATTGCAAAGTATTATTAAAAAAACTAGAAATATAAAAAATAGTATGTAGCTAAAAAACTATTAAACCTGGAAATAAAAATAGATTTTTTACGGTACACTCTTTATGCTTAAGATTTTTAGGCTATGGCTGGTGTGAATAATAAATAATTTTGTGTATTTATCCGTATGTTTCTGTTCGTTATCTTCGATTTTCAAATGCTATTTTTAACGATGAAATAATGCAAAACGATATTTATCCTTCTTCTTTACCATTCTCTTTAAACCTACATTTTTAACAACTAGCAAATAAATTTTAGCACAATTTATGATTTTGATGATAAATAAACATGCTTGTGGGATTTATGTATTTCTATTTAAAAAATCACTGTTTTAATCAACAGTTTCCAGGAGGATGATTTTTTTACATAATTTTCACCAATTGCCTCAACCATACAAAAAAAAAGCAACCATACCATCCAATCATGTTGACCTTTCCGCATCGGATGTTTTCATAATCATCCTCATAATAGCAATCAAAACCAGCCCTTGAAGTATTTAACGTATTCAGGTGCGCAATATATCATCATTCCATTGATTCCGTCGCAAAGTCGTTGCCCGCGATATTATGGAACGAGAGCGAACCGCGCAACCGGGCTGACCATCCTCAAAGCCCATCCACATTTGCTGCGGTCGTCGGTGCGATCGCGCGGAAAAGATGAAAACGCAGCACGCTTGCAGCATTGCAGTTCTTACTGTTTGTGCAGCACCATCGACAGCCGATCCCGTTTTTGCGGGCGAAATGAATTTTGCATCACGATATTTATCGCCGATTTTCGGTCGTACGACAAAAAGGAAGCGCTACATTCGCAAATTAAATTACATAAATCATAAAAATTTATGTTCACCCTTGAGACTCATCCGAGCACATACACCCGTACATGCCAAGTCAACGAAAGAATTACCGATATTTGGGTGTGATGGTGCACGTTTTGACGATGCTACCTTTTGACGGGTGAGTAGGGGAGAGGAGTTCGAGTCGAATCCTGCAGGCTTCACTTTGCTCTCGTTGTAATTTTACAACCATTTTCATATACAACGCTGAAGAAATGTACTCCGCACTTGCTTCTTGCTCACTCATGAAACGAAGAGGTCTCGTGCAATTAAATTTACGATTTGGCGAATTATTTTGATGATGATAATTCCGGGTAAATCAAACCCTGCATGTGTGTGTATGAGTGTATGTCGTCGGTACGAGTTATCATGCTAAGGAGGATTGTCGGGATGGTCAATGGTTTGGCTTTATCGCCTCGGCTGCCTGAATTTCGGTCCAGTTCACATTGGGCCCCGAATTAACACTTTAAGCTGCGTAAATGATCGTATCGTGAACGCCTTTCGTGCAGCAGTTTGCGGCTCTCTGCCTCCTCGCGCTTTCCCTCGAACATTTAAAGCACCGACGCTGCTCGAATATCGATAGCGAAATCGCGAGCATCGTGAACCGATAAATTTCACTCCAAATCAACCCCGGGAACTGACCAATAATTCAAGCGTGTGACATGATAAAGGTATAATTTTCCCTTGCCTGACCTATCGCACCGGGGCCAAACGAGGCGCGGTCGAGTCTGAACATGCTTGTTCGTGTGTGTGTATGTGTGAGTTGGTTTTGCCCCGAAGCAGTTTAGCAGATGGGCAGAGAAAGTTTATTTTATGACTCTTTCTGCAGCTCCGAAATAGGTGTCTGTTTATGAGAAAATATGTTTTAATTATGCTTATCGCGTTGTACTGATTGCTTCTGCTGTTGCAGCCTCTGTGGCTGGGGCTGCGGCTGCTGCTGCTGCTCCTGCCAAAGCATAAGGCATTACACGTCTTTATTTGTGTGGTATCAATGGCTTTAGCTGGGTGCTAAATTGTTTCCAGACATTATTTTTCATTATCGAATACCTGTTCTGGCATTAATTACTTTGAATGCTGTATTAAAACAAACTTTAGAAATATGAATGCTTGAGCATTCAAAAGATAAACTACAACGGAATTTTTAAGAACATACGAATGATAAAACTAATGTTCGTTTTAATAGCACCCTAAAAATATGAATAGTGTCATAAAAATATGAATCATCATCTGCATCACCTACATGGAACAGGACCTTTCAACGATCTTTACTTTAATTACTACCGTTGGACACTAGGTCTCGATGCACATCCTTATTCCATTTGTCCATTTTAAAACATTCTTATTCAATTCTTAAATGTATTAAAAATTATAAAGTATTGATTATAATCAAATACTTACATTACTATGCATGAAACTGTTTCACCATATAGCTACCGAATATAGTGTTTTTACCGGCTATTTGCCATTGAAAACTATCCCAAAACCCAAACGTAATTTATTTGGCAGATGAAACGTTAACCTAAGATTAAAATTCAAAAACATATCAAGACATGAGTAAGAGAACCTGTTTTTATCAAATAATTGAGCTAGATTAATGAAGTATTAATTCACAATTTCACAGTTAATTAGTTTTGTCACTTTAAAAGTGTTATGTCGTTGGAGCGGGAAGAATTCCTAATGTTACATTATTGCCTGTTATATTTTTATCATTATTTCACAGAGAGGAAGCCATGAAGTTCAAGATATCAAGGATGATGAAGTTTTTGAAAATAACACAAAATTTGTTACATAACTTACTCCGATTCGGGTATCACAAGCTGTTTAAACTGAAACGTAATAAATTGGGTTCTAGCGAAGGCCAGAGCTAAAAAAAATACTTTTATTCAAGTCAGCAAAGCAAGCACAGAAAAAGGCCGAGCTCGGATACTTGGTCGCTTTTGTGGGTTTGGGTTGGAACATTGTTCGTCTTTCCTGCGAGCTCTTCTATCGTACGACTCTACCAAATTCCATCCAAAGGTGTAGTCAATGGAATATAATGTAGGTATGAGATAATTTTTTACTTAAAAATTGTTACATTATTTCATGTGTCATAAAACGGGCTCTTAGCTTGTAGACAAGCTTTCCGATCCACAATATGGGGTGTATCATTATGAGTAAAGAATAAAATCAAACCGACCTGCTAAACGTACCAGTTACCAATGAGGCTCCATGCACGCAAGCAAATGAGCGACTCACGTGGGCACCGTTGACCTTGCGTGAGTGTTTGCGGTACTGGTTGTCGTTACGTAAATGTTGGGTCAAATGATCATCATCTTGTAATAATCCTATCACACGCACAAGAAGGTAAAATCAAAACTAGCCAAAACAATCTAGCTAATAGTGAGCATGTATTAACAACCGTATAGTTTGAAGGTGCCGCTGAAGTTGAAATTAAACTGCATAATACTCTAGAAACCAAGAATCAACTCAATACAATCTTCGCTACTTCGCTCGGTATCGCTCGCCGCGCGTTTTATTCGTTGTATTTGACCTGATGACATTGTCTAAAAGTCCTGTACGTTGCTATAAAATGGTAGATTTTACGACTCATTTTAATCTGCTTCTCGCTTGTGCGGTCCATTAAGCGTGAAGCTAGCAACCCGTGACACCGTCGACCCGTTGCTGAACAAGTTTGTCTGGCCGGTCTGGGTCGGTTAGTTTCTAGTAAGCCGCGAATCGTCCGCTCCCCGCGCATCGTACATTATTCACCTGTTGTGCAACGTATTCTGGGGAATTATAACGAACAAGGTACCGCACCCAGCGCATTCAAGTGCCTCACAAAACATTCCGAACGTAATTGGTAAATAAAACGCCGAGAATGGAAAAGAACTCATTGGAGCTTCGTTAACAGATGACAAATGAAAGTGAAATGGAATTGATTTATAAAATAGACTGGAACTATGACTGCACACACCGCAGTACTTTAATTAATTTTTATAAATATGAGGATTATAATTCATGAGAAACTCTTCCATTTTTCTTTATAATTATAATTGGAATTGTCACCAATAAGTAACACGTAAACTGCTGGGCTTCTTGGATTGCTACTAAAATGACAAATTATTTGTTCAATAAATACATACAAGTTTTAATTATTATGCATATTGCATAAACTATTAGTTGTTGGATTGCTTGCTGGACAGAAATGGTATTGAATAGTTTGAGTAGATTAAAAGAGGTACACACTTGCAAATACAAGTAATACATTTTTAATCTTCACATCTGTGAAGCTCACTATTCAAATCAAAATTTGTTAGGTTTTTTTTTCTCTACACACAGTGAAATCTAATTTTTTAGTATTCTTATCATCCAATATCGTTGAATTAGTTCCTCGCAAGAAAAAATTTCGGTCCAAACATGATATTTCAGCGATTCTGTTATAGTCAATGTTGAACCTACGTTTGACATAATTTATACGACATTTTCCAACAAAATTCTCTCAAAGTATAACCGGAAATACTTAATTAACATGCATAAAATTAAATTAGAAGGAAAAGTACAAGCAGTTCGAGCAGTTTTTAGTCGCCCTTATAAAAGTCGAGCTTAAAACAAGAAAAGGTTATGCAAATCGCATTACTTTACTACGATAAACATTGCATACCTCACAGGCGCGAAAAACGATCGAGTGATGTGTTGTCTACTGAATTGAGCGGTGTTATCTGAATTGTATTTGTAGTATGTTTAAAAAATAAAGAAATTGTTTTTAACTACTACACAGTAATACAAGGAAATTTACAAAAAAATATCATATATTTCGCTGTCACTTGATGCTTCTCTGCTAGAACAATGTTCTGAGGAAATCTTACTTTTAGCATACCGTTCGATCTTACTGAAACATTTGCGACCGCCGGTGGTTTGTTTCACCCGTATGATCTATGACTTACAAGCCCGGTAATTGAACTACAATGTTCGCTAATCGGAACAACAAGCAACTAAATTAAATTAAGCTCTACTAGCGTCGGTGGCGTCGCACCGCGTAGGGTGATTCCATCGGGTTTAGCTAAACGAGAGCAGTAATTTAAAGCAAGCGATAGAACCGGTGCCTGGTCGTTGGAGGCGCCGCGGTAGTAAGCGTGATGATGGCAGCACATTTTCCCAACAAGTGCCCAGTATAGGAGCAGGATCGTGCGGTCTTACAAGGCATTAGACGGCCGGTCGAGCATGGTCGAGCCACCGCCGTGCTACACCATCGACAGTGAAAGCAAGCCACTAAATCGACCGGCGCTGGCGGAAAAACAGCTACGAATGGTGAGATAATGTAGCGATATGAGAAACGGAAAAATTTATAGTGCACCGCATGCAAGACCCATCGGGTAGCACCCGCCCGTGCAGATGATGATGATGGTGGTGGTGATGGTGGTGAGTGGTAAAAGAAAAATCGCCTCCAATTCCCACCATCGGCGAGCTCACTCCCTCGCGTACTCACACACTCGGCTGGCTAAGTCGGTTTATTTACTTTCTGGCCCTGATGCTCTCGTTGCGCTTATGCTCATTGAGCATAGTGCGAGTACCGCTCGATGATGCCCCTGATAGTGCTAGGTGCAAATGGAGTGGCTCGCTCTGCTCTGAAACGGGTTGATCCACCGATCCCGATCGGGCGTGAGTCAATCCACCCCGGGTGCGATGGGTACACGGGGGCGTACGGGGCGCGGACGGTGGTCAACACGCGGGCATAACATGAGATTCGAAGACAAAGTAATAATAAAACATGAAATACGAAGGCGTCAAATAGCTTTATTTCTCACGGTTCGTTAGACGAACGGTGCTCATTTGTGGCGGCTTTCGGCCACAGGTGGAAACGATTTGCCCGGTGGGAGAGGAGGGCAGGGGTGAATGTGCAGCATTATACGGGGTGAGGCGAACGATGGCTCGTTACATGCTGCCGATCGTCGACGGAAAATGAATCCCTGTGCACTGCGGGGGTAGCTCTGCCTTGGAAGTTCTGTGTGTTTGTATTTGTGTGCGAAAGCGAACGCGCGCGCGCGCGATTTTATTGGGTGGAATTTGTTAGCGAAATTCGCGATTTTGCACCACGATGTATGCCGGTTGCTACGGTAACCTAGCAGGCTGGGAGGGAGTTCTGGGAAGCTAGGGCGAGATAATGAGATATGCTTTTTGGTAGGCAGTCGAAGAATGAGAGGGTGATTAAAATTACTGTACATGGATGAAACATTGGCTTGTCTAATTATACCCGCTGCCAATATCGGGCATTATCGCGGCTGGTAGAAATAAACGAACTAATCTAATACTATCTATCCATTATTCTATCCAAGCCATCCAATTTGGAAAGCTTGTTTTACGCAAGCAGTGTTATTGAACTTACATTTGTTCGTTTTCTCAACCAATCAGCATCCAGTTCTAATTGATCGTAAGCTCTACTTGATAAGGCTAGCAAACTAACGGATTGGAAGAATTAATTTCATTTTTCACCAGAAGCCACAAAATGGAACCTTAGTGTAACAATTGGCATGATAAAATGGTTCTGAAAAAAATGAAAAAATTGAAAAATAAACTAATTTAGCTTTCCACTCTAGAGAAAACTTGATTTTACAGAAAAAAACAGAAATATGATCTTAATTATATAAATTTCCTGATAAGCAAACCCTGGGCCTGTAAAATTATTCACTCATAGTTCATAATTCTATGTTTAGACTTGCTGAGCATTTTACATTAATTGCATAACTTGTAAATCTGTATTTCTAAATTTACTAAATTTGTATTTCTAAAACCAATGAATTATAAACATGATGAAATAATGTATGAATAAATAATAAACAATGTATGAATAAAACAATATAAGTACATTAAAGTATGGGAATTGATTATCAGCATCAGCTTATTTCAATTCCTAAAATAGAAATTCAATAAAGAAAACCATAGATGGAAATATTTTAGTTTAAAAGAAAAAATCAAGTTTATTTTAGTTTAGTTCAACCCGTTTAATAAAATGTCAAATGTAATTTAAGTTGTTCAAAATTGACTGCGATTTTTTAAAAAAGCACATTGGCCCTGATATAGCTATTTTTGTGTTTATGTTAGGTTAAGCATTGTGAAATGTTGTCCTTAATGTTTTCTTTTTATCAATAAATAAGTTTTATAAAAAAACGTGGTAAATGGGCAAATAAAAAAGTAAAAGTACTTATTGAACATGGAAAATAATTGGAATAACTGTATTTTTCATTTGTAACAAATTTATTAAAAATAATTTATCTCTTCATATCTTCAAGTTTGTCGTAAAGTTTAACTGCACAATAAGCCTTTTGGTGCAACTTTATTCTGTTATTTATATAAAAGGCTTTACCTATTAGAATGCCATTTTAACGTTAAATCCCGTTAAATCCGTTAAATCCCTTAAAGTGCTATAGTTGTAGTATCTTACTCCTATTTAAATTTTATAAAGCATTGATTTTGATAAAAACAAACGAATCAAGTGTGAAAAATTGAAAAACGAACTCCAGCATCTCAGAAGACTACCTTATGTAATTTTAAATCCACCACACGCCTGATTGAGTCTAGAAGAATTGTAGCCTAGCAGCGAGTGGTTCCAAAAGCTAGCTACGTTTGCCAACACTCCATATCGAACAACGTAAGAATGCGACAATAAACATCACTTACATCTTCAACAGCACCGCAACACACAGACAGTCGGCTCACGATGGCAGTGGATTTAACACCATCTCAGCACAGCTGTTTGTTTGCGAGTGCGAGTTTCATCCAACCGCAAATAACACATTCTACAGCGTTTGCAGGAAAACAGGTTTGGTGACGTCATCTGTTTATTTTTGGGCACCGATCGGTCGTTTTCCAGAACCGTGTCGAGTCCTTGAGAAGATGAGAGAAACAAAACGCTTGCTCAGAGGGTGAAGTGGGGCGGCTGGTGGGGATGGGTGAAGTATAGCACGTCGCTGCTCCTAAACAGTCGGGCTGGTCACGCGCGAGAAGAAACGGATGAAGAAGTGTGTAAATCACGATCAGGGCTATGTTGAAAGATCAGCTGAAAATGATCCACGAGGAACCGATCGATGCGCCAGGTAAAAAAGAAGCAGTTCGTTAGTTACATTTATCATTGATTTATTAGTTCATTGCTGTTGTGGTTATTGTCTTTACCTTACTGGTTCATATCGAACCTTAAGAAAGTGAATGTGTGCGTTACAATTACAACCTACGATGAGTTGGTGTCAGTGCCTGGCTGTTTATGGCCTGCTGACTAAATTGATTATTTTCACCTTTCACAAATTAAAAAACACAGTAATAATGAGTTACCACATTTTTTCATGATCATTAAGTATAAATTAATTTGGAGATCTTCTTCTCTTTTTTTCACTCGTGCATATAAGCATCTACGACTTGACCAATCATAGACGCGATGATCGTTGTTATGTGGGTAAGTGGGAGGTTCTGCGCGCTGTGAAAATGTGTGCGTGTGTTAGTAGCTTGCACACTCACACAAATGCACTTACGAAGCAACACCAACACTACCACATCGGTTCGGCTGCTTGGATGTAGTGGTGGTTCGGAAAGGTTGTGTGTGTTGGTGCGATGCACTTGTCGCGGTTTTGCCGCCTTGCGGCCGGAATCCAACCTGACGAGCACGTGCACCGTGATCTTATCGCGCATGGCACCTCGCCAGCCGATACAATACGGAGCGCATTGGTGCATTGTTGTTTTCGCTTGTTGGCTTGGAGCGACATGTGCTCACGATCGTTGGGAAATGATTGCGGTAGAAGTTGCTTTCTGCAGAACGTTTTGCACTGTTCGGGGATGTTCGCGTTCGGAAAGGAACATATACGAAGCGATCGTCAGTGTTTATTTATAGAAAGGTGTTTTATCGTTGCTCGTTTCAAATTATTTTGTAAATATCTCTTAGAGCAGAAGGACAAGAAAAAATTGTGCTTTGGTAAACAAAACACAAATATAAAACTATAAGTTTGAAAAATGTTCTCAACTCTTTTCGCACAATATTATTGTATCTCCGTACTATTCAATAGCTTGACCAAATCAGAAATAGTCTTTCAGGGTTTCTTCCGTTATTTGTAGAAAAAACATAGTACTGAGGTTTTTTATAATTTCAATCTGTAAATGTAAATACTAACCATTTCAAAAGAGACAATCAATTCAAAATTAATACAAATTATGAA
This sequence comes from Anopheles farauti, assembly GCA_000473445.2. Taxonomy (NCBI): domain Eukaryota; kingdom Metazoa; phylum Arthropoda; class Insecta; order Diptera; family Culicidae; genus Anopheles; species Anopheles farauti. Next base: position 689,145 of record KI915051.1, on the reverse strand, counting down.
ATCTTATATAAGCATGATAATTAGGTTAAAAAGTTATATTTTTCTTTTCATTTCGTCTCGTATACACTTTTTCTTATTATTTTACAACTTTATGATACGTTTTTGAGTTGATTGATTGATTTAAAATTCATGGAAAAGGAAACAATTTGAGTACTCAACCTATGCATATTGATGTATCAATAGTTGATTAACTTTATACTGACGCTTCAATCAACAATTTAGCTAAGTGTTTTTCGTTTACTATGATATTGCTGTTTGAAATCACAGAGAATGTTACTAATCACACACAAATTATCTACAAGGAAGAATTAAAATCAACGGTTTTGATTATACCATTTAAATTAAGAAATTTATTTCTTTATTGATATCGACTAATGTTTAATGATATAAAACTGTAATAAAACGCGACGTCATATGGTTGTTTAGAGCTTTGTTGATTTGTATTGAAAATAAACACACAATGAAAGCCCAGCATAATAAATAATATAACTTACAATTACATTAATTTAAGCGAAACACTTTGATGCATTGAATGCTTATAAAAGGAAAAAACGACTATCATATCATGTACAAATTTAAAATTACAAAGATCTAAAAATTTTGTTGAGAATTTTCACTAGTACATTTAAACCATGACCAATCAATTAAAACAGATAATGTTTGATGTTTGAAATTTTCTTTGAATTGAAGCTTGACAATTTAAATTTAAACATAGCAATTTTTAGATAAAATGTAGTTTTATAAACATGAATCGCAGGAAAAAGTGAAAAACGGGGGTCCAAGAGTTGTTTTCGAATGATGTTGATATTTTAGTAGCCCCAGTAGCCTGTCGACTAGAAACCAATAAACTAATCGCAAGCAATACGCAACGAAGAACAACCGATAGCGTTGGGATGGTAGAAAAGAAATCAATTTTTCTAGTAGATTAACATCGATGCGCTATTTAAAACACTCAACAGCTCCCCCGTAAGCAGCTCGCGATACGCACGTACTTGTAAAACTCATTAAGATCAGCCATCGACCGTCAAGGATCGGCTGGCCATCACGGAGGCGGCTGCTCATTAGCTGCTGGTGGTAAATTTGTGTCTCCCCCCGATCTCCGTGAAGCTGTTGACAACCGCAGCACCGTCGTCCGAGTGACGACATTATTTATACACAACGTACCCATTTCGCACTGTAATTCGAACGTCGATCGGACCGGGCGCTCCCGGTTGGTTGGTGGCATCTTACCACCCCCTGGTCCGTCACCGTGTGTCGCGAATTGTGAGTGTGTGTGTGTGTGTGTGTGTGTGAATAGGCCATCTGCCATTTGAAACTATATTTCGCCTGGCGATGCTGCTGCGCGGAACCAATCGGCACCGAGTAGAGTGCTAATTTGCGTTTCAGAAAAATGATCCTCTCCCCAACCTGAACCCAACACTCCCCGTTGCACGAAGGGTCAGTTGGCGGGGAGAGGTGGTGAGTTGGAGTGGACGACATACACTGGCCATTTATTGAAGCAAAAACACTTAATTATAGCGAAACTATCTAATTTCAAAATAAATAATCGTTCACGGTGGAGTGTCGGTAAGCGCACCCGAACCGGTACACGCGAAACAACTCAGTGGAGGAGGGTGGGATGGAGGTGAGCGACTACGGGTCCCTCACTACGCCAGAACTTGCTGCCAATGTGCACCGTTGCTGGGGTGGTGCGGGGGATGGGAAACGCGAGGCTTCGAAAAAGTGCGATAAAAGATAAACTTGAAGCGTGATGGGAAGCGAACTGCATTGGGCATTTGGAGGAGGGAGGTGGGAGAAGATAGAAATAGGGAGAAGGCATATCATCATAACACCCGGAGACAAAACATCGCCGCCGTGGTGGTAAAGTGGTTTGAGGTTGCAGTTGTGGAAAGTGCTAAAAAAATTGCTCCCAGATAGGGTGGTCTAATGACAGCGTTCGTCTTCGTGCGAGTGTTGACGATTTACTAATGGGGTTGTTTTGCCCGCACTGCGTTCGCCGGCGCGCTCCGGCCAGGTGCGGCAAATGGGTAGCTACGGGCCACCAACACACAACCGCAGAAGATGATACCCTGAAACTCGCACCTCGGGGCACCATCTTCACCAGCCGGGCGCATCTTGATTGGCCGCATCAGGTCCCAGCCAAATTGCAGCCGAGCGCTTGAATCCGATGGGGTGATGTATAATTTCTGGTTTTCTTCTGGGAGGACACACGGTGACGGCGACCACGACGACGATCAGCATCGATCGGTGCCGACCACCGCCGGAAACGTTCACCGAGTGCGGCCGGAGACGATGTCAACCGGTACACCCGTCCGGCGAGCGTTTTAAGGAGGTCGGCATGCCAGCGAGCGAGCGAGCGGCCCCTAGAGGCGAAGAAAAATCGTCACATGATAAATCAAAATAATTGTTAATGAGATCTTCGGTTTGGCTCCGTTCGGGTGACTGGCGCACGGTTGAGTTAGGAGAGAGAGGGAGAGAGAGAGAGAGGGAGAAGCAGAAGGAATGCTGCATCGTCCGATAGTGCACCGATGTGCGGGAAACCTTCGCGGCTTTCCATTCTCCGCAAATTCTCCATACTGCACCGGATTCGAGCCGATCTCGGGCGTGCGGCGGGATGCAGCGGGATACGAGGTCAGGGAAATGGCAACATTTTATCCCACCCCACTCGCCCGGTATTTATGCTAGCACGTAATTAAAGCGACACCGTGTCGTGGGCGTACTGGGGAACACCACAGATGCACCACCAGAGTGCCCTAGTCGACCGTGGCGCACCGTGACATTGCGCTGGAATGAGATCTATCGATACATCTTAACGCTATACCGTGCTCGCAAGCAGGGCTCGGAATGGAATCAGTTAAAATAAATACACCATCCTTGTGTCCCATCCAGCCCGTCACTTGTGTTCGCCAAACCACCATCCACCATCGAAGAAAGGGGGAAGGGCGCTTTAAGGGACACGGTAGGAACACGTGAGTGCGCGATGCTCATGTTTTTTGTTTTTTGTTTTTGGTGTGTGAGCTCGCTTGAAGGAAGTGTGTGGCGACAAGACAGGAAACATTGGTTTTTGATTTAGATAAATTTAATTAACACGTAAAGGGTGTGTGTGTGTGTGCGAGAGAGTGGTTGGATGGAATGGTTGGAATTTGGTTTGGGGTTGTCGAATGGAGCGTGGACGGTGTTAGCAATCAGGTATATTGTACGCTTCGCGATGTGCATTCATAGATTGAGGGTGCGAGAGAGTGCATCAGAATCTTCCCTGTCGTTACAATTTTTACAATCCGTGCACGAACATGATTTTTCACAGAAATGCTGACGATGATAAATTTGTTTATAGTAAATAAAAGATCGCTAAAATCGAGCGATTTCATCGAGGGTTCATCAAAGGCAAGACCTAGCAGGATATTTTTTTTTTAAATTTAAGTCAATTCGATTTCAAACAGGGTAAAATTTGTTAGGTTTGAGTTGAGTTTTCTTTTTTAATTATGTTTTATTTATTAGATTTCTTCCAATAACCTGCCATCCACTAATTGGCTTCGTTTAGTCGCTAGAAATTCTAGGGAAAGGAATTGATTATAGATATAAGTAATTTCATTTTACATTGATTATCTACTTCTCATCATTTACATCATTCACCATATTTAACCAATGTAATAACTAATTAACCATGATATTTACCCAACTATAAATAATAATGCTTCGATTTATTCTATGCGTACGTTAATGCTGAATAATATAATAATAAGCAAAAATCAAATATGAACCCTATTTAAAAAGAGAAGCCGAAGGAAACAGCCAATAACTTAGAGTTGCAGAATAACAATTTACGAAAATCTTCAACCATATATCATTAATTAAGAGATTGATTGTTATGCACGCTTTAAAACAGAAAAAATGTATACTAACATAGTATTATTTAGGTCTATTATTGTAAGCCAAGTGTATAACACAGTTCATGCAAAAAGAAAACACACATCTGGAACGATTATGCTTCTCACATTTGATCTCACTCCACACGATCGTCGATCAGGTTGCATCCAAACCCATCAAACATCTGCAATGTTCTATTGTAGAACGTTCTTCCGTTTAGCGCTGAGATGTGATATCTCATTTCGGGTGCATACGGCGTACATTGGTGCATGAAGGATGCAACGCCGCCACGCGTCAGCGTGTGCAACTGCGCTTACAAAATGCTCGACCGACAACAAAGGGGCGGCCCGTTGTTGCAACGCGGTAAGTGAACCTGCACGAGGGGAAGCCACATTGCATTGAATGTAATAGGCGTAATCGGTTCCGTTGAATGTCAGCGCGGCAGAACACGACGAAGCGGCGATCTCCGCCGCACAATCCCACCGTTTCGCAATCTTGCCGACATCCGCACGGTAAACGAATCGGAACCGTTATACCCATTGTACCGGGCAGCACATCGCCGGGCGCCAAGATGTTACTTATTGTTGTGCGATACCAGCACGCGGATCGATTTGTGAGCATCGGTCAAATGTAGCGATGCTACATTTGTAGCTTACCAAAGTTAAAAAGGTTTTTTTCTATTTAATTCTATTAATTTACTTATTTTGTGCTCAGATCTTTATGCAGCGCTGCAAGCGAAACCCAATTTCATGCAATCAACATGCACGAAGTCCATGCAAAACACGCTTTCGGGCGCAAGCGGACGAGTAAATTAAGAGCCTCTCACCGTTTGATGCACCGAACCGAACCGTAACCTCGAAGGTCACATCATATGACGTTAATCGTGATCATTAGGAGCGCCACTAATAGATAGTTCGTAGCGCGCTAGTTGTCCACGATTTTCCACCACCGTGAATCATGCCCAGCCGGCCGGCCGGACGTTTTATCAGCAAAAAAAAAAATAAAAACACAAATTGTAGCACGAAGAACACGACCGTCGCAGCCACTGTAGCGAGCGTAACGCTTTCGGGATTATTATTTTATTTCTCTCAAATATGAAACCGGATGGAACAGTTGGCCGAATTTTCGATCTTATCCGTCTTCTCGTATCTTTTGTCGCGTAACCCGCACCCGGATCGCTATCGGGGCTAGAGGTCGTACCGGTGGACCTGTTTGTTTCCCGCGAGCCCAATGTCGTGAGCCGGAATGCCCAGAAGTTGGCCGCCCAGGTTCTGGAATTTCGCCAAAACAAAACGAAACATTTTCCTACTACCGGCTCGAGAAAAAAAAAACAATCCCCCTCCGGCACAAGGAGAGATCATGAGTGGCAAAAGTCGTGGCAAGATTAGGATGTTGCCTCCTGCTCCTAAAAGCCTAATGGTGGTGGGAGGATGAGTGTTTTGCTGATAGATTCTACATACCATTAGGTGAAATCGGCAAACCAGGTAAAGAGTCAGGTAAAGTAGCTCACCACCGCCGTAGTCGTGATTTATTAAGAAAAAATCGTTTAACTCAGTGCAGATCGTGAGCTTTTCTGGAAATTGATAATCCATTTGGGCAGCGTGCAAAGCGTGCATTATTTTTGTGACCCGATTGGATTTGGTTTTGTGTCGGCTTTCGGATTTCAGGAGATCGTTCAAATCATAGCATAAAGTGTTTTTAAATTCGTGATAGTATGTAAAAGTTGATAAATTTTTTCCCATTCGCCGTGCTGGGACATGCTCCGGGAGGCGTTATTGATTACCGTCCATCAAACGACAACGATCGACTATCGCTGTCGAGCGAAGCATGCTTCTAAAGGTGCCAATTTCCATAATCCGAACCAGGGATGTGGATTTTGATATCGTCTGCGGTGTGGACGTGCTTTCGGTTCAGCTTTCCGACACACTACTGGCACAATTAATCATGTTTAAGCTATATTTCTCCCGTAAAAAGCCATAAGGATGATATCACCACTTGATTGTCACTCCGAGGCACGCCTCGTATTGAGCAAAAAGGATCACTGATGATCGAGTAGCAGCAATATGTGATATTTGATCAAGCATTTCATCGCCATTTTTGAGGCAAAAATCTGATCTTTAAATATATTTAATTTCACACAATTCTTTGTAGCATTTCGACCTGACAGATACTGTGCGCCCTTCTCTGTGCTGCAACCGTGAAACCGATCATGATGTATCAATAGTGCACGCAAAGTGACATCATCCGAACCATCGCAAGCTACCGATTTCAAGCAAATGAAGGTCACGACATATTCAGGATAAGTACATCACGAACTGGAATTACATTACTGACGTCTCCGGCCAACCGTGATAAGCTGTCGGTAACGTCGGACTCACCTGCACACAATCGATAGATCGTTTGTGAATTATTTTTTTTTAGTTTTAAAAGCTAAAATATTTGGAATCTGTTTTTAATCGATTTGAAATGATGATTCAAATAGACACTCCAATTAAATGTCCCTAGGAAGGAAAAAAATAATTTGATTATAGGTGAGCTGAGTTCCGTAGACTTTTCCGTCCCGTAGATGAATCGCTCAAGCCGAACCAGTTGTACACAAGTACCGTTTAAGGAAGCAGGGAGAAGTGGGCAAGAGGTGTGGGCGGGGGAGAGAAAAATGATTAAAACTTGATATCCACCGATGAGACAGCTAACTGTCACCGATCGCGATGCCCCAGCGATCTGGAATGAATGCAGCAACGGCAATATCAACATGCTCTCTCCTACCCGAGATTGGCTCCGATGATGAGGTAAAACTTGAACTTGCACCAGAAGTACACGAACAAGACCTATAAATGAAGAGATGACCCGTTCAGAGTCCTCGCACCGTGCGCAGCAGTAGGGCATCGCCCAGAGCGGAGGAGACCCAAGACGCCCGGAGATGGCCGAGCCATGGCCGCGGAGCGCATATATCACAGATAGTATCATGCAGAGATAAATTGAGGATTAATTCAGATGTTTTCCGCGTTATCAGATAGGAATCCGCCGTGCCGTGTCTCGTAGTTAAAGCTCTCCGCGGTTCCTCACCAGCCCCACAGGGTCGGTGGGCGAGAAGGGTGGTTGCATGCAGCAAGCGGCAGCAGTAATCCTTGGGAATCAAAACAAGTTCACCCGGTTCAGTTCACGGTTCGGACGGTTCGGTTGATGAGCTTTAGCAACCGGTGTGTGTGTGTGTGTGTGTGTGTGTGTGTGTGTACGCGCGAATTCAACGGTAATGCGCATGCAAAATACTTGTCACTGACCGGCCAACCGGGGAGGGCTTGGGTTGGGACGTGCGAGCGATGCTCATTTTAGAAGAAGAGGAAAAAAAGTATCCCCTTAATTGGATTTCGATAAAGGTTCCGTACGCGTATGTGAGATGATAATTATACCAGTGATTGCCAACTGTCACAATCACGTTGTGCGGATGGTAAATGAATAACACGCTGGTTGATAGTTTCGTGCCGCTTGACGTTTTCTAGACATGCAAACATAAGTTCGAACCAAATGTTTCGCCCTTTACTGTGGGATGAGCGAAGCAATACTGCAAATCATGTTGCAATGAGTGGAAGAAAAATGGGATACTTGCTGTTTGTTGCTATCATTACTACCATTTATGGTGGGATAGTTGTGTTTTTTGTTGTGACCCGAAATGATTTATCATAAACAATTACTGTCACTCCGTTGGTATTGGAGGCAGCTTTTTTTTTTGCACGAAATAATGATGTTCGAAGTCCAAACTGAGGTGAACTTAAAAACATTCACAAACAATATCGCTCACTCCGTAAATGACTTACAGCCAAAACAGTTCGCTTGGTTCTCGCGAGCCAAACGCGCATAAGCCGTAGGAAAAAATACACCATATTGGGCACGGTAGAGGCACAGTTTTAAGAGCCTCTGTCAAGATTTCCTGAATAGCCGCGGCCCGATCGGCCAGCGATCGGATGGAAACAATATGGTCTCCTTGCAATCGGTAAGAATCTAAGTGAACTAGAACAACCAACCGGGGCCAAACAGCTGCTGGATTGATGAACCCACTCAAGATCACCTTCAAAGATCGATGATTTCTACTCCACAATCGGCAAGGGCGCTCGGTACGCCCGCTCTAGTGCATTCAACTTCGTTTGAATATTTACCACGAAAAACGGTGCGGAAAATATTACCCACTCTCTTGCGCGCTCTTTCTCGCCCGCTGTTCCCCTCGCTGTCGACATTGCTCGCAATAATCGGCCCGTTTTCATCCCGAATGCCCGTGAAGACTTACAACTTGAGACAGCGAGCAGGGCACGGGGCCCTCCCCGGCCTGGACGGTGCTTCACAACATCATGAATTTCAATGAGCCAACGACGCTACAGCCGCGTCTCGAGTGAGTTCCAAGAAAGGGAGAAAAAAAGTGTTCTCCCCTACATTCCAGGTTTTATTTGTTCATTATCAATCGATTTTTAATGGGGATCCATAAAACACTTCCCCACATCTACCGCCGTTTGGGGTTGGCTTACTTCGGTAGCGACCGCGTGTGTCGTTAAGGAAGATGAATATTTGTCGTAAAATTGAGCAGATCAACTGCGCTGCGATGGGGTTGAACGGGGTTGTTTTCAGCTACTACTGTTGCTCCTCCTGCGGCTGTCATCTGATTAGCGGCTAGAAAGCTTTCGCTATTTGTTGTCGTTAAAATTCTAATCTCCATACGGCGATTGAACCGTAGGGCGGCTCGTTCAAAGGATGAGCTATGCTACACATCGCGCTGGCTTTCTTATATAATGGTAGTAAAAATATAACGCATACGCAATCGAACAACCCTTTTTATTTTACTTATTTAACAAGAGAATGTGGAATGTTTTTAATTTTCATATCCTTACCAACGCACTAGGGAAGTGTGCACACTGTTGCATGATTAATTCTGCCCCACAAAACCTTCATCCAAATGCACAAAGTGTGACAGTTGGCATGGCGTAGTGAATGCTTTATGATCTGCTTATCTTATCTAAGCAAAACAAAATTTCTACCGAAACAGATTTCGCCTTAAATTCGGACCTAAAAGCCTTCTCGGTCGCACTAATATCACGTTTCACGTTTGGCGTGGTTGTGATTCTGTGACCGGCCTCGCCTCCATGGACGACGGTATCGAACCGTGCGTTAGAGAGAAAGTTTCGCTTTATTTTGTTTGTCGTGTTCGATTTCCAAGAACCGATTCGTCCGGCCAATCCACACCGAGACGTCTTCCAATGAAAACCGATAGCGAGGTAGCAAGGCAAGTTTTATGCCTTTTCGTCGATCGGTAATTACGCTCCGGTCCGCTAACCAGATCTGCCGGAGGTCTATATCATTATCATCCGTCAGGTGAGGGCAAGGCATCTTCCACTCGTGCTGTCTTCAAACGTTCACCCGAAGGCTGGTGCCGGGCCGGGACGGACGCGAATGACGAATAATAATAAAATTAACGCCACGGTCGCGGCCGGAACGATACGGTAACTGTTTTACGTGCGGACATTGTGCTACGCAAGAGTGAAAACAAATACGAGCACTACTCGCTCCTGCGACGGTGTGGTCAACTGGTCAACTAGCTGTGGTCGATCGAATCCAATGTACGAGGGAACAAAAAATAAAAATAAATACCCCGAAATTCCCGAATGGCACTGGCGGTCGCAACAGCATCCTCGTACCGGTGAGCTGATAAACCAACCCGTCCCGGCCAGGGTTGATGTGACATCGAGACGAAATAAACAGCGAAAATCGGTTAACATCAATTCAGGCGACATGCTAAATGCAAGACAAATTAGGTTTGATTTGAAATTCAAATCCATTGGCGCATGAGATGGCTACGGGAAGGAGGGTCCGTTCGGAGGGAAGCGAATCTCAACCAAATTTATCATCTTTGAGATCGCCATTTTTCCGTCAAAAGCTCTCCACCCCCCACCCAGTGTCGGGCGCTGTCAGTGGTTGTGTACTCGATTGTGTCATGCGAGTCGTCGCCATGCCGCCGTGGACCTGGCGACGAGCCGAACGGACACGGAAAAGAGCAAAGTAAATAAATTTGATAAAGAAAAACGATACGGGCAAGGCGAGTAGGTGATCTTCGGAGCACCGAAATCCTGCGACGCCGCGATGAACTGGGCTGTGGAGGTGAAGATGGGAGGGCGGCAAACCAGCAAACGGCCAGCCAGTCCCAGGACTCACGTTACAGGTTTGTGGCGCTCGCCGACATTCGGTAAGGGTAGCCGATTTGGGTGCTTGCGTTGTTTCGGCTGTTGTTATTTTTAGTTCACACCTTCGTCTGTCGCTTCACGCGATCACGACGCAAACCAGAGCTGGCAGAAGATTTGAACCGGACGAATGACGCGAACAAACCACACACACACACACACATACATACACTAACACAAACACAGCCGGACGGCGTCGGTTGTGATAGCAGAATGGGTTGACAAATGATACAAAACACTGCCATCAATCAATCCGGATCTACCGAAATGGCTCCGGGATTGGTGCGAAAAGGCACTTGTGTGCTCATCCCATCCACCCGTTTCGGCCGTTTCCATGGCACGAGATCGGGGCGCGAGCTGTGTTTTGGACGTTTATTGATTCGTTATGGTTTTCTGGTGGTGCGTTTTTTTTCTTCTTGCCCTCTCGCTTAAGTTTCGTTTTGTCTCCACTTAGCACACGCAATGCGATGCGATGGGATTTTGGTTTTTGATATGTTGCTGGTGTGTGTGTGTGTGTGAGTGCTGTTTTGGGAAATGGTAGACATTTATCATACCGTAAAATCGAGTGTGCTAAGGCTGCCTTCTCCTCCTGATAGGTGATAAAATGTTTGACTTTGAGCGTTGGGCGCTTGGACACTTTTCATAATCTTACAGTATTGCGACATGACAGGATGAGCGTTTCTGCTTCAAATCAGTCATATTTGTACCAACCCATAGTAAGTGGTTGCATGAAGAGCCCCTTTTAAAGAGCAAGTTCACACTGAATCATTAAATCTATTGGAATTTGTTAAATTCTTTAGGAAGATTTGTGAACTTTTGTGAAGAGGTAGAATGCGTGAGCAAAAGTCGTCTTACTAGTTCCCACTGCAACGATTCGGCAAGCAAAGAATAACTGAGCAGAGTTCATCATGAAAACAAAAATTAAATAAATAACTACATAACTAGATTACAACCGGAGAGTAACAAACTACTGTTCGTTAGGAGTTGGATTATCCTTATACACGTTTTATGATAAAGAATATCTAAAGTAACACTCACTTCCATAATGCACAAACATTTGGTAGGATTAAATAGACCTTAATATTTCGTATGGTTGTTTATCCCGAGTACTACACAACGTAGGAAAGAGTATAAATGAAAATATTTTCACATTTTGTAGTCTTATTTCAATAGAAAGTCAATAGCTTTTTATCAGCTCGTGGTATTGACTAGGCCAGGTTAAATTTCGCTGATTAAGATATCATCATTTCTATACTCGCTATGAAATCCAATCACTTCCAGATTTAGCTCCAGATTTAGTGATCCATCGATACTCTTCTCATTAGGGCTCCTATGAAGGTCAAAACGCTTGCATTAATACATTAATGTTTAAAAACAATCATACCGGTAAACTTGTAGAATATACGAACAGTGTTTTTTTGAAACTACACAGTTTGCATACGACAACCCCGTTTGATAATCTTATATAATCTTACGCGTTCAGAAGGATTAACAAGCATTATTGCGAATTTAAAAAAAAAGTGAGAATTATATGTCACAATTAAGAAGGGCATTAGACTCATCATGCTCGATTAACCTGCTAACTATGGTAGGATTTTCTAAATTCTGTTTTACCAAATACTTTACCAAATCTGTTTACATTCGGTTTCTAACCGATTGACTAATGTATACGATATTGTAGTATAATTTGGGTTTTAATAGCATTTTTATGTTATACATGTCTTTCAAATTCCTATGCATTGAGACAATGCTGAGTGATTTCTTGACTAAGAATTTTACACTGAGAATGTTTTCCGAATAGGGATAAGCGGTTGAAATTACTAGAAAATCAGCGTAGAGGTAATGATAAACCTAATGTGAATCATATGTTGATTGAGTAACTGACCATCGTTAATATTTTTAGTTTTCTACAAGGAAATTTCAAACCACTACCGTCGGCTCTAAATTTATATTGTAAAACTGTTAGAAAGCACCTCCGGTTAGATGAGCCGATAAGACAGTTATTAATTAGAAATTCACTAGCCTACTCAGTACAAACATCTCAACCATGGTAGCTACTAGTACAGCAAATACATATACATGAGCTCTATGGTAGAGGGTAATTGTACACGAAATTTAAGTCATCTTCTGCGAACGACAAAGCAACGCTTCTAAAACAAAGAGTCATATAATTACCCATGCAAGCTTACAGCGGAAAACCGGCAGTAAGTAGCAACAGCCGACACAACCCCAACTACCCCCCTCTGCTGGCGATGGCGGTCAGTGCAAGAAGGTGCGCCTGCTCATAAAAACAAGTGCATAAATCATTTATCATTAAAAAGCACAACTGAAAATCCACCACCTGAAACAATGCGCCGTCCAGGCCGGCTTCAGGCCCGATCGTCCCAACGTCGCAGCGTCCACCACGCGTATCGGTTGGCGTGTCCGGTGACAGCAAGTGCACCACAGTTCAATGCACCCGCGGTGCGCAAAGAACATTCCCAAGCATGTCGTGACTCAAAATCTGCCTCCATCCGCCGCACCGGATGCAGTGCGCCCGGTGCAACCAAGTCTCACGGAAGGGACCTTAAACTTTGTGCGAATTTAGTGACCCATGCGGTTCCTCGCCGGAGCTGTCGTATGAGGCTAGCTGCCGTTGCCGGCATTAATTCTTTCCAAAACTGCATGCAATCGAGTGCAGGTTTGGCGGTTTTGCGCGTGCGGAACCACGGTGGAATTTGAATGATGACGGGCTTTGACGGGCTAAACAAATAAAGCTTCCGCGCGTGGTAAGAACCCGCGGCGTCTGCACACGAGATTGTGAGCCGAAAATGCAACAATCTATGCATTGTGCCCGAGTCGATACACATGAACTTGGGCATTGTTGCCGGAAAGTGTATAGGGCTGTTAATTGGCGGTACAATACCCACCGAGCCACCCGCTAATGTTATTAGCCGAACCCGATGGAACCGAGCCCATTGTTCCTGGTTGGGAGCATAGCAAAATGGCTAATTAAACGATATGTTTTTACCATTCCCGATAAAAGGGGCGATGTGCGATAACAGGTTGAGGTTTGGCAGTATCGGGCCACTTTTTAAAGTTGGAAAATCATAATAGTTAAATGGAATACACGGACCAGAAACTCACCGTACTTGATTTATAGAATGGTATTCATTCGGTCGCTTATTTGTTCCTCTTCTTGTAAAATGACAAGCCAAAATGTTGCTGGTGATGATGAAAAGATTATGTACAAAGAGTTCATGGTTGGAAGCCTCGAAGGATCCTTTTTAAAATGCCACACGAAGCATGAGTCGGTGAAATTTCCCGTGCAATATGGATCGAAATGGTTAACGCCCGGAACAAATTCGGCGGTTTGGTCAGTACAAAATGCGTGATCTCGTGTGTTACAATTAACCATCTAATTATTACAAATCGTACCGCACCGGGGACGATCTCACCCACCCGCCCAGCACCGTTTGAATGAATCGCCCGAACTCGCCGGTCAACGCGAAACCAACAGTGAAGAAAGATGAAACCGACCGTCCAGATCAACCGGTGCCGAAAGCAAGACGTAGTCGAAGGCAGAAAAACGATATCCTCCTCCCGTACCACCAGCAGACCGAACCGAACGAAGCCCCACCCGGGGTCAACACACGATGGCTCGCTTTCGAAGGAATTCAATAACGATTGCATCGTATCAAATCGCTCTGGGCTCATCTCCGAAGAAAGATGAACGATCAAAACGGACCCCGGAAGGTGTGGGAATGTATGTTAGTATGCTCGTACCGCGGGACCCGTTGGGAGAAAGGGTGCCCCAACGGGATTGGGGCCACCGAGCAGATCGGGGCAGCCGAGACAGCCGGGAAGAAAATGCAGACTCAGGCGAACAAACGAAAAGCCTCGGTGAATTGTCATATTTCAATTAAATGATGTCCCATTAAGCACCGTCGTAAAGAAAACAGTATAAACGTTTTAACAGAACCTCCAGTATCGGTTCAACCAGTGATAAAACACATTAATATTTTGCCCTTCTTGTGTGGTCGTCCCGTGGTCCGCGTGGCGTACTTCACCGGTTCGGTGGTTCGGCGGTTCGGCGGACGCGGTTTGTCACCGTGATCGATCGATCGTGGTGTGGACGGCGTGAAAAGACATTCACGGTATCGAACGTACCACGGGACACCTGCGAGCGAGGAAGTGAAAGAAAAGTTTACCAAAAGCCGTGAAAAGCATTTTTCACCGAACGAGCCGATTGTTCATTGGAAAGCATTTAAAATGGATAGTGCGGTGAAGAGATAGCACGTGGTGAATGGGAAAAAGGTGTCAAACAATCATCAGACAAGCATCGCAGCGGCTGGTGGTCCACTGCTGCCAGCTTTCGCACCTTTGTAATGTGGGTTTGCTGAAACATTTCACCTTAAAGCTTGCTATTTTCTCTCAAAGTATTGCTTTTTGCTTGAATTATTTTCATAAGCTGAGGATGAAATACGCGTGAGACTGAGGGTTTCCGATAGGTTTGACCACCATGAGTGTTTTATATGGAACCCCAATCAAAATATGCATTTCTCTTGCACCACGATTGAATAACAAATCAACAGGCCCATGTTTAGATTATTATCAAATCTGCTTCCCGATGGTAGAATCGTTACCGCCACCTGGAAGCAGTTTACTTTCGACTCCAGATAAAACACGTAACAGAGACATCCTGTGCGAACGGACACAAATCAAATGCAGGTCGTGCCAGGATGTTGGTACCCAGCGTGCATTTGAACGTGTTGAAAAGAACATAAATTAAGGATAACAATCTGGAGGACAACAGCAACGGTTGATATTTATTACCGGTAGGAGCTAGGACGACAAAACCACAAGCCCAGAAAGGCGTTATTTTTAGTCACGAACAATAGAAAGGATAACAACGTTGGGATGATGCAGGTTGAACTCTCCGCTACCATATGAGACCGGATGGAAGCAGTAAAGCGGAGAGTGGAACCAAACCCACTGACGAATGAACGAGAAAAGGACGCAGGGATGGAAGGCACCCATACTAGCTTAGATCGAATCGTCTCCCATGTCGGTTGGTTGATTAATTTTTTGGTGATTTCAAAAGGGCAAACATCTCGGAGATTGCATCTCGATCGCGTTCGATCGGTGGCGTCCCATCGATTATGATGTGGGTCGCATGTGCGGTTCGGTTACGGTGCAAAACGGTGAAGCGAACGCTGAACGCAGCTTCCTCCACAAACGTGTTCGATGCGGACGTTCACTTTCGATTAATTAAAACAATATTGTAGCAGGGGCCGCACACGAATCGCTCGAGCCGGCCTCACCATCCAGCAAACCATATATCACACTCGATAGCCGAAGTTCTTCCCTTTTCCTGTACCTGTACCGGGGAGGGAAACCGGGATTCAGGGATGGAATGAACACGAGAAAATGCGTGCAAAAGCCGTTTACCGATTTGGATCGATCGAATGCACGCTTCGGTTATTGTTGCGGTTTGATCGCGAAAAAACACGTTAAAGGTCGGTTGCACTGGGGGGAAGAAATATTGGCCCGGCACAAAACCAAACATTGCATATCTTCCCAGGATTGAATTAGCCTGTAAGATATAATTATTCCCGCCTTCCGGGACGGCCCATTTCGCCGTGGGCGGTTTGGGAACGGTTCATGTGTAGGCTCGGAATGTATCTGATCTCTTTGGGAAGTTAAATAGATTGGGCATCGCAGCAAAGTAAGTTCATGGTGTTTTCAGCGGGGATTTCGAAAATGTGGTGCAGAATTGTTACATTTTCACGTTTATGGAAAAAAACTGATGCAAAATATGAATGTTTTGTTGTTTTTAAATAATTTTTAGAAATTCATAAGTAACTTTTACTATTTCTGAAAATCTTGTATTACATAAATCTATAAAAAGTATAAAAATATTTAAATCATTTCTATTTAAAAAGTTCTGTTAAAGTAAAATCTTTAGGAATAACGCAACAAGATTAAAAAAATTTGAGATTTTGGATCATAAACGGGAAATTATTCATAAATTCAGTTACTCCGTTTTTCTTTGAAATTAAACATAGCTTTTCATTCTTTAATACATTTGAACAGATGGTGAGAAGCTTCCGTTAATTTAAATTTAATTTATGATTTACTTAAATTACAGAAAAATTTGGAGAAATTTAAAAAAGTTAGTTTGGAATGCAATTTTTTCAGGATATAATGAAAAGCATATCAAACTTCAAAACCAAATATAAGTTTAATACTTTCACAAAGGTTCTAACTATAGGTTAACAATAAGGTCAATACTGTATGATTGTGCTACGGTTTGATTTATTCTCTTATTCTATACCTGTTGAAAGTGAAGTTATGAAGGGATTTATAGCTTTCAGACAGCAACATTAATTCCAGTATTTTATCAATAGTTGATATTCTACCTTTGGATATTATTTATAATAAAACAGCCACACAAGATTCTTTTTCTTTCAAAAGCAGTAAGATTTCCAAGGTTTACTAGCCATAGCAGAATTATTCTTAGCATCTCATGATGTTACAGTCGATGTGTAGACGTTTTGTGCGGCCAAAACCTAAAAACCTTGAATGACGCTCCAGAATGCACAAAATGAATGGCCAAAATGAAATGCATCAGTCATTCCCACTTGATGAACCCATTTTGGTCAAACCGAAGCGCTTGCCCTTCAAAACAGAAAAAAGTTTCGCTCGTCCTCAGCAAACCCAAATAAACAACGCACAAATTCTTCTAGAGCGGACCTCCCAAAAGCTCTGCCTCATTTGCGCAAAGTTCTTTGATCTCTCGAGGAAGTTCGTCACCTGGGTGGTAGACGAACGAGGGCTTCGTTGCTCGTTGCAGGCGTCGTTTGATCAATATTTGCCCTGAGTTTCCTTCACCGTCTGATTGGGTGCAGAGCTGAACAAACAAACAGACGACCCAAATACTTACAGCGCTAGTCACCGGGCCTTTGGCTTGTTCCGTTCAGAAGCATTGGAAGCAGGTAGCAAATAAATCATAATCATCATTAGGCTAGGTCAAATTAGAGTCGGTGGTTGATTTTTCCCGTCCACCACCGTCATTATTCTTTACGAGACCAAAATATTTCCCATCTGACGGAGGAAGCGCGGAAAAGGAAACGCCAGGAAATGAGAATCCAGAGAATTAAAATTGCATTTGCGGGTCGACCTTTGGGCTCCTTCCGCAGACCTGCAGTTGATTCCAGATGTGGCAGGGAAATGCACAACCTTGAGGAATACACAGTTGGTGCTATACGCGGGAACTTCACTCATGAAGTCATAGGGCATCGATCGTTCTGAATCGTATGAATGCAATGCAAAACTAGGCTAGTGAAACTTGGCATTGAATTGTAAAACCATAAATTAGTTATATTGCGCAATTTCATTTCCCTGATTTCTCCAGATTGCTCCTTCAAAATGGTTGGGCTAGTGATCTTTGACCGGTATTTAGAGCATGCGTTAGATAGAAAAGTTGTAAGAAAAGCTATTTTGAAAGCAAAACCTGACTGCTCCATAAAAGCATGGAATTCAGGCCATGACTAGCAATTCATCGTACATTTATGGTTATCATTGATTTTCTGTTGTTTTCTTTTAGATATTAGTAGATATTTTAATACCCTGTGGTCAATAAACAAATTTAAGCATCTGTTTGTTGTTTAGCGTTAATGGTTCAAGTACATTAAAAAGAATCATAGTTAACAGGGTTTGTTAATTTTGTGTAAATTATGTAACAAATAATCGATTATTGCAAAGTGAAACATATGAATGTTTGCATTGTCAAATTTATAAATTTAGTTTCAACAAAAATGTAATTAATTATTCTTAAAAATAAAAATAAACTGGAAATTAAGAAATAACAAACACTACTTACTCTGCGGTTTGCAATCACAAATTCCTAAAGCAAAGTCCTTAAAGCTTGCAAATCCTGTAAGGAATGAGATTGTTATATTTTTATTTTTGGATAATGTATTAACAAAAATGAAAATGCTCAAGAAAGGTATGGTTTTTATTTTTTATAATAATAATAATAAAAATCATAATTAGTGTATAAAAATTGATCAAATATACAAACAACTGTCATGTTCGATTGACGCACTTATTTTTTGCATTTATGAGAAATTTTAGATGTATAATTAATGTTGTCTTTTGTTAAAAATCATCATTTTATGTTATAAACTCAAGCATAATATAAATAACCATCCATCCAAGTCTGCTTTTCTTGTAGCTACTTTTAAACAATTACTATCGCCGAAGGTAGAAGACATCATCAATTAAAACTTACTATAGGAAGCTCAATCGTAGAATTAGAAAATTAGAAAGCGCTACATATGAATGTTTTTCAGGTGTTCATCTGATGCTTACACCTCCAAACCGAAAAGAAAATCTAGAATTCAATTTCCCAAACCGGGGGCTTGCAGTCCCTTCAAGATCGACGTATAGTTCGAATCCTGATGTACTAGAACTTGAACGCAGCTCAAGGTTTTTGGTTGTTAGTAAGTATCTGAACATTCTTTTTTCTTCATGCAAATTCAACTGATATGGTTTACACAATTTTATAACCAAGATGCTCCAACAAGACATGGACATTGGGTGTAATTAGACAAATTCGGCTTTTTCTTCCTCTCATATTGAACGATTTCTGTTTCCTCCCATAATCTAGAGTTGACCGGGCACAAACAGAATGAAAAATATAAAAAAACTCGATACACATTTTGTTCATTTTTCCATTTTATAATTTACTAACTTTCTAGTTGGATTGTAAGCTTTCATATACATTACTCGCATTCAAAATGCGGTTACACAATTCCAGGAGTAATTTCTCGCATTCATACATATAAAGACAACTATCTAAGATAAACGTGTGTGACAATTGACACCCCTGACACCCCTTTCCCTCACCCCTGTGTTCGAATTAAAACTTTCGTCACCCACGTTAACTGCACGGGGCAGATCAAGCACGAGTTAACATTCGAATTCACCACCAAAAAATGGACCACCCGTAGCACGTTCTCGCTACGGATATTATTACACATTGCCTACAAATCACACATTACCCACATTAAATTGCCACCAGCCATTGTTGTAGTGACAAACAATTGAACGTGACCTTGTGCGGTCGGTTTTCGTAGCTTTTTCTTCTCGCCAACTATCGGTGTGGCGCATCGAAACCCAACCGCCGTGGAGCTTTGCGCCTTTTCGCCGTTTGCGTATTGTCTCGGAACTAGGCGGAAAATTTGTTTCCGAAAGCTGAGACAGAAATCACGCCCAGCAGCCACCCACCACGGCAACGCCGTCACACACAATGTGGTTTTCGTCAAGGTCTCGGTGTGGGGTGGCATGGTGGGTGGCGTTGGAAAAATTTCCCTAGCTAATCAAAACAAAAAACCACCGACCAACAAATCTTGGTCGCGTTTTCCGCCGCCGATCGTTAGCTGGTGGTGTGTTTTTTTGTTTCTGTTCTCCTTCTCCCCCGCTTTTGATCAACCCCAACGCATGTGTGATTTTATTAAATTATCCTAAGGTGGCTCAAGGTGGTGGAGCCCCACCAAAGACTGGGCTCGAGTGTGTACCACCGAGGTATATCGAAACAAGCGCATTTTGTTTCGCTCGCTGCACACAGCTGTATGACACATATCGTCGGTTGGGTAGAGATGAAAAAAAAAAACAACACAAAACGTTGTCAAGAACGGTACGTGGCTGCAGCATACCGCGTGCTCATAAGCATAGGGGCGGCGTATCGCACGCAGGCACAGCTTTTTTTGTCGCCACCGATCGTTGTCCGCGGCATGAAAGCGGTTTGAATGAAATTTGCACGCAACTACCGCTAATGAACAATTTGTTTCTTCAAACCTTGTGTCTTGGGCTCGGGCGAACTGATGCGAAAATAAGTATAATTATGATGCAACGTTGTTTTTCCTGTGTCGCATGCAGCAGGCAGGGGCTACCGTTTCGTTCGTTAGCCACTTCCAAAATCAGCTGACACAAAAAGGGCCCACACTGCAACGGTGCGCAGCGCAGTTGACATTGCTTTATTGTGTTGACAGATTGTGTGCAACGGCATAAAGGGCTCGGATTCATTTTCAATTGAGCAATTGTCGCGGTGCGTGCGTTTGATTCTAGGTCACAGTAACAAGCACTACGGTATGGTTTGGGTTAAACTTGTTGCAAACTCAATTTAGCAATACACGCTCAAACCATTTCCGGTGATGCGTGTTAGAAAAACATTGCCGATTATTGTTGGATGTTTTTTCTATGCCAAATATTTGGCTTGACGGATTGAATTAAAAACAAACTTACTTTCCTAAAGCTGGTTTTATTCAAATGAAAACTAGACTTTCAAATTTACATTAAAAATGAAATACTTCTAAAAGATGATAAAAATATATTACAACAATGTTGTTTGTTACCAGCTTGATCTTTGAAAACCCCGAATAAAAATCAAATCTGTAATAGTGTGAGTTCCATAGTGTGTTTGTTTTGTGTTTTTTTATGTTTTCTAACATATTCCAATAATGAATTAAAATTAAGGAAATCATCTGTAAAAATATGCTTCGATTTCATTGCAATTCTCTACTTTTTGTACCGAGAGATTAAATGTTTAGCATTTTCTAATGGCTTGAATATTTCTGTTTATAGTTTGGGAGGAAATATAATTTTTTCCAAATAATTTTTAAACCACTTATGGGGCAGTAGTGATCTGGTCTCCTTGAGTGATCTGCATATGGCGCCACATTTATCGCTCCCGTTTGTCGTCGATACAGCGCAGTACGCTCTTCATAATGGCAAGAACGTTAAAATTGAAAATCGGTTTGTTGTTTGATCTCCTGATCATGATTAAATCATTGATACATAGATTCTCTTACAACACATGTTTTCGATTCAAATTTTGAAGCAAAATATTTTCAAGCGGAGCAAGATAATATCTATGGATTAACATTTCACATTTAGTAATGCGAAGGTTATTTTCCATTATACTAGTGCGAAGATTGTCATAATTTCACTGAAACCAATCAAACACACAAACAAACCATAAATTGGAATTATTATTTGAGATTACAGACAACAAACTACAGATACAAACCATATTCTATAATATATATTTTTTTAATTGATTATTCTGAAATACGATTCTGAAGTATTCAATTATGAAAACTTATCCTATTTCTCAAATAATAATTAATTTTGAGCATTCTATCGAAAGAGATTCAATTTCTTTTTCTAGGCTTAGTCGTTATTCTAACCTGTTTTTAGAACGTTTAACAGAATATGTAAAAATTGTACAGTACAGAATATTTCTAAATTGTAAAATCAAAATCCAAGAGTAGAAAAATGTAGCGTTGGCCTGCTTTGTGTCTTATATTATTGCATATTACAGTAGCTACATATGTATTAATGCAAGAAATGCAACAATTTCTCTGAACGAAATTGAGCTATTTTCCGAAATCGCTACACACTATAAATTGAAAATTACCAATCGTCAATCACCAATAAATCGCTATACGTCTAGAAAGGGTCGTATATTGTAGTCGATATGGTCGTATATAGTCCATTACGTTGTAACGACATTACAAGCAAGTTAATTTTTTCTTATAAAATCATATACGTGCAACATTTTTCAGGTGACTTGTGCATTGAAGACGCTACCATCAAATTGTTGCAAGCTTCTTCTCGATTAAAGATTCGTTTCACGTTGCTGACAAATAGAGATCATCAGATGTTTCATAACGAATAAAAGCATTCTTATGATGTCGATCATAAAGATGTAAAATGCGTTTTGTTTAACGCACGGGGACACCGCAAAATGCGGGAGCAAATGCATTACGGAGTAAATTGTTGCCATTTCACGCTGCACGGACCAATTAAACAAAAGAGTTTAATCCATCATCGATTCTGCTCATCATTGCTAGCGTTCTCTACCAGCACGAAGCTGAAATCAATGCATGAAAAGTGCACAATGTACACCACACAACAATGTAAAATCCCTGTCCACCGATTGATAGTCAGGCAATGGGTACGGAAACCCCCGATCGATCGAACAATTAAACGTAATTTCACGAATCTTCAGCCCCAGCTTCCAGCTCCAGGGTAGCCGAGACGGACGTGTTCCGGGTAAACAATCGAGACAATTGCTCCACTTATGCAACATACGTGTGGTAAAAGTTCAAGTGCAGCGACAGCCACTGTCAGCACAGAATGGAATGGTGGCACAAACAAAACGCAAGAAGTCAGAATCCTACGCTTTCGGAGCGCGGAGAGAAAAAAAACCAACAACAATGCAAGCAAAAAATCCACCTACCAAACCGTTTGCCATTATTTCAATCAAATCTACTTATCGTCAATTCTCATGAAGGTTGCCTTGGTACAATACGTTGCCCGGGCGCTTGCCATTCCATGGGGTGGTACGGTGGCCGAGTGCACTGCACAGGTGCCTGCATGATTTGCATAATCATTCTACTTTACAGCACTTTGTTTTATGCTGCAGATTATGGTTTGTTTAGCTCTTTTTCTTGTGCTGCATTGTTGCGGTCAAAGGTGCTTTACCAAGCCGTGCGCTGACGTCAGTTGCATACTGTCAACAATCTAGAAACTGTCGAATGAAACGATACGTTTGCTTTGATATAGGTCGATCAGTTGTATTAGTAGGATTAGTGGAAGGGTCACTTGTTGGATGACGTGCAATTGGTTTATTTTGAAAAAAAAAATTGATTTCATATATTCTATGGATCAGTTGTTATGGTCGTAGATCGTATATTTTTTATAGATCGTATGACCTAGGTTGGTGAACTACTACCGATTTTGTTCCGTACACGGTGCACCAATTTCTGTGTCAGTAGTGGTAACCACGTCTGCATGGCTTACTGCGCAAGCCGTGCAGATCGCGCCACAATCGCGCTGGTGGGAGTTATTTAACATCTGTTTATTTTTTCCGTACCGTCTTACCGGTTGTTAATGCTTTTGCCCGACGCGCGACCTTCATACATGAAGCATTGTTTCGATACAATTGTTCGGGGATAATTTCTTCCAGTGTGAACGGAGGCCGCGTGTGTGCGTGCTGTGCGGTGCCAATCTTTGTGCACCAGTGTTCCTGAACCGTCAGGCAGTGGCGGGATATTCGGTTTTACGATTTCCACGCTCGCTCGCGCGCCTCGTACGGTGAGATCTGCGCGGAACGCTTAACTCGGCGCGACCATGACCCTGACGATTGATTGTCAAAACGTCAGCTATATCCGGAGTGTGGATGAAGAAATCTAGAGCTAGTACTGTTACAGTTTGCACTGAAGATCGAATGCACGGCACAATCGTTTGAGCACGATCCGACTTTAATCATTAACTATTTACGACAAGTGGTTGCGATTGTGCTTGCCTGCTTAACAAGCTCTTTGGGGTTCGTCGCTGAATTTAATCGTCGCTAGCTATCGTTGAAGTCGTTTGCCATTAAGCGCTGCAGCAACACAGCGAAACCATTTGTGGCTAGGTTCAATTTTTTCATTTGGTTTCGTTTTCGATTTGTATGCATTCGCATTCGCGCAGTGTGACAAAAGCTTCCGATCGCGGTTGCAATTTTTTTCGCGCATAAAGAATCGAATGCAAAACATTGCACTTCCGTGCAGTCGAGCAAACGTTCTTTGGTTTTGCACATCTTTCACTGTCTTGTGAGTTGTGTGTTCGATTGGATATATTATGAATACACAACTTAGTTATTATTTTTGCATCCAGATTTCTTTGCATGTCTACGGTCGCATTTTCAGAACATCGAGACCATGGTCGGTCATAATGTATCAGATTTGCAAACGTAAAACTATTTCTTTTCTTTTAAGAGTTCACATTGTTCCATAAAATCTTGGCTAATTTTAGTTTTAGGCATATTTTTCTTAGGACAGTTGTTGTTAAAAACAAAAATTTCCTACTCTTAATGAAAATATCAATCTAGAAACCGTGGTCACTGAAAAATAATTTAATCTTAATGTGCTACCTCAAGCTCTCCTTGAACTGCATGTGAGCATATCGTAGTTGATTCCGATATTACAGAAATCCAAAATGCGAGTTTTGAATTTAAATAAGCAATGCTTCACCGTAGCTTCCAACCACACACGTTTCGCTTCGCGGCTGATCGTAATTTGTGCCACGGGATAGCATAAAGCCATCGAAGTATGTCTGACATTGTTTGTTTATTTTACTTCTTCTGTCCGGCAGATGTAGTCACTGGCAGCGATACTTAATATTCCGAGCACCCCTGATCGAGACCTTCCTGTGTGTGTATGTGGTGAAACTTTTAGAATCAGTATTGCCAACAGAAAGCTTAGAAGTTCGTTAAATTGGTCGCAAATTTTTTTGTCTTTCAAAATCACATTTCTGTCGGTGAAGTGCCTTAGATATACTGTTACTTCCGGTGAGATTGGCCGCTTTGAATAGTAATGAGCCGAATGAAGCTATGTTTTTTCAATATCCTCATTCGGTTCATGCCTATCAAGGGCCTGTCAACATAATGACGTATTGTAAGAAATAAACTCTTTGCAAAAAATGTGAAAGTAAACAAACAAACGAAACAGCTATGCCAAGCTTAAGCAAGTAAAGAAAAAAAGTAGTAAAATGTAATAAATAAATTTACTTATATGCACAATCGATTTGATACCTTACATGTTGTAGTATACAGAAGAATTAAAGTCTATTTAATGGAATTATTTTTGCTTTTGAAAGCTGTTCTTTATCTCAAATGTTAATTTTCTTAAACTTGTAGAAAAATCGATAAGCCTTATTTAGGATGAAGACATTAAAATGAGTGTTGAACGGAAATTAAGAAGGGAATTAACAAAAACGTGAAGCAGCCACCTTCTTTGAAATATTGTATTTTTTCTTATATTTAAAAATCGAAACGAAGCATCATAAAAAATATTGCAGTCACATAATATATACTTTTAACACATATGTTTTAATTTCGGGATATAAAATATATAGAATAGCTTAAGATCTACTCTATGAGTATGGTATATAATTCCTGTTTTTGTTTTGTATAGGAGTCTTTTTACGATCTTTTGGTAGATTCCCATGATTGATTTAGTATTTCTTTGTGTATGTTTCAATTTTAAATTACAGGAATAGTACGTTAATATACGTAAATAAATTTGAATATTCTATCAATTACATTATCAAAGTTATACAAATTGCAAAACTATCTCTTGCTCTCTCACATTTGCTTGTACAACTCCAACGAAATCGTCAGCGATATTTTCTCAAATTAACACTGCAATCGTTCCAAGGGCAAATCCTTTCAATTTGAATCTTTTTCCAGCACTGCAGCCGTAACTAAACAATCAATCTTTGCTGGCTCCTCCTCAGTTCCTTCCCAAGCTCCATCAGCTGACTACGAGTGTTTGCTTGAGAAAATCGCTCAAAACGTTCGGGTTTCGTGCAGCGTTGCCTTGAAATTAATCAACCAAGAATCAGAGCATAATCGGAGGTGTTTACACTGGTAACAGTTTGCTGCACGGCGGGTGTCCCACTCAGGTGGCACTGTAGGATATCGCCTCCCATTCCGGGGCCCCATTCCGATTCGTTCCAGGCGCGGAACGGAACGGGATGAAATTCGGCGATACTAGGTGTCAGACGGACGTTTGTAACAGTTGTTGTTCTCTACACGTTTTTCGTCCCAGCCCATATTGAGCATAGATGAATGTTGAATTAGCTCTATGATTGGATGATACGCGTTTGCACTCATTCTGACTGACATTGATTAACGACGATCGAGATCATACGGTTCAACATCATTAAATTTATTTTCTTCTGCCCGTTACCATCTCGCACGAACTCGGAGCAAAGCGAACAGAGCGCTGTTCCAAAATGCTCCTTTCATCGAAAAGGCAGCTAGGATTTTGTGTTTCTGTGGGTGTGAGTGTGTGTATGTGTGTGTGTGGTTGCGTGTGTAACTATCACTTTGATGATGCATGTGTGTCCTGTGTTTTGTGAATCAAACATTTCCACTGGCTAAAACGTAACATAAACACCCACGGAGCATTAGGCTAGGTCTGCTCCAAATCAACTCAAAACGATAACTTCACCGGCTTCAACCCAGCTTGGTACAGGCGCTGCGGGATACGTGTTGCTCCAAATAGGGTGGGATCGCGAACGGGAGGTGCGTGAGGCTTTGAAAAATGTAACACCATCTTGACTCAGCTGTCTAACCCTCCACCCGTTCTGAACGGCCATCCCTAATCCAAACAACTAATGCGCTATTCGGCACATTAAACCTGGATTATTCACAATGGAATGGTTTTGATCGATATCGAACGTACCCTCCGCTGATGAGATGAATGATTGATCAATTGGTTGATGATGGATGTTTAGTGTTTGTTTGCAAGGCATCGGGTCACATTTTGGGGGAAGAAAAATACACTCCACAAGCGCTACAGGAAGCCAGTTGCAAAAAAAGCTGATGCACACTCGTGAGACTTTGGAGCATGGGCTGTAGAGCGCGGTATAACGAGCAGCACCGATAATAATACGATCATTACAGAAGGTAATGCAGAGCAAAAAGTGTTGGATGTGTTACCCCTTCCACGGTTGGCAGTAATTTTAAGGCTAAGCAAATTGATTTTTGTACTTTGTGCAAGTGCGAGGAACTGGCTGGAAAAAACCTATCATTACCAGGTTGTGTAGCATAGGGGTGGAATTCGGCTGGTCCGTCAGCCTGCTCACCACTAAACGCCAGCACGCATGCTGAAAGAGAAACTGCGAAATTTAGTCACAGCGCTGTAACCGAATCCGAAAAACCATTCGTGAAAGCGAAAACCGGAGAGGATGTGCCGATAAATTCGAGGCAAAATTTATTGCTATTTAAGTACACACCGTACCTTTTCATCAAGCCGTATCGTGGCGATCAGTTGGAGGCCTCACGTGAGCATCGTCCGACATGTGAGCATGTCCTGCACGGACAGTAATGAGGATGTTGCACGTACGCTTATTGCTCTTATCCGACAAATTCGGTTGTTGCCTTCTGCGATTGTCGTTTTTGACAGGTCTGTTTACCTTTTACTGTTGTGTGGAGAATTTTTACGAAAACTATGGAAAGTGTTCTAGTTTTTGACAATTGTGTGCAGTAGAAAAAAAAAATGTATTTTGTAACAATTTTCTGAATTATGTTTACTGGTGGCAAACGATAGGAAACTTTTTTTCTATAATTTTATTTTTTTTACTATTCAATAGTTTTCACGAAAACTTGCACATTCAAATAATCAAGATAATGTGAATTGACAAACTTTAAACACATAAGAAAATTCTTTCATTGCTCGGTGAAAAAAAATATTTTTCTTTTGGCTATAATTGTTTTTTATATCATGGAATTTGTTGATACAATCAGCATTGAATCCAGCGTCATTAAAGAAATTCTTGTATTTTTCGTAAAATATTAATAAAAAATTTAAAAATTTGGCATTTGTAAAAACATCAATTTTATTTTGGCAAACATAACATGTAATCGTTCTTACACCGTATTCCAGAATAATATATGATGATTCCATTCCCAGAAAGTACATCTTCTATGCATCAAACACAAAAAAGTAAATCAGAAAATATTTATGTTCTTTAGAGAACGTTAATGCATATTTTATATGTAATCGCAGGTTTTTGTCAGAGAAAGTAGTCCACCTTGAGCATTACCCACTCTTGGGTGGATTGAGCCTGGAGGGAAACATATCATGTTCGTTGGCGAACGGCAGCAGCCCCGTCCATATCTGATGGACAATGCGGTATGTGCATCACCAGCGTAAGGATATATAATTAAGGATGAGGTAAATAAGCGTTTTTTTTATTCCGCGGGGGGAAAGTGAAAACGGATGGTAAAGTTATCGAATAAATGTTGATGATATATCTTGTGATTTACGATCTGCAAAGTGTCGAGCAGCAACCAAAAGGGGCGGATGGTGTTTTTTTAAATTTGTTATTGCTGGTGTATTCGTTTCGATAAGGTCTTAAATATGTGAAACCTACCGCAGCAAGGCTGAACCACTGTGGCACGCAAACATGATCGACGCAGGATGAGAAACGATCAAACCGGAAGCAGATACGTTGGTCTACATTTTTGCCGTACCGGCACTATGGCGCACTGTGGCCGCACTTTGGATGACAGTTAAAAGGTAATAAACCCGATGCGAGAGCATCGTATCTTTACAACCTGCTCGAGCGATGGCCGGGCAACGCCGGGCGCCATTCGGATGAGCTGAGGCATCCAGATTGCGCGTCATTAGGCGGCTTTACACAAAAAAGGCCATCCGGAATACGCGCAAGCGAAGCTTTCCGCCTTACTCGTCGAGCCCGACGGTTTACCACAGGGTCACAGAGACTGAGAAACGCTCACGAAGTGACATATGTGAGCCATACAGTTCTCAGCGCGCTGATGGTAATGATCATTACCCCGCTATCGATTGTAATTCTTGGCGGTATGAAAACTGAACCCCTTGCGCCGCCGCACACATTACGGAAGTCGGGGTTGGCCCTCGAGATGAGAGCCCGCGTGGCTTTCGATCTTCGAAACGAATCAAACCACCGGTGGACGGTTTGGTTTCATCAAGGGCTGAGGCCCCGGTAAGCGGTTGATGATCAACGTAGCCCTCCCGAAGGGTATTTCTATTGCACGCCATAAACATCACTATCGCAACACGACCGTGCCGGGAGACGGGAGACGTTCCGTGGCGACTAATTATAGACCTCACAGGGCGATTTAGTATAATTTAAGTTCTTGTTTTATAATGCGGCTCGAAAATCGAAATTTACAACCTGCCGTTCGAACCGCCGCAGCTGACGATGGGTGATCGATAACGCATCCATCAACAATTCGGGCAACTCTTTTCAACACGTCCAACCCGCTCCGCATCCCGCTCCGCCGCATCACGTAATCATTATGGTCGCAATTGCCTTTCAGTATTCTTTCCGCGCTCATCACACATACCGGCGCGCTGCGATCACTTTGAATATCGAGAAGGTGTCATAAAATCAAAAGCGTTTCATCGACGACCGGAGATTTTTCGTTTCGTTTGAAGTTTAACGCACCACCGGTCTGGTGCAGTTGCCCAAGTGCTGCCATTCTGCTGCAACCCGGTTTCTACCGCACAGGATGCCGGGCATTCAGGTGAGTCATTTCTGTAGTGAATGTGTAGTTAATCAATTTGTTTTGTGTAGTAAGAAATAAGCGAATAAATCATTACTGATTTAAAACATTTGAAATATGACATAATTAACTACACATTGTTTGCTCACGAGGAAATATATTCAAAAGATAGATTACTTATTGTCAATGTCCATACATAAAAGCAAGAGATTTTTTACGTTTTATAGCTCTTGTCCTGGTTTGCGAGTCGCGAAGAGTAATTATTGACTTTGTTACAATATCGTAAAATATCATTAAAACATGAGATTTTCTCAAAATTCCATTGATTTTGTCACGTGGAATAATGAAACTAAATTTTATATAATCCTATATAATCCATATAACTTAAAACTTATTCTCAAGCTCATCACAACCAATACCATCAAGCTGACAAGCCAAACCAGACATTAACAGGTTTGTATTTTTCATAGCATTATAGGTTGTTAAAATTCGTAGAAAACTATTTCGTCTTGTAAATTAACCAATATTACAAAACATCAACTAAATTTAATCAAAATAATTCTATTTTTTTGTAAGAGTTTTTCTCATATTTGATACGATTAGATGATTAAAAATAAAAACACATATGAGTATTGCTTGAAAATTTTATAATTTAGGAAGATATTTAATCAAAATTTAACATGATAATGAAATCTTCTGTATCGTTATGCTTACATAATGAATCAATCTTAACTATATCTAACGTGCAAATCAATCAGACATAATTATTTATCAAATTAGTGACAGAGGATGCTACAACATCCTGAACGTTAAATAACCATAATATCAGTGCATGCCCTTAAGATAGGATACACTATATTGATATGTTAAGTAAAATATTTGTAACATTCAAACAATTATGTTGTTCACACTGCTAGTTTGATTCAAGTTCTTCTTTTCAGTTGAATGAAGATGTTAAAGAAATCTGAATATGACGCTTCGGAAAGAAGTGAGGTTAGATTGAACCCGTCTTAGGTCACTACCCAACCAAGCTCGTGCAAATGACAAACTGATTAGCATGGTTTTATAGATATTTTTGATATACATTAATCTGTAATATTATAGTTTTAATGAAAATTCGACTATGTAATTTTATACACCAAGAATGTCCAGATATCATGAAAAAGCAAAAATGATTTCATAAAACGATCAAATTAATTTGGGTGGTTGTCTTAGGCCATGAAAATTGAAAACAAAATTATTGCTTGAGAAAATGATGTATAACATATTGCGATCACTTCGGTTACGATTTCTTTTCTTCCCCATGCTTTCGCTTTTCGAGGGCTTTCCAACGTAACGTTTCCCTTACATTTTTGTTGCCATTTTCGTTGCTCCTGCAGGCACACCGACGTTCAGAACTTAATTTATAAAATGGGTTTATCACGATGTATATCTCGATCGCTTTGCCTGTTTCCCTTATCTCGTTACGTGCGGTTACGGTCGGGTTTCTCTATGTGTCGGTTATCTCCGTGCCAGCGTGCATTTCGCACACCCACCGTCCCTCCACCGTCAATTGAAAGATCAGCGGCAGCATTTTGTTTCCATTCCCAAGCGTACCAGATTTGCGAAGATAGCTTTTGCTTGACCAACGCGCAGCGAGGGGAAACAAACCCGCCCGCCATCCGGGGCCTGCCTTGTTAGGGGTTTGGGCGAACGAACGAGTGAATGGAGGGAAAAAAATACCGAGAGCTCGGAAAGAAATGTGTGAATTATGGTTCAGCGTCAAGGCTCCGGGGCGTCAAATCCGCATGATCTCTATTTCCGATCGTGAATGGCGGTTCCCTAGGAAAAAGCGAAAATCCGACCGACGATTAGTCTCCCTCCACTCCCGGATACTGATATTGTTTTTAATAATTTCTTCACGAATTTGGAACAGAACTGGAGGGCATCTGCCCGAGTGCGGTCCGTCGATCGTCGCACCGTCTTTTCAATTACCTTCTGCTGGCTGGTGTTACTAACTTCCTTTGCTGTCTTCCTCCCGCACGCCACCGGTCGCATGTCGAAATTGTAGTTGTCTAATGCGGCCACGATTATCCCACCTCGGCAGCATGAGGCCGGCATCGTTCGCGCTGGGTTTTCTGCCCCACTGCGCCGGGATGGGATAACGTGTATCGTGCGGTTCTTCAGAGCCGAACGGCACACGAGTCGGTTAGCAACTTTCCCAGCTCGATTTTGCTTCCTGACAAACCCACAACAACGGCGCGGGTGGACTCACCGGATGGAATATCTTCGACCGCGGCCGGCGCGTCCACCCGCCGCCACCTTTCAAAACGCTGCGCCCGAAGTGGGCTACGGGGTTTTGCATCGCAACCCGCACCACCGAACCGCGGGAAGGAGTGCGGAACGTCAGCCGAAAGGTACCGGGAGATCCACGACAATCAGTCCATATTTCTCACGATCAGATGATGTCGGTCCACGTAATGCCGGGTGAATGCCGGAGACTAAAACTATAACAATTATTCCAAAGCGAAGAAAGAAAGAAAATTACAGCACACAGGCGAACCGAAATTTATATTAAATATAATTATTTTACGTCCTGCCACCGTGCCGTGGGTTTGTCCGGCGGGCGAACCTGATCCGGTAGACAAAGTGAGAAATAATCTCTCACTCAACGCGCCGTGGAAAGGGAAACTGGGCCGCCCTATTGTCGAAACGGGAGGCAAAGGCTACTTTGGTGAAAAAGGAAATGCTACCACATACACACACACACGAGTCAATGAAGGGGGAGGGGAGGGAGAATGAAGGTTAGAGAGAGGACCAGGGGGGAAGAAAATTCCGTGTGGCAGAACCCGATGCTGCCACCGCACGAGAAGAAAAAAGCGACCCAGTCGAGTGTCGATAATAATGATGATGATAGATGGAAAATGGCGTGCTCGAAAAAAAGCACACCCGGGCACACACACACACAATTTTGGCTGGTTCTATTTCCTGCCCCCTCTCCACCGTCTCTCCCTCTTACCTACATCCAGTTTACTCCGGTCGTTCAAGGTGGCACGAAAACCAGGGACTCCCCGCCCGCGCTAAATGATATGCGAGTGGAAGAAGCGTGGGTTGCGCTTTCTACGGTTTGAATCGGTGGGAAGCTAAGCAATTGAGTGCGCAACCGTGGAGAGTTAATTGTTTTAACTGTCTTATGTGTCAAATTATGACAGTACCGCTATCGGGGTGCCAGCTGGTCGAACGAGATCGGACATGCAAAACTCGCGGTTTGTTTGTGGAAATTGTCTAACCATGGAAAATTGCGATGAAATAAGCGGAGGTTCCTGTTCGCTGGTAGGAACTTTCGTCCTCATTTGGATTTGGCAAACGTCGCTAAGATAAGCAATCGAATGTGAGCGAGAGAAATATTCCCCATCGTAAACTACAATGTAGCAAGCAGAAAGTACTGACGGACATTATGATTAATAGTGCGAGTTTAGATATTTTTTGTTTTCTTTGGCACGATTCGCTGAACACGTGCACGTTGTTTTGCATTGCTACTACCATGCTTCCACGGGCGCACTGCACTGCAAAAATAGGAGGAAATTTTTCACATTTTTTGCGCATTTTCACATACACTTGACCAGCTGTGCAGCTCGTGACCTCATACGCACTAGGCCACGATGGCTTCAACAGAACGGACCGAACTGCCTTCGCCCACAGGAGACCGGAGCGGCATAAAGCGCAACCGCTGGAGTGGTTCGAATTCCAGCCGCAGACGCAGACGTCGATGACGTCGAAACGACATTCCTCACCACTCAACCGTACCTGTTGCCCGTTCTCGCTCATTTGATTAGAATTATAATGGCGTAAAAATAGGGCTACATTTATCAAATTATGAAAACGTTTGAATTCCACTTTCGGTGATAAATGTTTGTAATCAAGAAATTAAAGAAATCGTTTTAAATGTTTATTTTTATTGGCGACCATATATTTCCCACGACGATTTTGGGCGGACGGTGTGGAGACCCAGACAGACCCAGGGGCAGACCAGCCAGCGCACGCCCCGGAGGACACAAGCAAACAAGGTGTCGCGCTCTGTCCCGTAAGCATCATACACCGTCATTTCCTGAACCCGCCCGTCTTTGTGATGGAGCGGCCTTCCCTCCGTTTGCGTTTGCCTTTGCTCGATTCTCCTTCTTCACACACATCTCCGGTCCGTGGGGATTTGATATGACGTAGCGCTTTGATCGAGCAATCCGTTTCGTTTGGCGTCCGTGGTGTCGAATCCATTTACCCGGAATGTGTATGTGTGGTGTGGGGATTTGTGTGTGAGCGTTTTTTTTTTTCGTGGGGTAGAATTTGTTTTCTGTTATGACAAACTTTGGCTCATTGTGCGCTCGAGTGTTTTGGGGCGGCCCGTTTTGGGCATAACAGAAACAGAAACTGAGGAAAAAAAATCGACGTGATAGCACATTTTGACATCATGAAAAATGATGCCTATAAAGCTCATAAAAAATATATTAAGCACAATTTCAATAAAATGTTACGAGTTTCGAAACAATGCTTTAACGAAGGGATGAACATGGTGCAAAGAAAAGGTTTAGTAGCTCGAGATTTCAGGTGTGGTCGAAACTGTCCAAGATTGTGACTGTGGCACGATGGTTTGGGTTTTTAATTGTATATCTAGTTCAATTTAAACCAATTTTCTTGCGTGTTGTGTGCAACGGATTTTTGGCAGCTCGTCTGCTTACACTGATTGAAGATGTATCAGGAACATGTCTTAAAATCCTTTAACCGCACCATAAAATCACGGATCTAACACATTTACATCCTTGATCTATCTAAACGCGTTTAATTTCCCTAAACACATGTCTCCAGCACCACACGGGCTTAGCTATTTCCAATTTTGTAAGCGTTCTCTTTTTGCAAACTCGACACATCGCATTAACGTAAATCGCTACGGTAAAATGTATCGAAATCCATAAGCTCCTCTAAACGAGTCCACTAATCGTCATTGATTAGTTTGCGGTCGAGGCCTCCTTTCATCCTCAACAGGTTCATGGAATGTATACATGTGTGTGTGTGTGTGATTTTGTTGTCGCAATCAAACCACTTTCTGCTCTGATTAAATGTCTTTTTGGATGCGCTGTGAGGACGCCATCCTGTCGTTAATGCTCCTGACGGAACTACAAACGTAAGCTCGTTTGTGTCTGATCCGATCCCCTCAAAAAAAAAAAAAAACGCCCCATAGCGTTGATGAAGGTGGATAATATAGTTCCAAAGAAGGAAGAAAAAGTTCGCTTCACAGTATTAAATCAGGGGTAGGCAACGTCAATAATAAAATTATGGTCAAGCAATATATTTAATGTATGTATTAAAACGAAATTGTTGTAGAACAAATGTTTTAAAATATCTACTAACTGAAATGCACATTTTAAAATTATGCTAGATAAAATTACCTTCCATTTTACCACTTCCAGTTGTGAAATTTTCATTCAGGATTTGTTCATTCCGTCCAAAGTTACAACTGCCCTCGTATCGAGTTTATAATCCGAATGCTCTAGGTAAATCGTGACTCGTCCATTTGTATCAGATCTCTGGAAATTAAAAAAAGACAATGTCCGATAATGTCCGTTGTTATAACATCCCAATTTGTTGACGTTTTATAGAACAAGGTGAGCAATAACCACAGTAGAGCTTTAGTAAATCAAAATAAAGTTTCTTCAAAACCGTTTTTAATAATATTACAACTTAAATTAATAGCAATTTTTACTTTCTTTCTATCCTCCCGTGTGTTGTTTCCTAGATCATCTGATTCATTCAGCTTTCAAACCTTTTCCATAATATTGAACAACAACATTACAGATCAATAGCTTATGCCAGAAACTCAAAGTAATTGATTTTTCAAATTTATTTGTTTAAATTGGCTAATTCGGGATGCTGCTGAATTGTTTTACTCACAGTCATATATTTTTTAGCTTTACTCAAGTATGTTTACTATACATCAAGAAAACGGGAATACAATGGTGCATTGGATAGTTGTAAATAAATCAAGACTTTCATACAGTAGGATAAGTACCTCAATCCCATTCCAACCGAATACCTCCAGTGACTAGGAGTGGCTTACCAACTCGTGCAATAGTCTAATCTAGCAGTCTCATAAGTGAAAGGGCCTTCAATGTTTATATCATTGAGAAAGAGAGAGAGAAATAGAGAGAGAGAGAGAAATAGAGAGAAATATTAAGAAGGATAAATAGGAAGATCTATAATTAAAATATGGAACTACTGTACTCTATTATATGCTAGTACTTTACTACTCATCGAAAAAGGTAAACTGTTTCATTTGTTTAAAAGAAATGAGTGATTCGTCAAGATTGTTAACTTTGGTCTTTGCTGAAAACAATGTTTAGTTCGACAATCACTTCTCACGTCTCACTTCTCAACTTCGGCTATAGTAAATGACAATGCCTAAACGATTAAAATAAATTAAATAAATTATTATCAACTTATTTGGACCAGTAATGAGTTTTTGTAAAGATTGCCAACCCCTGCCCCACAGGGGACAGGGACAGGGTAGTGGAGCATAGATGGGTGCCTTTTCGGTGACAGTTGCTTGGTGGATCAAAGGTAATCCGGTGATCCTGAACGAACGAACGTGTGAGTGGACATTCCAATTCAAACGGAATTCAAATTTCATTCAACACTATAATGAACTAGAACAGCGTGCGGCGAACAAATCGATAGTGTTTATCCGGACCAAATGCGACCGGGTGGTGGCTATAACCATAACCATAACCGTAACCATAATTTAAATGAACTGAAAAAAGCATGTTGCGCTGGCGAACTGTTTCTCCGGGTGGGTTTTTATTATGCTAATGTCGCCCGGTGGACGTAAGACGGTTGATAAGGAGTGCCTTTTTGGAAGGCGCGGACGACCCGCCGTAGGTGTGAAAGCCACGCTGATGTTCGCAATTAAGCACGCAATGTGTACCAAAAATATACACAAGCTTCATGCATTTATTTCCATACAAATGCAAACGCATTCAAGAGCGAGATGCTCGTTCAATTGAGTCCGGTGCAAACTTTGTACATCCAAGTGGTTCGCAGAATAAATGCACGAAAATCCTGCCAAAGATTAGATGAACTTATTTCGATTTGAGCTTTTCAAACTGCTTCACTCCGTTTCGAGCCACATCGCTTTTCACGTCAATAACACGTGCCGAAACACGTGCTTTTCTTTTTTAGCCACCCAACACCGATTCGGTTTAATCCGGTTTTAAGCTAACAAGTGTTAAAAGATGTGTCAAAAGCGCCTACAAAGCGACACTTTCGATGATCTACTTACTTCGAGAAGCTGGTCCAGCCGGCCCGCAAACATAAAGCGGTACGGTAGAAAAAATGTTCCGCACGCTACAAAAACCTCTTCAGTGCCGCTGTACAAAGTGCCCGACCCGGGAGATCAATATCGTTTGACAGAAAGAAAACGATGCCGGAGGAGGCAGAGGCCGAGAAGGAGAAGACAAAAGACGTTCCCGGACACTCGAGCGCACTGGCTGGGCTGGGAGGTGTGTGTGTGTGTGAGTGGGACGGTTGGTTTCGTCCACCACGAGTCGATTTCAATTATCTACGGCTCAGGATCATTTACACTAAACTTGTTATTATTGCCGACAAATTGCCCGGAGGATTATCGCTTGTCTCTACCTTTCGACCTGAAGATCTGCATCGTGCTTTGTGCGGTGCTTATGGATTGAGATCGAAGTATAATCCGTTATTGAAATATCGACCACAACACACACACACACACACACACACACACACACACACACACACACACCCAAACACACAAAGTGAGCACGGTGCATATGCATGCTTGAGCACGTTCCCGAGATTAAACGATGATAAAAGGACGAACCGTGGTCGAATGTGGTTACTCCCGAGGTTCCCACAGAGTTCGATTCTGCTTTCACTGTGATGCTGAAGCGAAATGCGAAAGAAAGATCGCTCTTCCATGACCTGCACGCTTCGCCCGGGACGCGATATAGAATCGGGCCTGATGGGTCGCCCGTAGGTCAATGGATGTGGGGAAATGTATTTGGATCATCTGATCGATTGCGACCCCAAAATACTGCCACCATCGGGGCTGGGTGCGAATGGGTGAAACAAAGAACAATTTAGAAATGAAAATAAATACAAATATCCTAGTATCAACACACTGCTTTTCACGTGAATATAAATTCAAAAAACATTTAAACCCGAACTCCTTTTTATATGAACTTGTTGCTACTTATGTTTTTCTAAATATTAAAATTATCATCTTCGTATGGGTTAGTCGTCTTGTATAGAGGACAGAAGAGAAAAATAATTAATAATAACGAAACCTCGAAAAACAATAAAAATTAAATAATGTTTTGAAAGACAACTTATAAACACATTGTACTTAAGCATGCTTGGGAAAAGTGAGCAAAGATGTTATTTAATTAGGAGAAATATTCGTAAGAAATGCTTGAAAGACAGAATGAGCCACCGTTAAAAGTTCAGTAGATAAAAGAAAAAGTAAAAAATATTGTAAAATAATGTTCTTACATCTGTTTTTTCGTGACGTCACAGTTTTATAGAAGAGATATCACATGGTTTCTCTCATAAGTGAGAAAGAGAACTCCAAGAATGACGTAGCGTACTGATGATGAACCGATCTTGAACCGTACACTAGTGAGTGTAGCAAAAACACGGTTTGAAACATTACAAATCACAAAGGGGTGGAAGGTTGGAATCTTTTCGAACGACATTAGCCGTTCGCACAACAAACTAATAATGGTGATATTATGGTGATCTGCACTTTCTGCTCAGCCGCTTCCATCAACCGAACACCGAACAGACTGAAGTCCAGCTAGGTGAATAATTAAGAAAGCAACGTCTAATGCTTGCCATTACTACGCGAAGTACGGCGGGAAGGAAACAAACGGGCCGCCCGTGGGCTCCACACACACACACACACACATACACATACGCAGACACATGAACACGCGTGATCCGATATTGGCTCCGGTGCGAAACCGTTAAGGTGCAAAACCGAAGCCAAAAGGTGATTTGAAATCATAAATCAAGGAAATAACTCATCGACGACTCGGCGGTAATCGGTTGGATCGCCGACCGTCGAGCTCCCCACAGCCCCCAGACGATGCGTCGGGTCGAAAAGCGCATTGCCGTTTCACGTTGTTTTTGTCTTCACCGGAAGGGTTCGCGGGCATCTCGCGCAAGAGGGCAACACCCAAAGCCCGGCCGACCTCCGGAGGTCAGTACGTAGCGAAATGCGCGCACATGCGCCGTTGCCCGTGTCGTTGCACGAGTGGGTATTTGTCCATTTCCACTGCAGAATCAACCCTTTCGGTAGAGCGTTCAAACCGACCCGAACCGAGGCCTCTGCTGGTCTACCCCTTCTCCCTCACCCGCCCTTCTTCATTCGATCGCGGACGGTAATTGACGTCTCAATTATCATGCACGGGCGGATATGCAGAAAAGCGGAGCATCGTAACGCGAACATTGGGCCCGCTCGCGGGGAGGGAAACTCAAAACCACGGCCATAACGTGATCACCGGCGTGCGGAGTTTAGTTTCATGACCGCGGTTATCACAACGGCACAATCGGAAGTCAAATCGCGGGAGATGCTTTCCAATTAATTCGTTCCAATTTATGTAAGCTCATTGTTGCGACTCGCGGCATGATTTAATGGGAACATTTCAATTAATTAAAATTGAATGCGTTTCTGCTTTTATTAATAAATATGCGTACGGGGTGGGACATAAGCCCCCCGCGGAGGGCGGGAACGGTACGGCCGGAGGAAACCGATAGCACACGAGATTTCGCTCCATTTCAAGCACTCGGCGCGGAAGGATTTGTGTTGTGTTCGGGCTTCGTTGTGTTTTTGCATCTCTTGTGTCATTTTATCACGGCAGTTTGAGGCTCCAGCCACCTGCCGTGGGGGAGAAAGGGAGGGGGGGTAGAATGCCCATGAGCCACTGCTGACGTTGAACGACTCGAATTCACTTGGTACCCTGATTTGAGGTAGCCAGGAAAGCACGCACAGGTCATCGGCAGCGAGCAGCGTGCGACCAGCAGGACGACGCGTTTCATTAAATGATAACCATAATCGCTCGTAATAACCTTAAATTTGGCGAGCGCTTCATATAAATTCCTTGCACCAGCGCCGCGGTGGAAGCTGCCGAGCTGGCTGGTGATTTAGCCCCATGCTGGCCCCAACCAGCCGACTCCGATTTGCGCAGCGGGCGCACCCGGCTTGCGTTCGGGGCATCACGAATGCGCCAAATTCCATCTATTTAAAGATACTGCGACGTACTGCGACCGATTCGGATACTGCATTGATGAAGCGTTTCGGGGCTCCGTTGGTTGGAGGTTATTGATTTCGTTACGATTGGCATTGATACTTCCAAAGGGGAGGAGGGGTGGGAGGTGCGTTTGTGAACTGCAGTGAGCAGTCCCAAAAATGGGCATGAGCGTATTAATCACCGCAGCCACATTGTGCCGAATGGGTGGAGGTGATTCGAAAAATAATCGTAGTGATCGGATATTATCCACGGTTCTTTTCTCTTCCCGAGTGCACAAAAGGGCACATCTTGCGTTTCGGACACCCTGTGAAAGGAAATATTGATTCCACCCCAAAAAAACAACCCATTCGTTCCAGTGGCTCCAGGGGCAGGCGAATAAATTGCATGCATTGCTGCAGCGAATGCATTTCGGTGGAGCCGGTGAGCGGGATGGGAATTAAATTATTTAAAAAAAATCATAAATTGTATTAGTCACATGGTAGTCAAGTAGGTCGCATGTGACCTGCCGATCGCTCATGCATGCATGCATCCAAGCCGCCCACCTGCACGGCCTGATGTGCATCAAGATAAACGTTCATCGAGCGAAAAATAGCACCACCACCAGAAATGACCGATTAGCAGCGATACGCTGTATGAGGCGGGTTAATGCGGCTCAAATCGAACCGATTCGATTTTCGCTCGCCCCCAGCGACGGTGGCACTCACGCCAAAAGGGTTTGCCCCGTTGTCACCTGAGATGGGGGCGATTTCTTGGCGAGCGAAATCGGCGGTAAATGATAGCCATCGGCTAATTGATTGATTCTGCCACCGTTCGGTTGGGTGGCCGTTGCCGGTGGCGGTGGTCCAGCCCGCCAAAGCCTTGTGCACCACACATTTATAGCACGGCATTCCTGATGGATCCCGGCGGCACGTGTGGCTGTATGTGTGGCTGTGCGTCGTAACAGACATCTGCCGTTCTCGGTGGTTTGAAGTTTTTCCGCCCCGAGAGAGTAAATTCACACATCATTGTGATTCCCGCACATTAGTTCAGCCTATATAGAGGATTTGCAAAGCGTGGTGGCTCACGGGATCGCGGAGCATGAAAGCAGCAGTCAAACCCGCGGACGCACACGGCGTTGCGAACCGATCCGGGGGCAATAAATCCGATCCACTAGCCAGATAAGAATTCAATAAAAACTCGTCAAGAACTTGGCACACAATTTGCACCAGACATCGGGGCCACCGGGCGACAGTTCAATGCGAAGTACCACCACGCCGACAATGGCCGCGATGGGAATGGCCGCGATGCCCGGCCCGGTGAAACTGGCGAGCCGCGAAACGAAGACATTACGTCGAGCCGGTGCGGTGTGTGAGGTGACCGAGTAATCCGCTCCGCCGTACCCAGGTTTCGAAGCGCGAGCGGAAGATCGAGCCCGACCTAAGCCTACTGGATCATCCTGTCCGGCTCGCGTCACCCGTGGATGGCTAGTTATTTGTCTTAAAAGTCATTTAGAATCACTTAAATCGACTGATATTTTCCTATTTTCAGATGCCAATAACAATAAAATACCTATCAAGTGACGCTGCCGTCGTGCGAACGGTACGGGTCGATCGCGTCGAACGACGGCCGCAGGTGCAACCGTCCGAGCGATCGGCGCAGAGGACGACGCATACCAACCGGTCAGCCGGTCCGCGTGGTGAGTTGACTTTAAATGAACTATAACAGTCAACGATCCTTTTATTTTTTCTTTCGCTCCAACTGTTTAATTATATCAAAGAGACCGCCCGGGCCGACTGAGGGGCCGCTATCGTGCGCCTCTGTTCGGTAGGAAGAGAGCCGCAACTGATCACAACAACAGCAACAACACCGGCTCTTGTACGTTCGTTCGTTTTAGCCGACGCATCCAACCAGGTGCCCGGGTCGTGTACGGTTCGGAAATCAGATTTCTTTCCGTGGAGAACACTCGGGACTGGGCAAGATCTATGTTTTGTTTGTTCTCTCTCTTACGCGGCTTGTTGTCTGGTGTTGTTTGAGTTAAAGAAACCGATCCGCATCGTTCGTTGAAATATGTCATCAAGGTTTAAGCAAACATTGCTTTCAAGAAAAGATGCGTATCCATGTGGTATTAGAGAATACAATCCTTGCATCGTTGTTTACACCTTAGTACAGGGGTGTTAAATATTGTTTTGGTATTTACTAGCAATGCAGCGATTCTTCCGTTTTTGTTCGTATCGCAAGACGACGCACATTATTTATTTTAAAGTACCTTATTAATTGATCGACAAAAATGTACACCACTGTTTGGTCCATAGTATTGCATCTGTTAAATATTGATTGGTAATGTACGATTTTAGAATTCGAAGAATTTAAAGCCCCGCAGCAAAACATTTTCAATCTCAGTGATAGAATATTGCACGACATCAAAATTAATTTTTTCTTCATATTATCCACACATTTTCTTCACATCAGTAGTGGTGCCTGCATTTTTTGGGAGCCATTCTAGAGTGATCAAAATCAACAATATTCATCTTAAACCAGTTGAGTACGTCTTTCGTGTAGTTTTATAGTGCTAAATCTGGCCGGACGATTTTCTGACGATCATGCGTTTTCAGATGAGGAAGAGTCTGCTTTAGGAGATGTTCTTTCAAATGTCCATTTATTTTAACACATATCAACACTCATACTTACAATTTATAAAATAAATACAATAAATTATGTCCACCATGGTTTTCTTTCTATCACTTGATTTTGTTCTATAACAATGTTTACATGTTTATAAAGCTGAAAATATTATTGCAATTTGAATAAGGCATAGATTTTTCATGATAAGTATATGACATTG
The DNA here is from genome assembly GCA_000473445.2 of Anopheles farauti. Classification (NCBI taxonomy): domain Eukaryota; kingdom Metazoa; phylum Arthropoda; class Insecta; order Diptera; family Culicidae; genus Anopheles; species Anopheles farauti. The sequence continues at coordinate 646,839 of KI915051.1, read as the reverse complement.
TACAAAATAAAGATCAGTTTTAAAATATTGAATGTTACAAGTACATTTGAAAAATCCACGAATCGCGTGGAACTCGTTCGTGCCATTTTAATAAAAACGCATAAAAACAAACAAACCCGCTTCGTGCAAATTTTACACCTTTCGGTTCTGTGGCCATTCGGTTGATACCTGGATACAACACAACACCAAACCAACAATCGTAGGACGAGCGCGAATCGAACGCATTCGGTCAGAACATGCTCACCCATGTTTGTCACCTCGTTCGGGACAGCTTGTAGATTTTAATTTAGATTAGTAAAACATACTCCCCATCGACTGGTGAAACGATTGCTGACGCAGACTCCCAAAGTGATCACATCTTCCATGCAGCGCAGTGTGAAAGTATAACAATTTGTGCAAACGGTACGCAAAATTTCGGGAAACGATCCGATCAGCAACCATCACCCGACATTCTATCCCGCAGCTTCCCGGTCCAGAGACGACACAGATAACGAAAACCGGGAGGGTTAAAATACGTGCAAACCGGAACAAATATTTCATATTCGCTCATTTCTTCGCAAGCGACAGCGTATTTCATGCCGTTTCGAGATCGTTCTGTTCGATTCGGAGGAAAGGAAATATGTTCGCATGACAAACGGGTCTGACAGAGTTTATTTTATACTAGCAGTAAAGAATTCAGGTTCGCCGGTCGTGTACCAATTTACGATTGCACAAACAATCTTCTCTTAAAATTTTGCATACTTCTTCCCATTTTGGGAGTGTTGTAAAAATATGTAATATAATTTTAATGTTCAGGTGCGATATGTCTTGCATTCTTTCTGCATTAGCACTGTGTCTGTTCAAACATCTCGCACGACACATATTGCTACCCTTTTCCGAAAGGCAGCCCTCGGTTCGAGTGAGTTCCTACCTTTTCACACCTTTTACCATACCGGTGACAATCGGTGTGCTAATTACCTTTAAAAAGATCGGCAACCAACGGTTGTGTCGAGCGTACGGAGACGAAAAACTGTAATGCAGTGATCACCGACAGCCGACAAAAGCGTGTGTCTCCGTCGGGGCCTATCTCCTTTGTTGCAATGCGGGGGTAACCTTCTTTATCGCAACATCTTAATCTGCCCTTTTTAACACGTACTGAAATTCACCCCAGAACCGACGGTCGAACAGGGGACGGAATTCCTTCACCGCAAACCGGCTTAAGACAGCAAACCTGAAGCCGAACCGCGGCTGCGAGTATCACAAAAGCCGAACCGATAGTAATCTGCCGATGTAATGTGTGTGTACTCAAAAGCATCTCTAATATGATTCTCAATTTCACACCGGCTTTTGTCGGCCGCTGAATGCCTGGGCTGCACGAATCGCACATGGACTGCTGGCGGATGGACTATCGGCAAGGGCTAAACAAGGAATCCCTCCTAGCCCGGGCTAACGTGCGCGACAGCTTTGGTGTGCGCGATAGTCCTGTGTTCTTGGCGACATGATTTGCTTCCGCTACACCTCTCCGCCTAGACCTTTAAATTAAGTTCAACTATTTCGCAGGAGTTATTTATGTGCCTGCGGCGTATATGTAATGAACCTTATGTTGCTCCAGCGAAACAGTGCCGATTGAATAGAATTAAAAAAGAATTTCGTAGTAGCGCGGTAGACTGATTCGAGCACCGTGATTAGGGCGGTGATTGCGGTGGTGGCAGCGTTGCGAGCACGCCACATTTGCCAGCCCGCATCTGGATTGCCGGGCAAATTATCACTCCAAAAATCGCAAATTGATCACGGCACAACGTGCAACAACGTGCGGCTACCGTTAGAGAAAGTGTTGTGGCGATCTATCGCGCTGCATTGATCGGCAAACAAAGCAGCAAGTCTGGCCTCCTTCAAGGTGGCACTTTTATCGCTTCATAAAAGCGCAGCTAGCGCTTCTAAGTACGGGTAATTATGGTGCCGTAAAGATGCATATCCCTTGGCTGCAGGAAACTAATCCCGATCCCGGAATGGAGAACGATGCGAAGCGCGAACTATTTGAAATATTTGATGATTTTGTCGCCAGCAGCAAAGCTTAAGCTTCCACACTATGTTTCAGGGAGCTCGGTATGCTTTTTGCTAGGTATCAATCGAACGGGTGCTTTGGACGTGTAAATTCTGCTACCGATAAGGATCGCACAGGCATCAGAAGGTGTCCTCTTCACACAGCATGGACCATGGGTGCTTTACATATTTGCGTGCAACGTGCGATAAGTGTAACATAAATAAAACATACTCACGAATCTAATATTTAACACGAACCATACCCAACATAACGCGCATCGATTCGCGCCCGAGATCGACGGAGATAGCGATGGAAATGGCCGGAGCAGCATCGCGAGGTGTAACAAAGAGAATACGGCACGAAAAAAAAACGATGCATCAGTTGATAGTCTTACTGAGTGTGATGAAGGCGTTTGCGTTGTCCAAATTGCGTTCCCACGAAACACGACCAGATTTGGAGTGGAAGAAACACACCGTTCGAGCCGGATTTGTGTACCATGTTGCCATGTTCCCTGAACTCATTAGGTGGAACATAAAATGTAGATTGGGCCATTACCCTTGTTTCCGCGATGTTCTTTTTGATGGATCGTTTTAAAATAGAACTAGAGCAATCGTACCGAACAAACGTGGAGCAAATGTGAACACATCATTCAGAAGCATCAAGTATTAGGTACTAAGGTATTCATGAAGGATGCGAAGGTAGATTGAAGTTAAAATAACTAAAAAAAAAGTAAAATTTTTCAGAACAACAATATGTTTACAAAAGAAACGTATGAACCGTCTTCATAGCATTTATTATTATTATTATCCATCAACGAAAATCCAGACATACAAAAGTGTAAATTTAAGTTACCAATTCAAGTAATCAAAATGTTATTTATGACGTCCTTTAGATAAATATAAAGAAATGGCTACACAATTACTGCTGGGCATGGTTAAATGAAATATTTACATCTCTAATTGTATCGAATAGTTTAAACCGACGCACAATTGTCGATTTTTGGCATTATTACTTACTTCTACAAGGGTTTGTCAAGTTTATCTGAGCTGGTAAAACGAGAAAGTCTAGAGTCTACAGATGCTCTAATACTCTAGTATAAATACACATTTTGCTACTTTAACTATCTCGACTACTGGTTTACTATCTCGAGTATCATACACTTCATCTATGAAGAGGGAACACACCACCTGAGCGCTAGGGGATGCGAATAAAAAGTTAAAGCATATGTTGGACGATGTCGATATGTTTAGTTCACGTATACTTTAAGATACATTCATTTCGTACAGAAAATCGAAATAAGAAAATAGAAATCACAAATTACTACAAAATTAATAACTGAGTGAGTAATAACTCAAAGTAACGATTTTTTAAAATTTTGTATGCTAGCGAGGTTCTTAGCTAGATATGTAATACAATGTAACACAAGAAAACATTAAGAAATAGATCATTTAGTTGTTGTGTGCTTATAAACTTAATTAAAAATGATGGTAAATGGCAAAAACAAAACAAACACATCAATGCTTCAAGAATCGAAACGAGATTAGTGAGAAATAAATATTGCTAGGATCATTTTCAATTCATCACTCAAATATGTATTTTTTTCATTTGACGAGTAAAGTAATGTGAATTTACATTGGTCCAAATAAGATGTGTTGTTTTGTTGCTTAAGAATAAAAAAAATATTTTATTTTATTTGCAGTATTAAAATGTTATGTTTGTATAGAATAATATTTCAACACATATACTTAAAAAAATCACTTACTTACCGTTATTCGCACATTTCATGATTTAATTTAAAGTGATCCATTAACCATATTTTCAATTATCTGTTTTCGTAGTTAGCATAGAAAACATTCATTAATGCATATTTCTATGGCGATAATGTGAACACAATATTTATTTCATATTATTTAAGATTTTTATTATCTCCAACCGGCCATGATCTTTCATAACAGCTATTCTCGTATGCGTTCAAAATCAAATATAACTTCCACTATTCACATTATTCCATCGATCAGGTCGCACTGAGCGAGCGATATACTGGGTTCAAGAATCTTCGTCCGACACCTAGTCGGGGCAGAGCACGTTCTACACGCTAGAATCCGAAGGCCTGTGGATAAATTTACGATCCTACACCGACTCTATTTCATGAGCAAATTAGCTATTGAACTATCATCACTATATTTGTGATCGACAACAATGACCTGCACTTACACTCGGTGTGTGGCGGTTAGCCGATGATGCAGCAGTTGGTCAGGGGTCGTCCGCGATATTGGATGCTGAAAGGGTTCGCTGAGGATCGAGGTCAGTGAGTACGGGCACAATGCAATCATCATAACTATTCGTGCGTCGTTCGTTGCTACCCCCGCCGATGTGCCCGCGAGCGGTATGTGAATACGTAAAATGATTCTCGGGAGGAGAGCATGTTTAGTCTCCATTGTGCCCGAGCACCATTTAGCGACCGTATCACGTTCAACCTTGTGCAGCTGAAGATGCTCCATTCGTTGCTATCGTTATTTTGTATGGCTTCCAAACGTGATGATCATCAGCATGAACTTGTGATAAATGTGAGTACAACAAATTATAATTACAAATTTTAGAATTTTATAGAACCTCAAACTAGCAAAGAAATAGGTGAGCAAAACTAAACCGAAATTTATAGCTACATCAATTTATCATTTTACCAAATTTGAACATATTGTGTAACTGGGGCATAAATCAGAGCCACACTACCGAAATAACAGCGCAGACATTCGACGCGAGCACACATTTCAAAACCGAAAAACGATAATTTCCGTACAATTATACTCATCCTCAGGTATCCTCCATCCTTCCTGGTGCGTCCATCCTGCTGAGCAATGTTGACGGCAGTTTGGCAGGAAAAACAGCAGGAGTCATTTATCGTATGATTTAAAACAGATCAAGCAACGGTATCAACCAGCGCAGACATGCATCGCATCGGAGCCGTAAGCTGATTTTCGACAACAAGAGCATACCTTCATAAAGTTGTTATGCTTGAGCCAGTGTGTCAGTTGAATTGCAAAAAGGGATAATCGATCCACCTAGAAGGTGTGTTAACAAAACGTCCGAATTTGATGATTTTTTTTAAACGTACATTATTAATAATTTAACTTATCTCATGTTCATCATGCCATTTATGTATGTAAAATTTACGATGATAGAGTTTTCAAATTAAAACATAGATGATATCTTCATGAACGAAAACGTACTCTACGCAAAGTCGAACCGCTGTGCAACAATTTGTTTTCGCTTACGTGTGAGAAGTGAGACAATTTGAATGACCGTCATTAAATAATTTTCGAGAAAGTTTCAAAGAATTCACACTTTTCTTGCCTTTTGCCTTACCGACAATGCCGGCGCTGGCTGCTACGATTCACGCAATACGTTTCAATACACGATCGGACAGTGGACAATCTTTGGTACGCTGAAGTGATACGTTCTTAGTTTGTGTTGTCCGTTTTGTACCAACCGTTTGTAGCCGTACCTGAAAATAAATGCGAAAACAGTAATTGATTCATAAATGCATGGCGTGCAGAAAATGGAAAAAGGACTGTGTTTTTTTTTTGTTGTTTTTGTCGGGAGGGTTTCGGTTCACTCATTCGCATTCGCGCGTCGAACTCACTCTTTCGTCGGATTTCCTCGGGCAAAATATGTTTCACGGTTTCGATGGCTTTCGAAGGCATCGTCGGAGGCCGATCCTTGTTTGGAAAGGGTGGATTGAGTTATTAACTTATTAAAATTTTCAACATTCACGGGTTATCCAAGTGGCAGGTAATTTACCACACCTGGATCGTTCCATCGTCGTCGAGGGCAACACGCGCAGTTATGTCGAGATTTGGCCGGACGAAATGCTTTAAATCCAAAACTCGTCGCGAAACAGAACAGAAACGGAACGGGAGGAATGATCAGAATGCAATCAAAAGTATTGCAAGTCAGATAAATTCTCGGAATTAGTCCAATTGAATTGAAACGATGGCTGGTTATTATTTATTCCGGGACACGCTTTTCCGAATTTATTGATTGTCCGCTAGGGTCGATGACTCTTTCTGATTGTTTGTTGTGAAGAGAAGCGATAATCTATGTGCAAATAAGAATTCTGCGTTTTGCTAAAATTGTATACGTTTTAAATGCGTTGTTAAATAATTATTTCAAAATGTCGAATGAATGAAAAATAAACATGATGAGAATCAAATTCCGTGTTTGTCTGAGACTGTGTTCGTAAAGTTTAACGCTCCGATAAATGTTTTTCATTAACCAGCTATGGTGTTATCAAATAGTTTAGTCACGGTAATACGTCAGGTGCAACATCGGTTATTGGGCAAACAGAAAGAATGATATAAAAAGAGAAATTGTAAACGCTGTTAAATTTTAAGCCTATCGGAAAAATTTGAAATCCCAAAGCGTTTAAACAACTCCAAAGAATAACTTTAATTCAATTTTCATCCGCATTTGTCTTAGGGTCATGTTTATTTTCAAATTGTTTCTATCTTTGCAACCGACTACATTCTGAGTACATTATATTGTACATGCAAAAGGTTTGAAACAAATACATCCAGTCATATAAAAGGAGATATAGTTAATAAAAATACAATTTAATTTCTTTTTATTCTAATTTTGTTCATTTTTTTAACGTCGGTTACCAGGACCAATAATGTGGATTGTATTTGTATTTAATCATTAATGCGACAACTACAAACTTGTTGTAAGCTTTAACCATCATAATAAGCAAGCGTTAGGCTATCATCACGGTTAGGCTATCATAATCAAAATTTGTTCCAGGAATGCAAAAGAGTACCAAGTGCAGAAATTACTGTTTGCAAATCTGACTTTTTCAGCATCATGTACTCTGTTATAACACGGAAAAAGGGAAAAAGAATGGTGTTTTGCAATTTTGAAACATACTTTAGAATTATATTTTTTCTTGTTTTATTTTATCAATAGTTTGACTTTTGCATTTATGATTTATCCCGATCAAGTACGATAATTTATATATTGCAATCAAGTAACCGTTCTAAAGATGTTTTTTTTCGATTTACAGTGAATTATAAATGAAAAATACTTGAAATATAACTTAATATAAGAACAACAATGTTACAACTCCATGGTGCATGCATTCAAACCCGCATGTATAATATTCACCAGCCAAGCTCGCAATGATCGTCGGCTTTGTACGCTAAAGATCTGCTAAAGAATATTTTTCTCTCACTTCCTGTACCCGTGCTGTTAGGCTTCCTGAACGCAGTTTGACGTTTAATGGAACAAAAAGTATAAATGTTCCAAACCCCCCCACGTTAACAGTTCAAACACAAAAAACAGTTTCATTCCTTTGCTGCCAGTCTGTTTTAACGCAGAGTGATTGATTCGTTGGTTTGTGCTAAAGGGCCAAAATTTATGACTCGTAAATCAGCTGAAGCTGACCTGGACAAATAGGCACACTAAATAGAACGGATTATTTTTTGCGGCCTCCAGCTGAAACGTTCGGTTTGTGCTCGGCATGAAAAAGTGGGCGAAATATGCCCACTGTACTGCGTGAAAAACGATTCGAAAGCCGTGGGAATTTTTCCACCACGATGGTGCTAGTAATAACAAACTCATTCTGCATTACGAGCGTGAAAGAAAGCGCTTGGTTTTTGGGCTGCTTCCTGTTATGCCTTTTTAGCCTGAAGATACGAAGGGAACTACTGTGCTCTGGTGTATTTTCTCGAAAAGAACTTCAGGCATTGATCTATTTGACCGGAGAACCGTTCTGTGGAAACGTATGGATTAAAATTATGGTAGCCTATAAAACATCCCCTGGTGTATCCAGCCAATGGAGTCAAGGCGCAAAAAAACCCACATACATACTAGCTAGCTGTGATGAGCACATCTTCACTGCAACACCATTAGATCACTAGGCGATTTTTTTTAATGACTACTATACCGAAGTTCGTTCTCGAAGGTGGATTTTACTCAGAGCCAGTTTTACAAATGCCAGTTTATGAGCGTCATTTGGATCGGTAATTTACGTTGTGGTCCCGTGTAGAAACCATAAACCACATCCAATAATTGATATCACAAGCGATCGTATGCAATCGTCTGCTTATTTTATTCGTTTTAATTGTGCCCGTGCGCATCGGTTGTGCTGGCTGCGTCAGCTAGATCGAATATCTATCCGATGGAAACCGCGAGTTCTCCATCTACGCGATCGAGCAAATCGAGTCATCCGAGATCCTTAGCACAACAAGCGTAATGAGTTCATTGTTTTTTTTTTTTTAAGACACAACATGGCACGCTCCAACCATTGCCGAGAATGCCACCAGTGCCAGCGGTAAACAGCAGAATCCCCTACATAAATTACGGTCGAATCGTAAAACTGTGAAAATTATTTAAATTAGTTTTACTTGCATCTCGCTCAACGAGTCCACTACGGGTGACACTTTTGCGTAGCGGCTCGCAAAAGGTGCAGGCGGCAGCCTGTTCCGAACGCAACGAGATCACCGTTCTGTAAAACGCTCTACCGATTGCCTTTGGCCGTTGTTTTACAAGTTGTTTTATCTGTGGTATGCTGTTTGTTCTGTTGGCAAAGTGATCGTCAAGATTGCGTGCCTGCGTTCGGTGCGGATAAACGGGTAACGTTATACACGGCATTTAGCTCATTAGCAGCCAGTGGTTGCGCATCATCTTTCGCTTCATCCTGGGTACCTTCGGAGTGGAAGAGGAAGGGAGGGATTGAAGGTACCAGTCATGAACTATTTCTACGACGGGTGAACGGGCACTAAATATGCCACCATTCCTCGATACAGTACTGGGCAGATGCGTTCAAGGAGAAACGAATAACATGAGCTATTTTATTCGATGGTCTGTTTGCTACTGAACATTACGTCCCTGTATGCTTGCGTACAATTGAAAAGTGGTCTTGGGTAGCAAAAACTATATTTTCTCTGTGTTGATTTAATCAACATATGTTTTCAATTTTTGATCTCTTTGAGTATTTGTTTTATTTTTTTTTAGTAAAGGACAGGCCGTATTGCTTAGATTCGTTTGAGTTAAAACCTATTGAATTTATATTAATAATAAATTAGATTTTATTCAAACGAGTTATGAAAAAATAATAAAAAAGCGGATAACGTTTTCAGAATGTGATTTAAAAAAATAATTTTTCTTGACTTTTGAACATTTTAATCCAAGTAAAGATAAGAAATCTCATTAATTTAAATGGTTGTCCATTACAGTGATAATTTAAACACCTTTTTTGTAATATAAGTGTTTAAACACCATCTTGTAAATTAGAAGCTTGAACAAATCTTAAATAATATAAACGTAAAATTCTGAATAAATGAAAATTAATAAACCCATATAGAAGTATTAATAACACAACAAAAACAATTTTTTAACATTGAACGCTTGTTTGATTGTTTAATCTTTTTATAGTTACGTTAAACAGACCAATCTTTGTATATAGTCTAAAATTGTCATAAAAATTTACTAAAAAAAAATTTCTAACATATGAAAAGATAAAATTAATCGTTGCGTTCATATTATTACAGCAAATTATATTTGTATTGTAATACATTTTTACTTTAAAATTTGAGTCAAAAATGTGAATAATCACAACTTTGTTGTGAGTTATTCAACTATTTGTTCGTTGCTTCTTAACAGTTTTTGTACATTTGTTTCATGAATCAACGTAAGTGCCATTTACATGTCTTTGAACTTCCGATGGTCGTAGTTTCAAACAAAATGAACGTCTATTTTATTAAAGGAAATTCCCCCTTCAGTTTGATCGGATTCATTTGTTCTTTTTGTCCTTTTTCTTGAAAATAGATTTTTCTTGAATTTTATAGTTTTATTGTATCGTTTTTATATTCGAATATACGTTTTTAGTTGTTTAGGCGCCAACAAGATTGAAATGGTGTGATAGAACACTGAAAGCTTTGCTCTCGTCCGGTCTAATTTAGAAGTGCCATAAAAAAACCTTTTCCATCAACTCTGTCTTTCTACTTGCTGTAATTTTAATTCCAGCTCTTTGTAATCATAAATCCTCTCGCATCTACACATATAAAACACAGAATATTCTCAATCGTGGCAGCCACTGCACTGAATTTGAGGACTATAAAATTTATTGCTATTATAATGTAAAATGATCGCTATGACTCACAGAAAAAAATAGTTCTTCCTTCAAAGATGTCCAGCCGGAGCTCACCGCTCTCCAGTTCGATGGCTACAAAGGATCGATTACAGTTTTTAACACTTTTGCTGTTGTTGAAATCTACGACTCCTTCCAGCATCTGATGCTTATGCACGAGTTTGCCTGTGTCGAAGCAACTGCTCGAGCGCCAACGCATGCCGTCTAGAGAGGGCACCGGCAGCAAGACCTAGAAAAAGGGAAACCCCCGTCGAATATAAACAGTGTCATAAGTTTTTGATTTTTATGTCCTTGTCCAAATCGAGTGCAATAAAACGCCAAACCGGCTTCACACCGAAAGAAGAATGTCCCAAAGGCGTATAATACACGCAATGAAACCACCACTTTCCAAAGCGCGCGGACCACACGCATCGAATGTTGATCGGAACCATAATTTATTGTAACAAAACACAGGACACCGTCCAAAACCACCGATCTGGATGAGCCATCTTCGCATACCGATCGAATGCGGTCAGGTTGAGCTATTCATTTCGTTTGATCGTGAGCGTTTTATGCTCAGAATGGCTTCAAGTGGTGTGGCACGAGAGGTGTTGGTGTGTTTGCGGCGATCGTTCGTCGTCACCCTTGTAGAAATTGCCTCAACACCTGACGAAACGAGCCAAGAGGATTAGGAGGGAAAAGAAACTGGAGAAATCAAAGCTGATCTTTGATTTTTCCATCATTGATCGATTTTTATTTGACCATTATCGTCGGCGGACATACCATTCCGTGAGTCGCAAGCCACGCCGGCTTTGCCCTGTTCACCCTGCCCGGCCCATATTTTTACCACCTCCAGCATACACACACGACCACGTATCGGCAAAGAAATCGGCATGGAGATACCGTTTCACAATATACACCTAATTTTCAGGGGAGTAAAAAATCTGTCAACAATTTGGTTATGGTCCCGGTATCTGATTTTATAGACTCATATATTATCCACCACCCATTTTATACGCATGAAGCGGTCGCGTTAACTGCAGCTTAGGTTCATGAAGCGTTAAATCGAACGGCGATCGTTAAAGTGAGAAGTTTTCAAGAGGAACGAAACCATGCCATATCTAGAACGGGCGATGGTATGGTTATTTTCATATCTAAAGTGAAGGTTTATAAAACTGTACAGGATCTAGTTGCCTACAAGTTGTTTTCATTTTAAATAACCTAAAATTTGTAGTAATGACTCAGGATTTTGAATCCGGAGTTCAGACATTTACATAGCATCTTTATTATTGCTTCCTTCTTGCATTAGCCAACGCTCCAACGTTCGTGTTTGGAATGAACGCAGGTGTAGTTTATCCCACCGCTTACGGTGCACTCGAAGAAAATAGTATAAAAAATGAAACACCGGTAGCAAAGATGCTGTTAAGCGAAGAAAAATAACGAAAATATTTTCACTGAAATCGCCCATAGGGTATTAGTGTCAAAGTTGCTGTTTGAATGATGGCGTAGAATATATTATCGCCGTTTAATGGCTATCAGCTCGGTTCACGGGCCAGGCAGGAGCTGTGAGTTCCCGTTCCCGGTCGGCTCCCGGCCAAGCGGGACGATTACCGTCCGGAGACTACCAATTTCGCTATCGGCATCGGCCGACGACGATCGCTCCGGAATTTGCACGGCAGCCACAGAGCGTTCGCCACACCCGCCGAAAAGTATAGGAGGGTCTCAAGGGTGGCAAAGAGCAACGAAGATGGAACCCTTGCCATAATGCAACCTTCGCACGCAGTGTGTTTTATAGTGCAATAATAAATGTTTTTTTTAATATAATTTATGAGGTATTTAAAGCGTAATATCGCAACCATCACGCATCACGCATGGGGTTATGCTCACGATTGCGCTACTACATTTGTTGAGGGATAAAAGTCATGCTCTATCTCTTAGCTGTAGCTGTATAAGCCAAAATTTGAGAGCCTTTGCATCGTCGTTGGCAATGATTGAAACGAACACGGATCATACGCGTTTTAGATTAATGATTTTGAATAATATTAAAACTGTGTTCAAACTATTTCTACACGCTATTAGAAATGCTTGTTTCACAAGAAAATGTAACGACATGAAAATCTTATAAAAGAACGATAATTTATTTAAAAATTAATTTAAAAGAACGATATTTATTAATTTAAAAAATATCGTTTGCATGACGTTGAAATGCAGGAAATGTAAAACAGTGCATCTTTTGAAAATTTAGTTTCTTCATTTTTTAATAGTTTTTAATTTAATTAAACAAAAAAAAATGTATGTAATGAAATTTTTAAAATTTCAACTGTATTCACTACTAATGATGATTGTATTATATTACAAAGAGAATAATTGGTTAAGAGAAAATTCGTGTTTAATTTAAATTGAAAAATTTGGGCATTTCTTATAAATTTTAACAATTTCGAAAGTCGTACTAAGATACGTGCTGCAAATTTGCTCCAAATCTATACAATTACTCAGAGTCACATAAGTAACATATACATTTCCATTTGTATTCGTCGAGTTCGAGTTCATACATAACCACTGTTTGTGTAGGACACAACCACTGTTGTTATGGACATGTATAGTATTGGTGGTAAACACATCAATTGCATCAACAAAGTTGACCGAATGAACTGTTAAGCATGAAGCTCAATCCGTCAAACCATCGTAACAGATATACATTCTACAAAAGGAAATAGAGTTGTACAACATTCTTAGATAATTCTTTGAACAGATATACGTAAACATTATGTTTACAATTGTTTACAAACTAATTGTTTACTAAGGCATTAATTTAATCTATCAAAAAAGTAAAACACAATGTTGCAGCATAATTTGTAGTTATTAAAAATTACAAACCCTTACCATTAGATAGCTGTTTCATTTGCATTTCAACACCCCATGGTGTGGCTGAGACCCATCCGGTCAAGAAAAGTATGAGCTGTAGAAATTATGCGAGAACAAAGCCCAGCTATGGAGCATGCGTGTCAATCGTAATGGAGGCTATAAAAGCTTATTTCATATCACTCGGAAGTCCCTCGTACGCGGCTATGTTTTCAATTACCATGCGGCAATGTTTGCTGCACCGGCCCATTCGGTAGCGGGGCAAGGCGTGTTTTATTTATTCTGCTCGAGTAATGCCGCTCCATTTCCGCCCGTAACGCTTTCATTCGAACGTTATGTTTCGGTGCGCAAGATATTAGTTGCATTGGATTGCGGCCGGCATTGTGTGGAGGAAATATCACTCCGGTGATGGTGCTGTGATAAATTAAAAATTATTCAAACCAAACACCATCATCCGTTGCGAGTCCGCGGGGCCAGCGGGCTTGTAAGTTGGTGGTTTTAGACAAACTAGTCTGCTGTTCGTCGAGGCTACCGTTTACACCTACGTCCCCGAAACGCGTTCCGCCCGGCAGGTGAAGAGTGTTCGATAATCCTAACGATCAACGGTTGTTCCATGTCAATGACATGAGCAAACGCATCGCCGGTTAACGACTGGCGGACCATTCAAGCCATGTTTTATTTATGTATTTTATGTCCCTGCTTCACGGCAGCACCAACCTGCTTCGAGGCGCAGTACGTCTTTGCTTCCTGTTCTGCTTCGTTCTTACCATTTTCGCTGCATGACACCGTTGGGGTGGGGAAGGGTAAGAGGAAAATCTGAATAGATCGATCGATAGAAGCTCGTGTGCGCACATACTTGCTATTAAAGCAGGACTGGTATGAAATAAGAAATATCAATCCGTGACCATATTGCCAAACATGTTTTTACTGTCTTAGCAGGTCAATGTTTCCAACCGATCCATGGAGTTGTTTGTACAAATGATGGCTTATGAAGTAAATGAAACAATTCATTTTATTGTTCCAGTTCTGATTTGTTACATTCTTTCCAATCCATACAAAACAGGTACAGCATCAAAACACAACCTTATTGCTTCAACCTGTTCTCAAAGGTAAAAGTATTTTAATGAAAATACCAGTTTGTCGACGAACTGTCTAAACATACGTTCAGACGAATCAGCAGCAGGTGGAAATATTATTTTCTTGCACTCGCATGTCGCAGCCGCCTGGACCAACTGCTCCGCACAACGGGTCGGCTCATTGAAATTTACGATAAAAATATTCAAAGCATTAATAGTTTTAAATTTATGAGCTCACCATAATCGCCTCGGCCGCGGTGATCGTTGCCACAAATGGCCCACAGTTTAAATGTAGAATTTCGGCGTAATTACGCATGTAAATTTCACTTTCCTCGAACAAGTGTACTCCCGAAAGCCTGAAAGTACAAACGGCAAAACGGCAACCGGACGAAACGCGTTGCCGACATGTTTTCGAATAATCACGCTCCTCGCGCTGTTGCGAACGCTGCACCGAGCACCAAAATCGATGCAGCAGAAAAACAGAGCAGCGCGTTTTTATGTAAACTACGTAGTGATTGCACATTTTATACGTTTTTAATGTAGCTTGGTACCAGCATAAAACAAGAAAATGACCATCATTAAAGGGTAACCGGCCGAGGCCCGGGGGAAGCCGATGGCTAAAATACGTGGTGGATACGCGATGTATAACATCGGCCGTCGCGGTGCCTTCTTTTGACTTTCGGGGGCAGGTTCCGCCGGTTGAGCCGCTGCTGAAAGCTGGTAGCAGCTTGACGATCCACGGCTCTCTTTTTTCTGTTTCGGCTCTGACATGTTATCGCCGAAAATCTGTGTAATTTTGATACAACAACGCTTAAAGTGTTGCAGCGGGCTTCCTGACTTGAGCGAGACCGCACGCTCGTTCGTTCGTTCGTTCGTTTGTTCGTTCCTTCTTCACGCCGGTCGGTGCATGGAAGGCAGCACGCTATGGTGCGCGAAGAAGAGCGGGAAACGTGGTGGGTATGCTGTAAGCATACGAGGGTAAAATATACACCGATACTACCAACACGCCCGGTTTGGTTTGCAGTGAAATTGCCGCGAAAGAAAGGAAGGAAGGAAGTGGGTGAAGGAGTATGTGAAGCAATAAAAATCAAACCACATCATTAATATCAGATGTAACTTCTTGAAACCATTCCAGCGCCACGCCAAAAGTGCCAAAGGACTTTGTCGTCCTGTGCGGTCTCCTGTGCACCTGATGCGGGATCGCAACCGTATCGGAGCGTTCTTATGCACGATCGGGGCCCGTGTGAGGCAACGTTAATGCGAGCGGATGCTTAGAACTTCCGAACGAATTCCTTTTTGCAGTGTAATTAGAGCGTATCAAAAAAGGTTCGTCAACCATGGGCGAGAAACACGTAGTTTAGAACCATTGACCTTATGCGTGTGTATGTGTGTGGTGTAATTTGTTCTCAAGGATGAAAATTGAGGATGGTGATTATCGACGGATTTCTTTTGGTGCACTAATTTCAGTGCACCTCGTTTCAGAAACGTCGTTTCCGGCTTTCGAAGACTTATTCAGAGACAGCACAGTTTCAGAATGACCCTTACGCAGAGAAATGACTGATGGCGATTAAGATATTATTATGATAAAAAAACTTCGTTGGTGTCAATGATTACTGTTTGAAATGTTCCGAAGATGAACACCGCCAGGTAAGAATCATTTTTGGTTTTCATCATTCAATTACTTGATTGCTTTATTAGATGAATTTTGTTTTGTGTTTTATAGATTTCCAAAGGTTTCAATAAACTCATCTTATAATGTACAATTTAAAATCTTATAAGTCTGTTACAGAAAATTGTATTTTATTTTTGCCATTAATCTGAGTAGTGAAATCCTAAATTGAACATTGAAAACACATTCAGAACTATTTTTAAATATAGCATCAAAAAGCATTTACAAAGTGTTTGCAAACATGTTTGGATACATTTGGTAATTTAGTAAAATGCTTTGACCAAATCAGTGAGAGTTTATGAACGTGTTTATATAATATGTGAAAGGAGTAATTTTTTTATCAACATTTATTTAGGTACTTTAATGAAACAGAAAGAACTTGGTTTGTACTTGGTTTTAAAATAATGAATTATCTGAAACTGTTTTTCTAAGACAAGTTTTAAGTTTTATTGCACAGATTGAAAAATGATTTTGTGATATTTTTATGATTTATCACAGTTTTATTATTTAAGGAGCTAATTTGTCAAGGTTTTACGTTTAATCTTTCGAATATTCCTCTTTGAATATTTTTACACTTTCAATCGTCATTTTCCCAACTTTATTCGATCTTACATTTTCATTGTGTTTGATCTTGCCATCTTTTCCGTTTTTATTCGGTCTTTCCAGTTCATATCAGAAGTGATTAAATTTGACTTAATCAAATATGCAGCTATCTATATAAAAATCTAGAAAATGCAGTTGTGAGTGGTAACTCGAAATTTCGCTCTAGAACTCTAATACTATTCACCGGCAATCATATCAGAATAAATTATTATAATCAGTCAGTTACTCGTCGATACTAATCAAGAAATCAAGCTTCACAAATAAGTAAGACAGTGTTATGACAGCATAGAACAATGTTTCACAAGTAAGCGATTGATGAAAAGAAAGCATGGAATGTAACTTCGGCCTTCGGCCCATTGTGGCCGATCCACTGACGAATGGTGATATTCCCATATTTTCGCCAGCAAAGGTGCAGAAAAGGCGCATTTTATAGTTTTTTTTTTCTAATCAACGAGCTAAACAAGACCTGTCTTCGAAATATAGAGAACCTTTTTCTTCCGGGATCTTCCCAGAGCATCGCAATCAGGCTGGCTCGGTACTATTGTGCACCACGCCCCGGCAGTATTGTACTGATGAAAAGAAAATAGCAACTTGCTGCAACATTCTGATATCGCTCAGAGCCCATCAGGATCATCATGCATGCGGAGGGCCGAGAGGGAGGGGTGGGGAAGAAGGGAATAAGTATGCTATGGAGCCACAAATCACGGATGCAATGTTATTTCTTGATTTCACACCGTCGGTCCGCACTGACGCATAGGACCCGCGCGACCCGACCCGAGCAGGAGAAAAAAACACAATTTTCTCATGAGAGACTTTGAGCATTTTTTAACAAATTGTATCTGACATTAGAGTGCAGTGGATATTAATCGCTTATCATTTGTTTCTTGCACGCTTGAATGTAGACCTCAAGCATGCCAATGCACTATGCCATCGCGCACCGCCATTACCACCTGGCTCCAACGTTTTGCCGTGGGATGGAGTGAACTCTGCGTCGTAAAGTATCGACCGTAAAACTATTCAAGTCACCGACAGCTGCCATAAATAAATTGCTACGATCACTACTGTTCCAGCAGCCTGATGCATGGTGTGAGCGCTAGTCTGAGGCGAGTCCGCACCAGATGTGTATGATCTATGCTGCTAGATTACTTTTCCCACTAGAAAACACCAAAAGTGGCAAAAAAAAATGCTCAATATTTCTATACTCCAAGTTAGCGCATCGTGGCAGATTTTCGCCCAGTTCCACCACGACCGTCGACGGTTTGAAGTGTGAGTGCAGCGATTCAATTTTTGCAGTCATCATAATTAAAACTCTTCTTGCATCAAAACACATCAGACTACTTCTTGTCAGCTACGGAGAACTGGTTGAGTCGATTGCGCGAGCACAAATGGACGTTGGGGGTTTGATCGAGTATCTGCCCGGGCTCTACGAGCGACCGCTGCATCTCGACCGAAGACGGGACCTGCCACCAGTGCGAGCTTTTGAAGCGAAGAGTTTAATTTAATTACAACCGTACTGGCCGGACGACCTTTTTGCTGAACGCCCGGGTGTTGAAGACGAACATGAGATGTATGAAGTTTTGACAGATTATGATCGGTTCGCTCCGCAACCGCGTCGACCAGCCACGCCGACGTACATTTGGTTGCCGTTTGCAAAGGCCAAGGCGAACCGTGTGTTGTTCCTATCAAACACAGCCACACGAAATTGCTACTTCTCACCATGCTGTGTAAGTGTGTGTGTGTGTGTGTGTGTGTGAGTGTGTATGTCATGAACCGTTTCATCTGCAAAAAGAAGCCCCCTAAGCAATCAAGCAATCGGAGCGATGGTTGCTGGGCTCCCAGGTCCGGGTCCCAGCCGCCGGAGTGACATGCGCCGACTGCCGTTTGGCACGGTCCGGGGTGTGCATGATAAGCCAAAGTGTCAAGTCGATGAGTTGGATTTGTGTGGCGCACACAGAGAATTATGCTTCGTAAGCGACGACACGCGGACCCATTGAAGGCGAAGCCGAAGAATGCTGCCCGCGTGATGGCTGCCGGTGAGTTCCGTATCGTAAATAATCATCTTGCCAATACAAAATTGCACCGTTGAGCAACCGACATTCAGAGCGAAACTAATCCACGGGAAAAGCTACCACCGTGTGCTCTTATTTCAACCATTGCCGAGCAGCACGCGGTATTTACAATGCGCGCTTTTGTACCGGCGTTCCTTAAGCACGGTTGGAGCTTCATTGGTTGCCTTACATGGCCGATGGGAAATATGCACTGTGCAGTGCCGATCATTGATATCTTTTTCTTCGCCAATATCGCTCGATCGCAGCACGGTGTGGAATAATGCAACTGCAATTACTTATTTAAACGTGAAAATAATGGTTTAACATTGAAAAGAGACATTAATAGAATCCTGTCATCGTCGGCCGGAAAACAGGCCGGAATGGTTTAACTGCAGTAAGTGCAATCCTTTTGTTGGAATTAATGTAAAAATTAGAATATCTTTATGCACGAAAAACCATAAAGCTCGATATTACGATGGCAGTTCACGCCAAATAGATTCATAGAATAATCCTTAGAAAAATATGCCAAAATCTTCTTTTTAATACACCATGGAAACTCCATCTTTTGCGGATTCCAAACCCGAATTGACCAACCATTCGTATGCGAATCGATTGCGATAAAAACCACCGACTGAGTGTGGCATTTGTCACGTCGTTCCAAAACGAAACGATCTTTTTTCTCTCCGATCTGCGATTTAGCAAAAAAAAAAAACAAGATCCATCCTAAAAAGC
Source organism: Anopheles farauti (assembly GCA_000473445.2). Lineage (NCBI taxonomy): Eukaryota > Metazoa > Arthropoda > Insecta > Diptera > Culicidae > Anopheles > Anopheles farauti. The sequence goes on along the minus strand of KI915051.1, from coordinate 627,701 downwards.
TTCCTCAAAAAGCACTCGAACACGTCGCCTAAAATTGGCGAAACCTGACGAGTGTTTAATGTATTCAAAGCACCCCCAACACCGTTTGCTCCGTTTTTACTACCGATTATGTTACACTCCCAATTTTTCGCCGCTGACAAGCTGCAGAAGCGTCCCCCTGATAGGGGTGACCTGACCGAACTGACTTTCGCGATCGCAACGGCCCACCTATACAGATGCGTGCGGCAAACTTTTCGATGCGATAGGAAGATGATCGAAGCCTATTCTTGGGAGAAAGAAGTTGGTCACGGTCATCACACTGTGTGTAGAGATTTGTTGGGAAGATGAGGAGGAGGGTGCAAGAGAGAGATGGTGCCATTTGATAGCCCGGTGAGCTTATTTACATAAAAATCATCGAACAATTATGCCTCCGAACGAACGCAGCACCATCGATCATTGTAGCAGCTACAGCAGCAGCAGCAAACCGGATCGATTATTCCACCATCGAACAGGTCGGTGAAATGCCAGGCTTCGTCAAAATTCTACACATTTAATGACGATTAATCGTCGATCATTTGTCAGGCGTACACACGCGCCGGCTTATTTCGTGCCATCCCGGGTTGGTTCTCTAATGCTGGCGAAAGAAAATTTGGCATAAAGGAACCGAAGCTGAAGGTGTGTGGTGAGCGATATGTTTGGAGCGATAATCGATTATTTATCAACCAGCGTTACGATTAAAACATGTTGTGATACAACTCACAGATCATTAAAAATAGGTTAGAAACATTCCCTCACACACACACGCTCACGCGAGGCACGCTTATCACCTTCCCTATGAAAATCAAACCGGCAAGATATATCATCCCCGAAATACGTGTTTTCTCACATTACAGGATAGTTCGAGAGAAAAAATACACACCCTCCTTGTAGCTGTTTCTGGATCTCGTTCGCTCTAATGTCTACGGAACGGTTTTTCGAACGATCTCTCAGCGCTGGCATCATTTTTCATCTCCCCAAACCGACCTATGATTGATATTTGTTCAACTATTCGATTCGCCCAGGGAGGGGGGAGTTTCCGCCCACCAACTCCCCCCTGGTATATACTGTTCACGAAGGGGTTTGCCAAGGCCAGTGAAGTTGATCCGCGCAACAATGTGAACCTCTATGTGTATCAATGGGAAACACTTTACGGCACCGGCCAGTATGACTGGCGGGCATCATAAATATATCAAATCGAACGAAACACAACGCAAAGCAAATAGTTGATGCCGATTGTGGCTTCGCCGTGCACCGATTTCTTCCAATCCGTCGGCGAAAACGTTCGAAGAATTTTGGGACGCGCAAAGTTGTTCCAATATTCATCGACAAATGTCTTAATATCCCTCTTGACACGCACGGCCAGCGCTGCATCGTTCACATTCCCTGCTCGGGGTGTTGCTAGCGACGCCCCTTTTTGATACCCTACACCGAGTGTTTATACTGGCTAATGTTTCGGCCCGGCACGCAACCCATTTTGCACTGCTTACGATCGTTATGCGCTATGCGCTGGAGTCATTAATCACCGCCTATATTCGGCAAAGGTCCACGGATGGGTGTACGGTACGGTTTTCTCACACTTGCTCTCCAAATCTTTGGGGCTCGGGCTACCCCGCGCGGAGAACGGGAAAGCTTGCGGCTTCGGAGGGCGCATGTCAATGAGCGATAATTTGGTCGCCCTCTGTGATCGGTTCCGAGCGGTTAATCGGGTATTGATTAATCAATCACGGTGACCTCGGCGAGGTCGCGTCGGCCGTGGCGAGTGGCGTTGAGGTTCGAGCCTCCAGTCTCCGGAGCGATCTATCAATTAAAGCAAATTGATGATTTCTCTCCCTTGCACGCCTGTCCGAACCGCTTATCAACGGGCACCTGAGCCTTAATCGGTGAGGGGCCCCATCATGGGATCAGGTGAATCTTCGCTGCAATCTGCTTGGGATGGTAAGGGAGGGAACATGGGAGGGCGTTTTGTTTTTGTTTTCCGTCGCTTATCGCTGTCATTCGCTGGCAACGCATGCATCATGCAAACAAAGTGTCCCCCTCGGACTCATCCCACCCTCCCCGCCTTCCCTCCCCTCCCCACCCAACAACTGGTGTGCATCTACGAATCGTCTGAAATCACCAAACCCCAAACCGCTGCTAAACCATTTGATCCTCACCATTATTAATCACTGTCAGCTGCGTCGAGGACTATCCAATCAGTGTCTAATTCAGGAACTTCAGGCGCAGACAATGCTCAATATGGATTCTTGGATTTCCGTAGCCTTTCTCGAAGCGCAACCACACTGCGCCAGGCGAAGGATCTGACCGCGATAGTTTCAAAATCGGTGCTGTGTTGTTTTTTTTTTATTTCTTTCTTTCTTTCTCTCTTGCAACCCGTCCGTGTTTCTTTCTCCCATAAACGCCTTTCTACGGTCGACAACTTGGACAACACACGGCGCGCCAGACGATTGACCCCGGCGAGTGATCTGAATTTACACAAAACCGGGATCCCGGGAGTTTCTCATGCTCTCTCTCGATCCCGCAACGCCCTCGTTATGCCGGCTCTGCCATTCAACCTGCTCCGGCGAGGGAAGACACTATAGATACTTCATATTTATCATTAACCTCCGGGCGCAAAATACGTCACATGTGGCACGATCGGGCCGATATTTACCGGCGATCATCGTATGTGCTAGGTTCGTACGCCTTGGGTTCCATTGCGATTTACGTTCGGTCTTCGGAAGGCATCCATTCCCCATACGGCCAGTCCAATTTCGCTCGACGTAGCCAGGAAGATGAATGAGATCCAAATAGAAATGCCTATCAAAATATTTTTGTTGAAGCTTTTCTGTTTTTGTTAAAGTTTGTGGTGATGTTTTTTTTTTCTTTCTTTTTGGCTTGAGCATGAAAAGGAAAACATAAAACATAGTTGTACCCCAAACAAAGGGGTGGGGTACGGGAAGAAAATCAAGTCAATCTCTTCATTGCTCCTTCGGTTGCCACGCACCAGGGAGTCCCGGGAATCGTACAGCAGGCCTAAAGGGCTCTGCGCTTGATGAACGTGTGCTTCATGTCTATCATCGGCCAGTGGGAAAGAGCGAAGGTGACCGTGGTTGAGAAAAACGAATGAACACCGTGCGCCACGGTGTCTCATTAACATAATTTTGTTTCAACGTTCCCTATAATTATGAGATTAACGTACTAGGATGTGTGAAAATTGATGTTTCCCTCTCGTAGCCCTCGTTGTTGTTTGATTTCGAGAAACAAGGCACAAGTTGGTTTACAAGCTCTCTTTCTTGTTGAAATAGCGAACCGATGAAAGGCAACTCCGCGACTTATGCAGGACGTTAGATTGTCATGCAATGTCATAGATTTTATGAAAAACGTATACGAGATACTGCTCTTTCTATCACAAATACGTATAAAACCCTACTAACAAGTCTTCAGTACCGAATGAAGCCAACCAATTTTTGAAATTCTAATATAGTTATAAGCATAAGCAATGAAACAATCGCCTTAAGGCCGACACACATGCACATCGAGAGCAGACCTCGACATCACCAAATACACAGCCGCTTTTGTCCAACCCGCCAACACCGCGAGACGATTCCCTCTCCGGCTCACGCGGCTTGTAGCCGCGCTGATTAAAAAGCGCAACATTTTCTCATAACTTCAACAATTCAATTATTGATTTTGATACATAAATTATAGAAAATTAACGTCAAACGCCATCAATCGCTGCGTCCGAACGATGACTGACTGGCCAGGGGCATTTGTATGATACGGGAATGATTAGATTCCAAATAGGTACCCGCGGCGGACACTAGCAGAACATAATGGAAATGACGAGTGGTGGTAAGCACCCACCTCCATCGCCGCGATGAGGTGGCGTAACAGACCGTGCTCAGCGCAGGCGAAGTGGTTAAGTGAGGGAAAGAATCGGAGATAATAGTTGTCAAATATTTTTCTATAAAAATTCAACACATCCATCGCAGAGCGCGCAAAGATTGGATCCTTTTGTTCGTGGCTTCAAATTTTGGACTAAGCTCCTTTTTACCTATCGCCTTTCATCCCGATGTGAGCCCCGTGAGCGTATCAATAGTAACAACGGCCCGAACATCATCATCATTTCATGCCAACAGCGACCCCCTTGTCTAGCAGCGGCAGCCAGCAGCCAGCAGCTGGCTCAAAACTACACTCTTCACTCAACAATTTCAATGAAGCATCTCGGCGATGTTCGAGCGCCTTTTTTTACACCCGCAGGACTTGAAGATGGCACGTCACTTCCATCCCCCGGCTGGTGCTGCCACCGCCCCAACGGGTTCTCCCTTTCCCCGTTGTATGACTCTCACCCATCGATAGGCCGAGAATGAGAGGAAAATTGGAGTAAAAACCCATTGTGAGAGGCTTGTATATTTTGGAATAGTTTCAATTGAGCCGTGTGCCAAGTTTCGACAGCTTGGTTCAAGCCTTTGATCCAAGTGAGACCACGGCGTTTAAGCGCTAAACGCTTTCGAGGAGGCCGCAAGCGCGTCTTAGTGTCGATCATCGAGCGGCAAACGAAGCGACCGATGCTCTATTTCCAGCCGTTCGTTCCGAAGGCATCTCGTGGCGCATTTCTTTGGCGCGAGGAACAATTTCAAGTGTCGTTTTGGGCCCATGCGTTCGTAGCCTGAAAAATGCTCTCGGCACGATGAGATTTCAATTAGAAGATCTGCTCGGTTCGAGAAGAAAGGAAATCGCGCCCAACCCTTGAGTGAGGGAGAGAGAAAGAGCCATCGCTACTCAAGAGTGACGTACCGTAAACGAATCGTTGAAGCACAAGAGCTCTCCTATTTCGAACGCTTTTCGGTCGGAAAAATCAAAGCAAAGAAACAATAAATCGCCCCGTTAAGATACGAATAACCGTCGCTCTTCTGCATCAAGACCCTGTTTGAGGAGGAGCTAGTACGCGAAAACTAGTTCAATTATTTATAGCAACTTTGGAATACAAGTATCTGATATCTTGATGAGTAAAATAGGCTGCAAAAAAGTGAAATCCAGAATCGTGGAATATAATGTAAAATATATACATTATGTTTCTTATACTGATGTTTCTAATACTTACTTACAATTCCCTGGATTGAAAACATAAATTTATATCATTCAACTTGAAAAAATTGAAACATACACAATTCTGAGATATATATTTTTTCCGCGTATACTCACATAAAGAATTATAGGAAATTTTCGAATGAAAATGAACACTAACGATAAAAAAACATTTCGAAAACGAAGCTCTGTTACCTAACCTCACTTTTCGAAACTCATCAATCATTTTTTATGTTATTTATTTAATTTGAGAATAAACGGCCTAACTCATCAATCATGATAGTGATGAAAATAAAAAGTGTACATAATTTGATTAAGAAGCACAATTGCGCATACGATATTTTATCAACTGTCTCATGTACAAGTTTTACTCATTTACTCAGTTAAACAATATTAGAAAATTTTTAATGAATATGAACACTAACGGAAAATAACGATAATACAACATTTTGTCAACTATCGCCTTGTATCGAAAGATGACGCGCGATCGTCCACGATTAATTTGCTAAAGGGCTCGATTAGTTAAGTTAACTAGAGAACACCGTCGTAAGTTGGCGTGTGATGTGCTGTCTGGAGAATGTGCTTAAGAACGAGATAGCCGTAGAAGCTCTCTTTTCCTGCCTGACCAGCCAAGCCAATGGACTGATTTTTAGTTTGTGGTTCGCCGTTGAAATAAACTAACTAATACTCCAAAGGCGAGATTCTCTTTTTAGTTGGTCAGATCCTTGAATTTGCAACAATCAGCAACACTAAAGTATTGTCAACTATGCAAAATAGACCGACCGTATAGAAAAATGTTTATTATAAATAATAAACACAGAGTACACAACGTCGCAATTTCCCTCAAAGTTGCTAAAGAAGATTAGCAATTATGAAACTGATTGGGTTATCAGAAAATTTCTCATCTGATGTTTACGTGTACGCTTGTTTGCATTTTGTTATGTAACAAACAGCAACAAAACATTCTCTTCAAGTGAGCAACATATTACACTAAATGTAAAACAAATTCCAACTAAGGGATATTCACAAACTCATCGTTATTCAGTTTAAAAACTTAACACAAACTGATTTACTTGTTTACCCATTAGTCTCACCAACCAAATGACGAGTCTATCTCTTATGAAAATCACCACTTCCTTACAATCCTCCTCATATGCTTTGTTCTATTTAGAACGCTCTACAGAGATCGATATGATTTCAAACCGTACTGCGGCATTGCAAAACTCATGCAGCGTGTGCAATGCTCCTTCATGACGGTTCTATTGTAGCGATGCGCCATTCAAGGTGCTTATTAGATCCGGTATTGATTGCTAACGAAATGAATGTTTTCATTATGGCTGGCATTGTTTCCGATACGTGTTACCAGGCCCGTTTGCCCGTCACTTTTGAAAGCTTTTGGAGCTTATTTACTGCACTTGCAGCAATACGAACACTTCGATTGTTTGCAGTAGAATAGAATGCCGGGCATTGTCTTCGCCAACAGTTGTAACAAGCTGAACATTCCTCTTCAATCGCTCCCTATACAGAACTGTTACTTTTATAAACAAAATTTTCACTGCTTCAAATCGATCGCATTCACTAGTGCATTTGTGACGATGACTATTGCTTTGAGCGTACCAAAATTACTCTAAACATTTATCTCTGTTTATTAGAAAAATGTTTCTAAGCACCAAAAACACTTTCTTAAATTATAAACTCCGATACCACACTTCAAGTACTACAAAACAACTCATCATTGTTTTTGATAATTGGCTTCGTTTTGCAATCAGGTAAACAACATGAGAAAATGGGTAGAACCCAGCTCACTGCAGCTTAAAAATGATGATTCGTAACATGAATCTCATCGCTCCATCTTTCTCTGTCGGATATATCGTTACCACCGCATGTAGCCGAGTGAAGAGAGCAAAAACATCAAACGATACACATCATTCGCGCTGCAGTGGGAATAATCTAGATCTAGTCAGTGGCACGGTAACGTTTCATCTTTCCTATCTGTTCCAGGCAGACCTTGACGCCACTCCCGGTTCCGTCTGACCCATGACTTTTTAATGCCATTACAGTAAATTATTTCCCGCACCTTTGAATCGTCATCGTTTGCTTTGGACCGACGGTGCATCAGTTTTTATGCTTAGGCCTCCGTTGCTTCTCGTCCGGAAACAGTACCTGCGGTTTGAGCGGTTCCTCCAGTTTCGAAAAAAAAGGAAGAATTAAAACCTTATTTCCGCTACGGAGCAAGATTGCAGGGTCGCTCCGTGCGCTCCGCAACAAAAAAGGCTGTTGATGTAAATTAATAAATTGACGTCTTTATAAAGAAGTCAAGAGAGGGCCCACCATCGAGGGCAAACGAGGACAGCAGTGGAAGTCTTTAGAGGGGTTACCACAGCAAGGAACTGGAATAAGCATAGCAGCCAAATCAACCAAACCGAAACGGAAACAAAAACTAACGCGCTAGGTAATGATGCAGAAGTAAGGATTGCAGCAGCAACAGTAACATGCAATAATTGCCACAATTTTTTATGCGCCATAATCTTTCCGAAAACGGTTTCATGCTTCTGAAACCATGCGCGGCTAACGCTAGAAGCGACCCAAAAAGGGATCAGCTTATTACCACGCTTGACGTTAAACATTGCGGAAGCAAAAGTACGAACGTTAGCTGCGTCGTCAAATCAAAACGCGACAGATGCTGACATAGAACGAATTTTTCTTGCATGCTTTGAAGCGATTACGTGTTAATTTTGTGAGCATTTTAGAGACTTATAGTTTGTGGGGAATTACAAAGCTATTTATAGCAAAAAGAATTCAACGGACATTTTCTAACGAATTTTAAGTTAATATATGCGATCACCATTTATTCTAGCATTATTCTTGGCAAAATAGAAACTAAGAATATGTAATGTATAAACTAAGAATCATTAAATCGATCACAGAGACTGTATCGTTGTTTTCTTTAAACAAAAGATTAATGAGGTCTTCCAACTTAAAACTCTTCAAACATTTTCCCATCACATAAAAAATATTATTTTGCCCTCATAAATAATGGTTCCCTGGATACCTGTACTGTCACTTCTTCGACCTAATAACTCACTCAAAATTTATGGTTTTTCTGAAATGTGTGTTTTTTTTCGATTGCGATTTCAAGGATCTGCACAATGGATGAAATGGGTTGTACCAGAGGGTATCAGATACAAGTTAATTTTGTGTTGACTTTTTTATGTGATACGAAAGCATTTCTCACACAATAAAGTAGATCAGAACAATGGGTTTGAGTTTGGGATCGGCGAGTGTCAAAACAGTAGGATATTAATTACTATTAACCGTTCAATAGCAGACACAAGCGATATTTGATCATAATGAAGGCATTATGGAAGCCTTTTGTAAGTGTTTGGTTTGTTTCATAAGCAGGGGATCTGCGCTTTTAATGAGTTTGAATGCGAAAACAAATACGCTTATTTCCTGAGCACTCATTTTGTTCTGAAGAATGTCGCTTATTACGAAATTTTCGATCAATTATTTTGTAAAACAGATCAAGGACTTGGCGATACAGAAGATAGAGAATGCTCATTTGACTTTGCTTTATCTTTTCAAGACTACATTAATCAAATCACACAACCTCCGCAGTGAGAACAATGTTGAGAAAGACCAATTGAGGTAAAACACGCTTCTGTCGGGTCAGTTCTTGTCGCAGCAAAAATGTACCATGCGATTCCAATGCTAACACAATGTGCCGTGATATGTGCGTTGCCCAGATCTACAGCTACGTTGATAGTTGATTGTTCTGTACACGGCATAACAGAAGGTTGTCGGAAACATATGTATAATAGAAGCTGTAACGTGACCTTACGTTCTAGCAGATTGCGTGCGTGTGGACAGACAATAGAAAGATCTTTATATAATATTACCATGCCTTAAAATCAAATTTTACTTTTCTTACAAAAATCTGCTTATTCTGTTCTCAAGAAAAAAAGTTCCTGTGAGACATTTAAATTTTATTTTATTTATCACCATGAGAGTATTGCTTACGAGCTAATTTATAAGCAAGCTGGTCCTCGTTAATTTGTTTTACAAATGTCAATACATAATTCAAAGCAGACTCAATAAAACACTTTGATAGAGCAAACTACATAATGAAGAACGCATTTTTATGATTTTCCAGTGTGTTCAAGTACTGTAGCTTTAAGTTAAGCAAAATTCATCCATATAAATTTTGAGCCAAAACTCTATTTTATTGATTTATTTATTATAAAACGAAACAATCAATTTTTCATAATTATTTTAGAAAAGGTCAACAAATTTTGAAAATGTGAGATATGAAAACTTTCACTAGCTCGATCCAAATTTGGCATCGTATGGACACGGTATGCCATGGATAAAGAAAAACTTTGTTTATTATATCAGTTAAAGCAATGGTAGACAACGCCTTCATGTTTTTGTTTACATTCTCTATAAATCTTAAGCCTGTTTAATAAAATCTAGATCAACTGTTCGTATGAAAACCCTTTAGAATGAATATCTTCAATTCACAAAAAGGACACCGTTAAGAAGGCAGCATAAACTAAATTTACGACAAGGTCTCCTTATCTAGGGCCTTCCAATCGAATGTAACATCAAGAACCAGCCAAGAACTCGTCAACCTACTGGGTGGCAATGTGTGAAACTGTTCAGAGAAAAAAACCCAGATTTCAAGATAATGGAATCGATAAACAAGCAAACAACGGTTGCAATCACGTCTCTGGAATAGGTACCACAAGGTTCTTATGAAATGAAACATCGTAACGTCTCGCACCATCCTTCAGATATTTATCATTAATCAAATTAGCTCGACTACGGTAAACAATTACCGGACAAGACTGATCGGTCCGTGGGGAAGCTTCCACATGGCATCGAGCACCAAGATGCACAATATCCATGACGTGAACAATATCCATGACAAAATGCAATCAAAACACGACCCTGCCGCAACCACAACAATTTTGGCAAAGCCGCATCGTCCAAGCCATCCACTGCCAGCCCAGTCACTTTGTCTACCGTGTTCTTGGTGGCCACCACTACCGCTCATCGCCCCGGACACACAGTTGGAGGCTACAGGAGCAAATCCCAGGCCAGAAGATCGTTAACACCGCACACCGTACACCTTGTCGATCGTTCCAGGAATGGACCGAACTTCGGGACGAACAATTTAAACGGCATTCAATCGATTGCAATCCCCGGGTAACGGAAAATCCCTCCAGGGGTCCGGCATTGTTTAGAACGAAGCGTTCGAAAGTGTTGCTGCCGTCACCGGCAGCGCTGCTTGCCCCGTTTTCGGAGCCCTTTTTCTCGTGCAACCGAGCCGGGCTACCGAGTCCGAAGTTGCCGAGACCGGAGCGCGCTGTGGTCGTGAGACCGAAAGGACATAAAGATCAATATATCACCTCGAAAAATCATCTCTCTCGAACGCATTACCATGTAGCGCACCTATAATTCCAAATATTCTCTGGTCGTGCTTAACCGTCGCTTCCACAGCAAGGTGTTCAGTGCCAGCGTGGCTGGCCCTTATGATTTTGTGTGACTTCCTTCTTTCGGGGGTTTTTGCTCGACATGCTCCAGGAATACCACGCTAGACGATGGCAGTGCGAAACAAGGGAGCACCGCGTGGAAAACCATCGCGGAATGTGCTCATCCAAACGCTTCTGGTCGCAGCCTCGAGTTTGCACGTATTTTTATTATATTTTTATTCCACCGGGGACGTGCCACTCGGCCCGAAGTGTGCGATTTAACGCGTCGATAGCGCAGCTAAATGACCTTTTTGCAAAAATAACACCATCCAATCGACGTTGGGGCGGAAAAAATACATGCACACTCTTCCTCGGATCGCCGGAAGATCGAAGATCGACAAATATTCTACTGCCTCGTTCGTCCGTGGCTCCGTGCCTCCGCTGTCGTGGTGTGTATGTGTGCGCTTGGATGTTTGTTTGCTGCCATGATGCAACAAAAGGCAGGAGGCAAAAGTAAAGCGCGGCACCCAAGCGTACGATCAGATCAGAATGGAAGATCAGAATATTTCGGCTTCCCGGCTCACCTTCATGTGAGATATTTTAAGTTTATGTTTACAAACACCCAGCGAGATCGGTTTTGCTAGATATGGAGCAACGCGATCATATAACCCGAATACTCGAAAATCCAGTTCATCCAGGTAAAATCGTAACAGCGACGCAGCACTGTAAATTACCGACTTCTGAACGATTTATAAACGATCTCGCTTACGTTCGGTGCTGGTTCCTATCGAACGATCAAATATTGTTTCTCAATGTCATTGATATCGTGCAAATGAGAAAGGAAATGAGCGGATCTTTGCAATATATACTGTAACGGTTGAAAACCAAAAAAAAAAAACAGTTATGGGAACCATCTACATATGATACGTTTTATCGATTATTTTTTTATTCAATTAACAAAATTTGGGGTGCATTCAACCACGAAAGTTTACTTCAACAGTTTCCTCTAAGCACATTTGCCAACGACAGGACCAGTTATAATTATCAATCAATTCTTTTAAAATATATTTGTAATCATTTACAGCAAATTTGGCAAAATTATACCATTCTGAAATTTTTGCATAACGCATTAAATACTCTTATCAAAGTATACTGCTATGTGTGGAGCCGAATATACGCTTTTGTTCAGTTTATGCAGTTTTTTAGAAAACTTGACTCACAGCTGTCGAGGACATCATACTTAACATCCAGTATATTGCAATGGGTTGGCGCAGTTGTATGGCGTTTCTTTCATAACACACCGGCAAAGAAGACATCAAAACTATGGATTTTGACTCAAAGTGAATAAATCTCACGGAAAATCCATTTGTGACCATTGTTACATGTTAAGAGTCATTTTATCAAATTGTCATTTAGTACAGATATCCTATGATGTCTCCATATTGTAAATTATTGTAAATATTGTAAATCATGAATGATAAAGATTTTCTACTATCTCTTACTTGCCGTGACCAATTTAACGTGCTGGAATAAAGGCCTTATCATTAATAAATAGCCAGGTGTCAGATGATTCGTTGACCAAAATCTCCCTAGAGGGAAAAGAACCTTGTATACATATAACATGCCCTAGTTATCGTATCCTGACGATTTTTGCCTTCGTAAGGATGTCAGGTCCGTTAAATCTCTCCGAAGATAGAGCGTAACACCTACCGTTAGAAAAGGAGGAGAGTACTTGCGTTAACATTTGTATGTTTAAAATAAATAATTCATTTCTATAATATTTTAAGAGCAAAGGAACGGCACTTGTACATTCATAAATCTTATGGCATCAAACTAATTACTTATGGATAGTATTGATAGAATCTATGTGTTACAAATAAATCGATACTGTTCCATACTTATAGAAAAACTGGAAAATGTATTTTAATATCGTGAGGGAGTATTAAATGAATATAAAATAAATATTCGAATAAAAAACGTTATTTGTTGCCATTTTCACAATAAAAAAATAATAACCTTTCATTACGAAAATAGTTGCATTAATTTCATTACCCCAATTTAGGATGCATTCTATCGCGAAAACTATTTCCATCCTGCTGAATCATACGTACATTATGCCACTTTTGATCGTCTCCATCAGTTACCATAGAAACCTCTACGCCTTTCGCTACGGTCGCTATTTTGCTAGTTAATAAAGACAACAAAACACAGCCTACACAGTCATTTGGTAACCCCTTGCTCACCTTGCATCCGCCCGGCATCGAAGGCGAGTTTGCTGTGAACACACTCGAAAATTCATTTGCGTTTTGCTGCGACGGATCGAGCCTCATTTGGCGTGGTTTGTCTTAAAATAAAATACAATTACTCCACTATTAGCATAGCGCAGTACCCCGAGCGCGCTGCTGTGCGGGGATCAATTCGATCGAGCGTCGTTACAACCCCTGCGGGTTGTAGCTAGCACCGTGCAGCCTCCGTATGGTGTCCTTTGCTTTGAACGAGCGACTGAGAACCGAATGAAGGAGCATGCCCGTACTAACCCATTTCGTAATTATCGAGTACTAACCCGATTCGATTTACGGAAATGTAGCAAACGTGAGATTTCATCCAAGCAGGCGGGCGGGTGGGTGCAGCTACGCGAATGAGGTCTCGCTTTCGTGCGCACGCCCGCGAGCGGAACCCTCCCGGGTTTGCGAGATTATTTATATTACGTACACTCGAGTTGACACTTTTTACTCCGATCGCAGTGGCGGAAGACACCGTTCACCCGCAGGTTCAAAACTAAATCGAGCATAAATCCTATTCCTAAATCATCCAATTAAACAATCATAAAAAAAAACCCAGCAAACCGTTCGAAGCGCTTCGAAACCCGCGCAAATCGTGCGGATGATTACTCTTGAAATTTTATGTCGAGTACCTTGCGTCGGTGACGTCCCGAAAAGAGAGGAATCGAGGGTGGTGTGGGGTGTGGGGTGTTTTGCGCATGGGTTCCTGTACTGGCGCGGATTGTCCGTGGGAGCGTCGTCATCGTCGTCACCGTCGTCACCATCGTTTGTACCCCGCGACGATGGTCGATGACAGTTTAATCGCAAACATAGCGTTCCGCGATTGAGACGCAGACCATAGCTGGATCGCGCACTGTCGCCGGTGTGATCTTATTCCGAACGAACGAGTGCCTGCACACAGTGGAATCAATTCCACGACGGGCACCGGCTCGAGCAGCTTAAGCCACTCACGCCGGTTTTCACCAAACGATTTGGTTCACATCGCCCAAGCGATGGACCCGAAAGCGAAGCCCCCGTCGCCCGGCACACCCTTGTGTAATGTGAAAATTGCTGCTCCATCAAAAGTGTTTTGAAATTGCTGCTCAAGTACCTTAAAACGTGCCTGTCAAGGCACAAGTTCATCGAACACCGAACCAACCGATGTGCGTCGATAGCCGGGCGCGAGCCCCAGCTACGTCACTCTGGGAAGCTGCGTTCGGACGTTGCTCACCGATTCAATTGACGAATTCTCGGTATAGCACCACATTTGTCCGACATTGGACAAATTAACGTTTCACATACCTGTATTGTCCAGGGCTCGTCCGGCTGAAAGAGGAATAAGCAACATTTGATAGTTTAACCCTTGTTTCTTTCCTTTTTTATTTGTTCCATCAGCGCACACCAGTTACAAACACCCTGTCTTCCCCGGGAAGAAGTAGGTCTCGTTTTGATTGATCATCTCCATGAATAAATCTGTTTCACTTTACAACAGCAACAAAACCTTCAGCTTCGCGCTCTGACACACACCACAAGGCAGCAACAATGCGCAACTGAAAACAGTTTCGTAAGGCACCTTTTACCGAGAATGTGTGAGAAAGTGAATGAGTATTCCTCGGCATTCCTGGGGCTCGAGAATGGCCATAGTTCGCGCCATTCGTGGAAAAAAAGGAAATTTGAAGTGTATTAATTAAGCCTCTTGAGCGAGCATTTACTTTTCCTTGTTTGATAAGGTGCTGTTTTACAGCAGCTAAATAGCAAAAATCATGTAAAAATTCATAAAAATATGGAAATTAACTTTAATGATTTATTATTACTGATTGCAAATCATTCATGCAAAATATTGTTCAAGATTTGTTGTAAAATTGGACGAAAATGAAACTAGCCACATCATGACAATGCAACTATCCGATTACGTTCCTATTCTATTTTCCTCATTACATCCTTTCTCCATGTGTTTTTTTTTTATTTTTCAACCATCGAGCCCGTCGGTTCCTCATTGACGCAATCACATGGTGAACTCCCAAGCCCGAAACGGTCAAAACGGCCTGAACCTGGCCTCAAGGATTGTTCCGAATCAAATGACAGGCGGTGAAAACTAAGTATGAGTTATTTCTGTTTAAACGCTCGCAACTAACAAAAAGAGCTGGAAAATGGAAACCGTTCCGTCATTTCGTTTTGTTTCATCGCATGATTTTCCGTCGTCCCTCCTGAAAAGGGTACCGACACATACACACCGGCAGGCGAGAAAAAAAACAGCACAACGTGCAGGCTCGTTGAAAAAATCAGCGGGAGCGTGAATTTTGCGCCTCGGTAGTTGCTGGAAGAATTTGTTATCCGTGAAATCCCAAAGCTGCTCGATCGGCTGTCGAACCGGGTGCTGAAGCGAACGAGCGAACGAGAGCCTCAAAGCATGAAATCTTCCTGCGACAGCGATCGTCCTCAAACGTCCAATTTGGAAAGTTTTCCTTCCCAAACGGAGATGATTGATGTGAGTTCAGGGCGTTCGGGGCGTTCGACGGTGCTCGCGCGACCGAAACGGCGCATCGGCGTTTTGTCAACTCGAACATCAAGCCCCTTGTGCTATACATTATTGGGCGATGATCAAATCGGCTCACCACCGTCCGGGTGGTAGCGAACGCGCCCTGGAACAGATTGGACATCCGGATTGGAATGGAACGGATCGGACCGACTGCAGCCGGACTGACTGGTGCGTAAAGGCGATTAGCTAGCAGAGGCACCGATTTGTCCGGCAACGAGACAGGAGAGAGAGAGAGAGAGAGAGAGAAAGAGAGAGAGAGAGAAAGAGAGAGAGAGAGAGAGAAAGAGCGAAAAAGAAACGAGCCCGGGAAAGGCACACCGTGATCAAACAGATCAAACACTCTGATCATGACTGGCTGCTGTCAGTGGCAATGATGGATCGGTGGCCGCTGCTGAGTTGAAGAAGCGAGAATTTGCTAATATAACGCATTGATTGATCAGCCAATGCGCCAAAGTTTCGTAATGAGTGACGTGCGCGTTCGGATTATCGGAGCGACGGTTCGTTTGGCGTAATTTATTGACATTTAATATCAATTTAACAGTTTGACGCACAGTAAAGCACATCTGCGGCGCTCACGGTGAGAGCAACTACGATACGACGCAGTGAGTGCATGTATACACAAATCTAGACGAGGTTGTGGTATATTTTTCTTCCAAATTTTAGCAACACTTCCATACAAAACCCCTTGCCGTACGAATACAAAACTAGATACGAACAAAAATAAAACTCCAGCTGCCTGGCCATCCAGCACTTCATTAGCGGATTTCTACGCACCGCAAGATCTGACATCAACATGACCAAATCGCGACGATGAAACCACGCAGGATATAATGCGGACGTTCAATAAAAAACCCAGCACGTATATCACCATCCCACTATGCCAGCTATCACCGTTCTATCAAAACACACACACACAAAACAGCGCAATATGCGGCTGCGGGCCAGAGACCACCGCCAGTAAATCAAATCGTAAAAATTTAATTAACTTGCTCATTTCATTAGAGAGTAATTAAAATTGATTTTATAGCTGGTCGCGCCCGCGCCAACGCAACTAGGGGCCCCCATGTGCTGAATAGGCTCTTCACCAGATTGGATCAATTCTGCAGCGAAAGCTTGCCACTCTTGCGCTCGAGTCCCACAGCGATGCGCGCTGGTCATGTGATAGTGCTCGCTCGAGCCAGCCCTGCGCGGTGCAGACTGGGATACGATTGCGCTTGGCCCTCGTGGTGCCCGTTAGCTGCTCCATCTTGATCACCGCGATCTATAGTCACAACGAGCCGGGATATAATGCAGTTATTAAAGCACCAGCGCCATAGATTCGTTCAGCGCGACTAAGAGCAGCGTGTGCGAATGCCGATGGTGGTCGTACGGTCTTGGTCGCATCTTCAGCACGGTTAAAGCCACGCCACTACAACGCGCAGGGACACGGCTAGTAAAGCTCTCGTGGATGGACGATGTGGTGCCCTTCCTGGCACAACGTGTATGAGTGTATGAGGTTATGATTTAAAATGTCAAAGTTGAGTGACGCTGTGCCACCACTACCATATCAACGAAGATAGGATGGGAAGAAGACGATGATTATTAGTTTCAGATAGAGATAATTTATTGCCCATCTGGCAAGGAACAAGGCAAAATTATACCGATGACACACTACGCGCGAAATGTTGGAAGTTTATGGTAGTGTCAACAAAACTCAAGCTGGAAGCACGTGCGTACGATGGATGAAAAAATCATTTCGAAAATAAAAAATGTTTCTCTTGTTCGTTGGTTACGTGAGCGATAATCGTATTAATAGCTCGTGGATCTTAAACAAAAGAGAATTTTCAAACAGGTTCAATCTTGTTTTCGAATCCCGTAAATTTGGTATGATAAGATATGAAATAAATACTTAAAAAAAAAAAACAAAACAAATAGTCTGATCGATCGAGTTCTGAAAGCGCAATTTGAACTGAAATCACTTTAAAACAAGTTTTTTCATTTCAAGCCTTCCATCAAAATTGGTAAAAAATAAAACTACAAAATTTGAAGGATATCTAAAGTTGCTCTACAATACTTGACAAAAATTTGTGGATTTTTGAAATTTTATACACATAGATTCGTTTGAAAATAAAATTGTTCATATAAAGAAATCAAATCAGAACGAATCAACATTTACTTATGTACTTAATTACATACAACAAGTCAACAAATCACAGTTTATACTTGCCTAAAGTGTGTGAAGATACAGGAGCATGGGGTGCAGTAAAATAGACCCTGTTGCACAACAACTTTTTTATCATGACTGTAGAACTAACGAATTTAGTAACTAAAGTATGATTTCGGCTAACTCAAGCTCATCTTTAACACAATTTGCATATTTAGTGCTTAAAGATTGTACAATTGCCTTCAGTTCGGTTGTAGAGGTCACATCGATCTTCAGGACGAAGTGCGAAGACGTCCCAGAATATGGAAAAAATGGATCAAAAAGAATTTGTAGCATATTGTATTCTTCACCAGTTTTTTGGCTCCAATAATTTGGTACTGGAAAAAATTTTGAAAAACTAACAAAGCGTCTAGTAATCTATTTATATGTAAAAATTCTGAATCAGTCATTTAAATTTTAAAGACTCATATTAATAGATGTTACATCGATCTTCAGAATAACAAATAAAAAGAATGAGAAAAACCATTAAAAAATTCAAATGTTTTAAACTATGTATGAAATGAATACTACTATAGAAAAAATGCATAGTTTTGCAATTATAAAGATTAAGTTAATGTTTTTTAAAGACTTAAATACAAAATTTGCAATGAAACAACCAACACTCGTAGCTCTGAGTGTTCATCCTTCTTAAACGATACTTAAAATTCAAAAATATCGTTACCAATTTCTCGTCCGTGAAAAAACAAACGAAACGATAACATTTCTACCTGCCCGAGTGTCAAATACCACTCCCTAGTGACACCCGATTTACTTATGCATGTGACGTGCCGCGGCCGAAAGGCCTGAGGACGTAAGAATCTTGATTTATTTCACGTTGCGCTCATTTCAACACAACCATTGATAGGACGCGAAACGGTGGCGTGGTTTGCGAAACGCTTCGCTACCAATGTCGCTCCTAGCACAGTATCATTTAAATCGAATCAAATCAGGAAACTCGTAGCCCATGCCCGTGCCGTTGTATCATTGATTTTAATTTTTAAGAATGTGATGAATGAAAACTGTTCTTCGGCACGTCTCTTCAGGGGCGGGTGTCATCGGACCCGGGGCGAACTTCCATCCGTCCGTAAAACTGTTTTGCATACAATACCACCGCGGCCGGAGCGCGTTGCTGTGAAGCGAAGCTCAACCATAAATTATATAACTTCTTATTATTGGTTATTAAACGTTGTTCCACGTTGAAAATGCACGGCCGGGGTGGGAGCAGCGGAATGGTGAATGCATCACGTACGAAGCCACTGGGTGTTATGGCCGGTGGTTTGGTGGCAATTAACATGATGGGCAGGTTTAAATGAATCTAAAAGACGTACAAAACCGAACACGGTACAGTACACGATCGAGTTACAAGAATTTTTACATTATTCCAAGCGAACCTACAAAAAGAAAGTGCTCTTCTCGTGGAATTTGTTCGCGATGTTTTGTGGAAATCGTTCGGCTTGTTATAATCTTAAGCTATCATCTATTTCTACAGACTTCCAGCACATGCCAGACACATTCCATTCAATTGTAAATCAGTGTCGATTACGACTAATACATCAACTGTTCCTGATTTGCGGGACTCCCCTCGAGCGCACTGCAGGAAGAAAAAACGCATTAAAATTCTATTGCAGTACCATTTCAATATTGACAATTATGTTTGTGCATTCTGCTGTTGCGCTCGTGCCTAGACAAACGTCGAGCCAGCGGGCAGGGCAAATAGTGGCCAGATTTTCAACCATCGTCACCCTTTCGCCAACCCGATGCGACCGATGTTACCGTGTTACGGTTGTTTTCGTTCCATTCTTTCGCCCGCTCCCGCCCCGCGGCACGTCGGGCGGATGAGCGGAATCAATGAATGACAGGAATAGCCAAAAGTGACCATCCGTCGTCCATCTGCGGATCGGTAGGTCCTCGCGGTTGGTTCATCACCATCTACGGCGTGAGTCATCGACCATATGCGGCACAAATTAAGCCAGTTCACACTCGCCGTCGATTGATTTCCGCTCCTGAAAGTTCATTGACTATGCAAACGTGGCCCGTGCGAGCAAACAGTGGCGCGTTACCATTCGGTGGTACTTTCTTAGCCGTGCCACGCGAAAACAGGGAACGGCCGCGGAACGTTTGGCAACCTCCTTCCCCTCCCCATTTGCGCTGGGGTGATTGTGGGGTGGCGTTCTCGTCAGCTTCAAATCCCGCTGCCGTCGAGCACACATCGCGTAAAATGCGTCAATTACCAATCCAACAACGTACGCCCATACTTTGATTATGATTCTTAAAAGCTCACTAACCCTCCCCACACTGGCTGGCCCGAAAACGAACTACCGGGCCGGGTTGGTGCGCGGCATTCTAGGCGAAGCGCCTAAAGGAAGGAAATAGTTAAAAGAACATTTGCATGCATAAACATCTATTTGATGGCGAATGGACAATTGCTGAAGAAGGAAATGAAATGCGAACGGAGAAAGAGAACCCCACAAGTACCTGCTCTTCCCTTCCCGAGAAGCAGGGCCTCCGCCGCTCCACACACACATACACGAACACTGTATCATCTGTATCAAAGCGTCGTACTGGCAGGAAGAACGTCCACGAAAGTGACCCTGGTATGGAAAGCCGGACAAGCGATCGCCACCGGCAGCCCCACGGCGGATCAGTTTCATTCGATCGATGAAATGGCGAATGGTAAATGGGCAGTGAACGACCTAATCGCCACTTGGCAAATCTCGACCACCGCCGTTCGACGCGTTGAGGAAGCGAACGAAAAGTTGAAGCCGATCAAGCGCCAAATCCCGGTGGTGTAAGACGGATGGGAACGGAAGTAAGATTCGTGTCCACCAGCCAGCTGGAGGGGGCGGAGAGAGGGGAAAGGTAGGCCGTGAAATTAATGCTACCCAAGACGAGGCAAAAGCTCGTAAGTAATACTATAATAATATAACAAATATCGCCATGCAAATTAAACCTAACGGAATGCCGTCCGGAGCGTCTCGCGCACGGTGAAACGAATATGAACGAATGATTTAATTCAATTGTAAATTTGCATAGGGTTATGCTAAGCTGGGGCAAGAGGGTAAACCTGCCCAAACCAACCGGGGAGCGAGTGCAGCTGAAACGGTGAAACAAACCCATTCGGTCGGTGCGGACTCGCAAATGAAAAGTTCACATCGATGGGAATCAATAGCGAGCGATCGTTGGGAGCTTCGGTGAAGTCTCCTTCCCTCCCATCGGACGGAAGCTGGCACGCTATCCGCTTTGATTGTAGCGAAAATTGTGTGAACTTGGGAATTATGTTAATCGAAGCCATTATCCGACGCGCATAATTGAGCAGACGCGAGTGAGAAAGTTTCATGCACGGCTCAAACGTCTGTTTGTTTTCGATGGTGGGTGGCTAAGGTATGTGATTCATAATGGTTTTCATGCGCTGCAAACAGTGCAGATGTCGTTTTGGGATAACAATAACCAAATATGCGCGTTAAAAATCTGATGTTGATACAAAAGTCAAGGAATTGTGGATAAAACGAATACAGCTAAAAAATTCAATTTAATTGTATTACAATTTGTAAATATTACTTATTTAGTTACCTTCAAACTCTGAAAGTTTGAAATCATATCATGCCTTAGTTCTCTCATTCGAGCTGCTTGGTTTCCTTCAAGTGAAAAGATTCTTTCTAAATGTGATAACATCGGGAGCAACAAATCTACTCGTAGCTGTTGAACTATTTCATCGACGTGTTTGATCGAAATTTTCAGAATCCACAAACCAACCTAAGAAAGGTGCAGTTGAAATAAGATACACTTTGCCCAATGAACGCATTTTGTGTTTGTGTTTTACGATGCTTCGCGTTCGGAAATCCATCAATACCATTGAGCGTTCTACGGCAGGAGAGCGTCGGGCGATTGATTGCTTCTCGGAACGGCGCAGCTTTAAAATCTAGATTAAGGGAATGGTCATTTTTATGTCCAATCCATTACCGGCATGCAGTCATCATGAAAGCTACCGGGTTTTATCGAACGACAAAATCCGTCTTCCAATTTGTTTAAATGTCTAACCCGTTTCACAGAAACCAGATCAATGATCTGATGATGATGGGTGCGACATGTCTATTCCATACTGTACCATCCGCGAGCCACCCGATTGATCTAGTGGCCAACAATATTAGAACACGGAGCGAGAAATCGGAGAGTCTATACAATCGGGAAGATTTTAATGACTTCAGCTTAACACCAGTAAAATGCGTCGTCTTTACCTTTCCGAACGTCCAGATCAGCCTTTGCTAATTGACGCAGCTGACGTACATCCGACCGATCGAATGGAGCATTAGTTTTCCTTTTCGGAAAAAGAAAATGGGCTTGGAGACAATTTAATAGCTTTGATTATTTCTTTCGGATCAAACTGTCCGGTATTTTATGTGTTTTGACTGTTCAGAGAAAAAGGTCTCCGTACCGTGGACAGAAAAAGGTAGTAATCTAATACATCCATACGATAGCAACTAGTATGACATCTGACCGTTTAAGGAACGTCGCTTTTTGAGATTGTTTTTTTATTATTTTCGTATAATCGGAAAAAAACTAACGCACTCCACACTGTAATTGCAAGCTTATAAAGGCCTTAGAGCTTGCAAGCTTATAAAGGCCAATTCGTTTATTTGATAAAAAAAATTATTATTTTATCAGATTAAAAAAGTAATAAACTCAATAATTGCTACCCACAATATATTAGAAATCAAAATACACAAACTAACCCATTTTAACCTCGAAAACTAAGTGAAAAGATTAATTAATCTTGAAAAAAATGACTAAAAATAGTTTGAACAGTTTCAAAACTGTAGGTATTTTTTTTAAATTATAAACGCTTTTCGATATAAAAAATATCAAATATTCGAAGATGGGCTTACAGTAGCAGCAATATTGAACCTAGTGAAAGAATAGTGAAAATAGTTGGAATTAATTTAAGAAATCATAAATAAATGTATTTTATTATTTGCTACAATTTTGCGCAGCATTAATTTTTACTATCTATTCAAGTTTTATTTTCATTCACAAATAATATATAAGTGTATATTTGTGCTGCTAACTGTATTGCGGCTCATGTGGTATTATTAGTTTAAGTTGAGTAATTTACATCTACAACAAAAATTAAACACTTGAAATGCACATCAAAGTGATAGTATTTGAGAATTCATATCTTGATCGTATTCTCTAGTGAACTACATTCTTAGGAAATGCGTGTTTCTTGCTAGTTTGTCTGGATTCATTTTTCATTTTTCTGTTACTTCTTCTTCGACCGTTTTTAAGTATATCTGATACCTAACAGATAAAAAGTCTATTTAATACAACGTTTACCAGCTTGTCACCGAAACATGATCATTATTATTAGCTTCATAACTAAACATTTTTTTATTTTTAAATAAAAAATATATGTATCTTTTTACTCATACCACATGTTTATACTTTTGAATTCAAAGCATTCCCATGTGTGGTAAAGCACCTAATTTAAAGACTCACAATTAAACATGCAGATGTGTAATAAATATTCATCTGTATAATATTTATTTTATTCACGTAATGCCCCAGGAAATTAAACATGTCAACAGTAAGCAGGAACCCTTCCGAACAATTCTATATAGCATTCATATTACGTGTTGAATCATTCAATGGGCCATGAGAAACTTCCTAGCCGTAGTTCACACCTTCTGCTACGCAGGAAACGGCTGGTAGTTGGTTTGATTTTATTAACCCGAAAGCAGTTCATCACGTACTCTAATCCATAAACGCACCCACAAGCGCATTCACCTGCTGCGAAGCCCGGTGGAACGAAGCCCGAAAGGAAAGGTTGACGGGTGATACGTTTGAAAAATAGCTTTCCAGCTCCATCTTGTGTGGTCAGTATTGATAGACCTGCCACCAGAACGGGGACGGCTGCCCATTTTCATTGAGTTGACATTCAGTTTTCTGCCCCTGATCGTGCTTTCCTTCACGTCCGTCGCCGTTTTGTCGACGGTCGAGCTACTTCCTGTCCTGTTCTTACAATGCTCGTTGTCACCGCGTTCTCTTGCGAACATGCTCGCTTACTTTCCCAAGCTGCTGCTGCTGCCGCTGCGCAGAAGGAACCTTTTCATTCCCATCCCATCCCACCTCGGTCTTGCTCGGTATAGGATGGAGGGAAAACGTTTTTCCCTGATGCCCTCGATCGGAAGGGATGCCTCCACGCATCTACTGGACTAATCGACAGTGATCGCTCGGCGGCGTAACTCGAACAGGAATAATGATAATGTTGGTAAAATTAATGAAATGTAATTTTTATGAATTATAATAATATTCTTATTTGTAAAAGTCATCTTAAACTATTATCATCATTAATTTAGAAATATTTGAAACACACGATCGGCCGCTCGCTCGTACGTCTCGTCCGCCGGTGGTCATCCATCGTTCCAGCGCCCTCGCGACTGGCGTGTCGTGGGAAATAAATCCATGCTAGGTGTGAAAGGTGTCATCCGAGAATCTTGATACTTTCCTCCGCTATCGCCTGTCGCTAAATGTACTGCTTAACGATGTGGGTTGCCCGGTGCCCGCTGCCCCAAAGCGTTGACACATCAGGCGCGGTGGGGAAAAAGGATTAAATATCATTAAGACGACTAAGTGAGTTCAACCCGTATTGGAAAGTGGTCGGTAAGATTATGCAAGAACGCCTGTTCGTAAACCGAAAAGGCCTCATTTGTTTGTTTTCGTTCGGAATGAGCGATGCGCTGCAGTTAATATTCCGAATATTAGTCGTTACTGTAGACGATAGTATCAGTACAAATTGGAAAAATATAAAATTGATTTCATCAACCAAATGAGCTTATGAAATCTTCGAACTTAGGAATGTATGTGCTTATTACATTATTTTGGCAACAGTAAAGTATAAGTAGTATAGTAAAGTTTTTAAAAATTAAATCACCGATTTTCAACAACCACTTTTTTATTGGTATCTATGCACATATTTTATCCCTCCCTATTTTTAGAACCTCCATAAGTATATTGCTAAATTATAAAATTTTATAAAAATTTGTATGTTGTTCAAAATGATCCGATCGCATAAAAGCAGGAGCTGTAACCTTATTCAACCTTATTCCAATCAAACTCATGTCAAATGAATCAAATAAACGATAAATTATTTGAGGTATTTTAATGACAAACACGACATTTCACACATATTACATATTGTAAAAACGAAGGAAAATAAAACTAGGAAAAAATAGACATGCATGAATTTTTTTAAAATTTGATAAAATTTTCAAATTTTCTTATAAATGTTCGAAACAACTAAATATAAATCATGATCAATTATAAATATAAAACCATTGAAAACGATGATTCGAAGTACGTTTCGTGCTTCAAGTTCTAAACTTGATTGCCAGATTGTCGGTTACAAATGATGGTTTCTTAATTGCAACTATGGCTATAGTTTATCTAGAAATAAACTTTCTTAACTATCTCTTTACAGATGGGTCACATGTGCTTCCTTATTTTGCATCGTCGTATTTCTTTCCAGATGCTGATAGTGGTCGTACTTTGTGCACTCCCAACCGGCCAGTCAAGTCACCAAGGGAAAAAACCCTTTTTGCACGCACATTTCTCGCCGTTCCCTACGATCGTGACATCCGGACGATCGATGAGCAATTGTTTTTGTTTGGTACAACCTCTAGCGGCCGGTAATGCCGGTGGTGGCTTGTACTGCGGTCGACGACGTCGTCCTGTCACACAGCCGAACGGCGGCTCGACGAGAAAGGCCGGGGAAAGGCCGGGGCAGGCATAACGCCCCTTGTCCCGTGAAAGGAATACGGGGTCGGTCGCGAATGTGGTAGCGAAATTTGCATTTACAAGTGGCGACCGTTCCCGGACTCCGCGAATATGGTTGTGCCAGTGCCCGGGAGCGGTAAGAGATTCGTTCGCTTATGATTCATTCGGTTGATGGGATTAGCTGATGCGATTTCGGAGCCGGACCGGCGGTCAGCGGTCAGCGAGGCACGCACGAATCGTTCAGCCACGCTTCCCTTGGCGATCACCTTTGGTGAACGTTTTTATTGTTATTAGATTTTCCAAGTGCTATTTGCGCTTGTCATCTTATGCTCTGGCCGGCGACTCTGGCCCGCCAGCTTCGGCTGCATGCGGCATGCGACCAAAACGCACGAAACACCGGGAGTGAGCCTCGGTACCGGGGTCCGTGCGCTTGGGTGGTCCCGTAGGACGGCATTCAGGTGAAGCGGTTTGCGCTTCTTCTTCCGGGTAATATTGGGTCATTGAGTATGTGGACACATCTTGCGGAACCGTCAGCAAACAGTGAAGCGCACCGTGATCGCTTGAATTGTTTCACTGACTTCGTCCTCGAACCGTTCCCTGCTAGGGTCGTGCGGTTTGCTCCCACTCACTCGGCCCTCCAGTACGATGATCTCTAGCTGCAACGCCACTAGTGTGTGCATGTGAGGGTTTTTTTTTCGTTCTTTCATCTCCACTTTCTGTGCATGCCAGGCCGGGCACAAGTCAACCGGCCGGTCCGCCAATTGGCTCCAGTTTGTGTATCTAAACAGTTCTCGGTGCCCAGCGTGGCAGCGTGAAGTGGATTATTTGCTAACATTGACCAACGAGGCTGGAGAATGTGGCCCACAGCCCAATTGCCGCGCGACGATAGCCTTTTGGCGCCAGAGGAAGCAAAGTTCATTGGTTCATCCACAACGCGGCTCACATCCCGGCGCCCATCCCGCCCGCCGAGTCGGAGGGAAGCTGATCAGGCGCACGGAAGAACTTTAACCCAACCGTGCGTCCCTCCCCGGGTGCAGTGCGCTATCGTTAATCCACTTTTGGCACGATATTGAACAGAACATGCACAATAAATGTTCTGCAGCTTGATCCCAGCATGCTCAAATTACTGCAACATCGCCAGAGGCCTGGCCTGGATCCAGCCCAGCCTCTGTTTTCCCATCCGAGCACGCCAACAGCCACCAGCGTTCGGAAGCCGAGCCGATTACGAGCGGAGGCGCGTGATCGGGCAGCAAGATTCCAGCGAGAATTGGACGACATCGCATGAGCAACAGCTACCGAAGGCTACAGGATGTCACTGATTGTCTCCACCCCCTCTGTTTCTCCAAAACACCCAAACACCCAAACCTTCCCCTCCTCCTCCTCTCCTGCTTCTCATGAGGATGGCTTCACGCCGAATCCCGCATCATTCTATCAGTGATCGCAAAAGTTCGCCATAAAATTCCCAAGCAACGATGCTCGCATGATACGGTAAAGCACGGCAGGCTGTTTCCCTCACAACATCCCACACACACACACACACACACACACACACACACACTCACACACACACACACACACACATGCAATCGGGCCCTGCTACGCAACCGGTAATCAAAGTATCAGTAAAAACCCAACGAGAGCCCGTGAGCGCTTCCCGGAGGGCTTATCGCGCTACGATCTGCGCAATCTACGAAATATTGCGAATGGGATTCAAATCGAGTCTAATTAAAATCTTATTAAATGTTGAACGAAAAAAAAAACGTGAGAAAAGCAAAAAGCGAGCGATCTTGAATTGGTTCGTTCATACGAGGCGTTTCAGGCGTTCTTATCCTTCGCAGCCGTTACGCAGCCATTGAAATCTGACCTCGTGTGCGATCGGTCGTGGTAAAGGGTCCCGTGGTGTCACCGGGAGCCACTGTAAAACAATCAACCAAACGATGGCGCACCACCGCGTTGCCTTACAAGCACGAAACGAATTCAACCGGCGACCGGCAAGCACGGGAGCTAACGCTTGTCGCACAGATAAACGGTCCATGTTTTGTGCATGCTACCGCGAGAGCGAGGTGTGTATGAGCAGCACCCTACTGTACGCTGGAAAACGTTGGCCTAAGCACGTGAAGACGGCCCAACAGGCCGGAAGGGTTCCCATTTGGTCAAGGGTCATTTGATCGGGGCCTTTCGGGGTGAAGTGTGGTCGTTGTTTTAGCTGCAGTTGTCATCAAACAGCAAGACGATGAGCGCTGGGTGCAATGTTAATAGGTGCAATTATAGATGTAAAACGATCTGTTTCAGTAGCACTTCGCATTAAGTGCAGTGTGACGCAGAGAGGTACAGTAGCGGGAGAGTATTTTAAGATTATCAGAGGTGTTTCACTGTTGAAATATTTAGATTCAGAAGAGATAACAATGTTTTTGGGAAATAAGAATGAGATAAAACATGAAAAAGTTCGAGGAAAGAAACACAAACTAAGCATTGTTGCTTAATTTTCTTGAAGAACAAAAATGTATAACATTTTCTTTTAAAATAATGTTTTTGCTAAAATGTATCATCAATATACTTTTCCCAATATACGTTTCTTTATGATGTATAACAATACGTATAATTATACGTTTATTGTTTTAAAAATAATAACGTATTACTAACTACAAGATTGTTTTCTCCAAATTAAAAAAAAACTATATGGAAATTTTATTATTTGAAAATAAAATTCTTTAAATGAAAGTATAGTTGTAGCAGCGCTGGTCTTTGATAGAATAGGACCGACATCACGATTCCGTATTGCAATGATCTCCTTAGCAAAGACAGACTTTGTTTTAAACAGTTTTCACTTTGTTGCATCTACTTATCTTCTCGTGAACCAATTTTTGTTAGTCGGCAATATCAATATTTTGTTAGTTGGAATAACTATATTTTATCTATTTTAATTGCATATTAAACAATTTTTTATTGCGTTTTCTATGAAATAGCTCTAAGCAACATTCCTTACATTTATTCCTTACTTGTCGCTTCTGTTCTGGCATTAAACGGAGTTTATAAAACATTTTCCTAGGTTTGGTATTTCTTTGAATCACTTACAAAATTATCTGCCCCGTTTCCCATATGTTTCTGTCAACGTAGAAAGTACAAAGCAAAGTTTTTTTGTTCGCGGATGGGTGTTATTTTTGGAAGATTATGATTTATCAAATTTTCATATATATATAATTTGGTGTAGGAAATATGTTATCTAACAATTGTGTTGCGATGGAATTCCGTTATCTACATTTTTTAAAGTACAAGCTGTTTCTGTTATTATCATGTACGGGGAAAAGATTGCTACGAGTAAGTTGTGTAAATAAAGTGGACTGCTAATCGTTTCTAGATATAACTTTGATATAGATGTGTGTTCCGGTGTATACCAAATTCTTCATCTGATGGTTTAGAGCCTGATAAGTAAACAAAGTGTAATTAACCGAATACTAAATCACTATATAAACCCTCAACAGTCTACATCACGTAGGTTACCATGCCAACAAGATGTACAACGGATGTAAATTTACTGACTTACTTTTTAATTATTCGTTTAAAAAATCCTCAATCTAGCACATAAAATTGAATTGAATTTAAAATTGAAATTCGATTTAATTGAATTGAATTGAATTTTTTTGATTTATTTTTAAGACATCACATCACCTTTTTGATTTTTAACCTTATATACATTTCAGTAAAATATTAAAACTTTTCACTTCTCTGACTCAAAATTGTATTCCTACGCAATAATTCTTTCAAAAATGTTGTTATAATTTAAGAATATTTAACTTGCTTCGAGAAGGGTTATTTGAAAAAAAACAATGTTCTTAGAGTTATTTCTTTTGTTGTCCTCAAAGTCATCAGCATCTTTTGTAACTCCTTACTTAAATTTCCACATAATTTAATCAATTACATCAAATGCATGAATGAAAGCAGGATCACCCATTGTTTTTTCTTATCAAACCTTGAATGACATTATAAGTTTTAGACGTAGCTTAGAAAATTAATTGGTGATTTTCCTTCCCATACATAACCTTCATCATAGAAACGCAAAAACCCATAAATTGGGCACATGATAAATTAATAATTGTAAAAATAAAACAAAAACTGGAATTAAACACAACATATTAATATAAACCTTATCAAAACGAAAGCACTGAACATGATGTAAATTTTAACAGACATCAAGAATTCAATGCAAAACGTGACTCAAACATGATGTCGTTAAAAGCTTTAGCGAAGAGTAAAAAGTGAGTGTTGATGTTATTGATAATTTAAATACAAGACCTGTAGCAGCGTGTGTACTAAAACTAAGTATTGCTTCAATCTTGATACGAACACCCTGAAACCCAGACCGGTGTTGAAAAGTTTCTTTCGGTGCACTGCATGCACATTTATGCAATATCGTCCACGTTCTTCCTTGATCACCATGAAACAATGACAACTCAGCGACCAAACAGCCAACCAACGCGCCTGTGTACGTGAACGTTAATACGAAGTGTTAACGCGGTGCTCCCTGGGGTGAGAAATCGCTGCAGTTTCTGCATTATCAGCACAAAAAAAAACTGCTTCCCCCATGGTGAGCGGGAGGATTTATGAATTTTCTAATCGATACGAACCGAAAGATTAACAAACCGCATGCACCGACTCGTGCTCGTCGCACTGCAACCGGATGACGTGCGCGGATGCACTCGCAACGGTTCCGCAACAACATTTGCTCCCGAGCGTTGCACGCGTGTTAGGAATGTTCGCGACCAACACGATACCACGATGAGTTATTGTACTGCAAATCGTTGCTGAAAGGTATTATTTAGTCTTTTGTTGGCAGCAAACAAATTACCACTTTGCCACCAACATCCAACCAATCGATCGAGGGAGAATTTTTGAAAGATGTTACAGAAGAAATGGAAGTGAAAGAGCGACCGTGAACTGAACTGAAGGTGGCAGGCAAAACCGCATCGGAAATCTGTGCATGAAAGCGTTGTTTGCGTTGCAGCGTTCTATAATGCTGCAAACATGACCCTGAAAGTCCTGATTCGGGAAGTTCCGCCCGGTATCTGTACCCGGTCATCGCTTAACCCGGTTCAAAGTTTGTTTATTTATTCGAAGGTTCAGTGCACAATACTGCACAAACCAACTCAAGAAAAAAAACTAAAACGAAATGGGTTCTCGCTCGCTCCTATCTGATCGACGCATAGCACCTTCTGCCGCTGCACTGGAAGTCCAAGACTCCCAGGCGGAGGAACTCCCGGATGGTGTTGCGAAGCGCAGTCACGATGTGGCAGCAAAACACAACCGAAAAGTTGTTCTCCGTCGCATTAAACGCAACAACATCAACTGCCCGAGAAGCTGAGAGGAGAACTCTCGCCCCCGAACACACTGCCCAACAGCCAAGAGGATTAGACGTGTAAGCCTAATCTGAATAATTTCTACTTTTGTCACCTCCTGCTTTCCGGGAAAGGAAACCGGAACGGGATTCCCGACAGTATCCCCGACCCGGCGTGCTTGGCGAAGATACCGGGACCGAGCATAAGCCAAAATACGCCCGTAAAGACGAACAACAATAACACCGGCACCTTCAGCGGGCGTGAAAGCATTCGGCATTCGAACTGTATTTTCCTCTGGTTTTCTTCTTTTTTTTCAACAAATGTCCGAACTTGCAGGCTTCCCGGCGCACGATGCACCACCGCGGTGAGCACCGTCTGAGTTATGGAGAAAGATTGAAATCGTCTTGTTTTCCCCCGCCACATGGCGTTGGGCAGAAGCGGTGCAGGAAAACGGTGTCCCGGCTGGGCAGATAATTTCATGTTTATTTATTTTGCTTACTCATTGAAATGATAACTGCGTGTAAGCCGCCCGTTCCGCCCGGCGGATGATGATGGTGTGACTTTTGAGACCTGATGCGGGAAAGTTTGAGATTAGTGGTGCGGCCGGTTTACCGATCGAGCCTCGGTTTGGTGTGCCACCCCCGCCAGTGCACCAGATGATCCGAAAGGGGAATATCGGTTGAACTACGAGGGAAGGTGCAGAGTGGACTCAAGACCCAGGTGCTGTTCCATGTGCGGTACATTGCCGAGCGATTTGTATGATGTATTGTTGTAGATGACACTAACACCGGTCTTCTATTTGCGGCCACAATCAAACATGCTCAGATAAATAGTGTTTCGTGGAAAATCGTTTCAAGTAGACAGCACCTAGTCTGGTTTTATAAATTCAATTTTACTGCAACCAACTCACTTGGCAAGTATTGGAACGCTCTAAGTCCTTGAATGAAATTATTTTAACAAATCTAAAAAGCTTCCGCACAATAAACTAATAATTACACAAGAAACCGCGGCAGATGTTCGGGCACGAATCAGAACGGTTTGCTACTACACCTTTTAAGGACAGCAGCTAGCAGAAAAATGTACACCTTCGGTTACCAAACCATCCCCATACGAGACGTATTTTGACAAGACAACATATCTGATTAGCGTCCAAATAAAATATTCATTTTGACACCCGTACGATAATTACATTATCCGGAGGCTACCCTTCTGGCCGGTTGTCTCGCTACGTTCGTACGAAAAACGCTTCCAGTTCAATATAAACTGTATGGGGCAATGAATGGGGAGTATCGGCCTGTTAGCAGCCGCTCAGCTTGAATTGCTGGACATGGGAAGGTCGCCGGCATCCGTTCCACGCATGGGTGGAAAGAGGGGAGCGGGAGGGCGGTGGGAAAGGGAAACATTTTTGAGTGTGTGGGGAGTGTCTTGGTGAGATGTTGGATTACCAATTGACAGAAGCTGCACCGTGGCCACGAGATTATCGTGAGAAATTCAAACAAAATCAAGTCACTCGTTCAACAGTTGCGACCGAAAAGGAAACCTATGGGCGGCAATGGCCACGACGCGAGAGAGCGTACGGCGTACCGTATTAGGCAGCAGTCCCCGGGTATCTGCTGACCAAATCTAATAATTATCACATTTTAATGGATAATCACTTACGAATAAATTATTTCACATTAATTTATTACAACCCATTGCTTTCAGCGATGCCACGCTGTGACAGATAGAAATCAAGAAATCCGTAACGGACCTTGTTTTGCTATGTTGTCTTCGGAGAACGCATCTCACCGGAACCGGATGATTACCACCTACCGGGGCTGAGCAGACAATCTGAAAACTAGTCTGTGTGTCTATATTCATGTGACAGTGCTCAGAGCACCCATTATTTGTTACTATTTATTGACAGTTGTATAAAAACTGCTCATCTAAGTCGGTCCACTACTAGTCGTTGCAAAATAGCTGAACGAATTCAGTGGTTTATTTATGGTTAAATCATTTTAACCATTATTTAATGTTAGATTTTATATATAAGTTAAACTACAGTTACACAGATAAACTCTGAAGCTTCCACTTTCCGTGCTGTTCAAACTGACTGGCCAGACATCATGTCTCCTGAAGTAATACCACACGGTTTTCTCCTACGAAACGTTGCTCGGGACAGCGAATGTCTCCGTTGCCAATGAATTCCAAGGACGCAAAACTGAA
Source organism: Anopheles farauti (assembly GCA_000473445.2). NCBI lineage: Eukaryota > Metazoa > Arthropoda > Insecta > Diptera > Culicidae > Anopheles > Anopheles farauti. The sequence goes on along the minus strand of KI915051.1, from coordinate 594,852 downwards.
ACGCTTCCCCCGCAATAATGGATCGACCCGTTTGCCCCTCAACTGCACTAAGCTTCCCGTGACTGGATGCGGACAAGATTTCCTGGTTCATCTCGCGACGAAACATCTCCATAATAAATAGATTTATTTAATAAATCTACCACAACAGCTCGACTAAGCTTACGCGGGAATGAAGTATTCCCGAGCTGGGTTCGATGTGTTTTACTCGTTTACTCGTTAAACACCTTTCTCCTGGTGGAAAGTATTGATAATCTACTCGAAACAACCTATTACTAGAGGAGCCTTTCTCGTGTCTTTTCTTCACAGAACGTTTTGATGCGAAATAAAAAAAGGTTTCGATACATTACTATTTTAGAGGTTAAAGAAGAAATTCAACAAATTTGGGAGAAGTTAACGAAACCGTTGAAATTAATTTACAGATGGCTGCAAGCGCGGTTTTATGTTTCCTTTTGTTTACACTTTCAAAGCAGATAAAACGTTCTGCAACGAGCTTTCGAAAGTAGATAAAACAAATGAATAATACATTACGAAGATCATGATGAATGAAAACTTTTTGTTGACACAAGGAAATACAAACTTAAAAAATCATCAATATTTTTTTACTTACAAATTATTAATGAACACAATTGTTTGCATAAATAGGTTTAACTACGCAGTGTTTTATTCGAATAAATTTTGGTGAAATGAAGCAGATAAATCTGTATTTTCATTAATTGCATGACAAATTTCAGTAAATGTAATGAAAGGAAATAAACATAACATTCAACGAAATTTCTCATAAAATTTATTTAAAAAGAATTTAAAATGTATTTATAATTTTGACCCAGTGCAGATCAAAATTTTAAGAAACCCATCAGAACGTTATATTCTGACAGAGATCTCAAAATAAGCAGTAATTTAAAGTAAAACGAAAAACTAATTGAAAGTATTATCCGTTTAGCCACTGCCAAATTTCAAACGTTTTTCAAAGCACAAGCATTTTGGTTGATGATAATTTAAAAAATTGTCAAATATTTCAGTCAATCCCAATTAACAATCTAAAATGAAAAATGTTAAGAATGTATTACAAAAGTATGATGTAAGAATGTAAAAGACATTATTTAAAATATAAAAAACAATCACACTTTCTCATGTAAGACTTATCCAAGATCTCACGTATGCTACTTGTCACAATTCCTTTCTCATACCCTTATCCTCTATTTTCACCTAACCATTGTATCCTAAAAGTGTTTGCCTACGAGCCGGCTACTGAACGAAATCTGAATCCCCGTTAACGTGTGAGCAATTAAAATCAGATTTCTCAACCAGTTTTCTCAACACCAGTCAAACAAAAATTTCGGGAAAAACGTTTCGGCCCGTCTGTTCCGCACCGCTGGCAAAGCTTTCCGACACCGTTAATTAGAACGTGTGTAAGCCGCGCGGCGATTCTAACGAGAACAAGTAATTAGTAAGTCACGAGTGACTGTGAACTGTTCCTTGGTTGATTCCTACAGAAAACCTCCGTTCTCAATACTCTGGACGTGTCCGTTCCGACAGCACCGGTTCGTTTGGATGATTTTATTTTTACCGGATCATCGGAACGCTCCGCCGTGAGTGATGTAACGGTGATCGGACCGGAGGCTGGTATGGAAAGTCTAATGAAATATCAACAAATGGTACGGGTGTTTGGATCAGGAGCAGGAGCAAAAACTTTTACCCCAAAAAACCAGCCCATCACAGCCAAAGTCTCACGAAATCCGACCGGTGCGGTGCGGCAGTAAGCCATTAGTTGATGGATGATAATTTGAAAGCATACAAATTGGTTTACAAGGATACAAATGCTGCCCATTGAAGTTTCAATATTGAACTTGTTGGCTGCTTTGGTGTCGACTTGCGCGAGCCGCTAGCCGAAAAAAAACATTTGCACAGCCGAATGCGTGTGCTGTGGCGTATGGATGAGTTTTGTTTGGTACCCTGTTTTCCTCTATTATTGGATTTAAGGGCCAACGAAAGCGAAAAAAAGCGTACGTCGAAGAAAATGGTTAACACACACCTCATTAATCATATCCTCAAAGAATTGTGAGACAGTATGCCGCGGTGCTAAAGGATCGCGCGCATCACAGCGTTATTTGTGTTGCGTTGTGGTGCTGTGTTGGTCCGTCCCGGGAGTCGATCGCGATCGATGCTTCCCTTTGCCGGGTCGGGTGAAAGAGGAGCAAAAAAGGTGTAAATGGCAACAGAATCAGGTACAAATATTGATTTTCTGGGTCCGTTTAAATGCGTGGTACATTTTTCATGTTCACTGCCGACCGTTTGCCCCGTGGAATGGCTCGCGAGAGGTCGCGGGAGGGTATTTTTCAAATCCGAATGGTGATCACTAATGCGTCAAGGATTTGCGTCAAGAAGGCATCGTGGGAACATGAACTCCGCCAAATGTGGTGGGTAATAGTAGTTCAAGGCAGGCTCATAGTGCTACGATGTCCGGCCAAAAGTTTAACGCTCTGATCGACATTAATAACGATTGCTTTCTGTATAGGAATATAGAGTATGAACAGAGCACACCGAACTTCTTGCTTCATTCAACACTAGTAGGAGCAGCTGTCAGTGCTGAGTCGACGCAGAACAAACCGAATCTCACTTCACCGTGAACAGCACAAACATTGCTTGGCTTTTCGAGTACTCTAATTTCCATACGTTTGATCCAGCCAGCGAACCATATGTTACAATTCTGCCCACGATCGCGAACCGCCCGCAAGCTGCTATATGGAGTGAAGCCGTACAAAAATCACACCAAACCTCTTAACTCGCGCTTCCACAAGTGTTTGCTCACTGTGCGAGGCAAAAGGCTCCATCTTAAACCGCCTATTCTCCGGCAGCACTCTCCTACGAAACGCATATAGAGCTACATCATACCTGACGTGTATGCATAACTTAAGCTCCCCCGAAAACATGAAGAAACTGACACTCGAGCTATCACAACAGGCGCAAACAATCGATCCACCCCGGGATGGAGGCACCTATCGTACCGAGCTGCTGCTGCTGCTGCTGCTGCTGCTGACCGGATCATTTGGACTCCGAAAGAAATCTATCTCGACTGACACTGACGTCCGACACCCTTCCCCGGATCGGATCCACTTGATGTCAGACAATTGCAACGTAATGGTAGCACTTTATACCGCTCAAGATCTCCACCGCTCGCGGCCGGACCCAACGAGCATCCCTTCGGCCGATAGGAGCTGTTATGATTACGCCCGATCGAGAGCTTCCAGAACTGCTCTTTTAATTGCTTCGACAAACAATGCGTTCGCGTTGCGTGGTGCCCCGTGGGTTCCGTCGCATGCTTTACGGTGGTCACCATCTGGCAGGCTGAGTTCAAAAGACTGTCCAAACACTTACCACCGCCTGCTACCGAATGCTTGGGCAAATAGAGAGTTTCTTTCAGCCGGTCTGGTACCTTAAAACTAAGAGCTGTGATTTTCAAACGGGGATGTGTACGAGTGTGACCAATGGGTTCGTTTATTTGGTTATAATTTTCTCACCGGCAGTGCATCTTGAGATATTTTTTGGTCGGTTTTACTAGAGTTGATTCGATGAAACGTTTCGTGCCTAGTTCATCTTATTCAAAAACGGAGCGATGGAGCTCAAGTCTTCGCAGTCGGGAATAGTTTTACCCTTGAACTGGACACAGGCTTCGGCACACAGATGTCCCTCGAAGAACGCTCCGTACATCTTTTTGCACTGGGCACAGTTGGTAATGCAGATTCCAATTATATCGTATCCTCCCATGAGTTCTGGAACAGACAGTCAGATACATCAGTACTCATTCGGGCGTTATTATGTATTATTTCTTACCAATTTGCGGGCTTGCTTCAGCAGGACTATAGGCAACGATGAGGATCAACAGACAGATACCGAAGAAAATGATTTTGCTTGAAACCATCTTTGTTAGCGTTCTTGAGTTAATATTCGCTTCTCTAATTCTCAATGCGCAATATGATTCGATGAGATGATAAGGAACGTTGTCGTTAAATGTGATGACTCTCAAACAAATCAGCGCCTTTTATACCGAAATCTGTATCATTCGAGCATCCCTCAGTAATTGCATATCCTGTCCTCATTTCCTTGACCGATACGACTGTAATTCGATTGATTTAATTAATGCTCCGACAAGTGAACCCATGTTGGGCTAGCGACACCATAACGTCTCATCGTCTGCGAGACAAACGCAAAACGAGATTTCTTCGCTGGAGGAAAGAAAACACTCCTACACGACATCTCATGACCAACGCAACAATATCAACACGGTTTAATATTTGACTATATTTTGAATAACAAACTATTCCAGTGGCAAACGGTTACTAACTACGGGGGCTGTTTTAAGCTCTCGGTTTGTCATAAACCCACGGCAAGCCTGAAACGTACGACGCTGTCCAAAAACGTACCACGGCAGACACACTGGCAGCATCAATATTTGAGCGCTAACAAAACAGAAGCAGCAGCGGAGGGATTCCATGAATCGCGTACAAATTGTAACAGTCAACAGTTAACCCATGCATCCTTCTCACCACGACAGCAGCCGAATTTAGGAGATTTAAAGTGTCAGCAGTTTTGTACACAAATAGGGCAGTCATTTGAAATTCATCGCGCCAAGATTGAGATGAATAGTGGAGCGGAGATGGACACCCAACAGAAAATGGAACCAACGCACCCGGCGTGCACTTCCATCCCCCGGCCCCTTCCCACTCCCAACCCATCCGTTTTCACGTATCCCAGTGGCGCGGTTTACGAACCACGAAAGTTTAGTTTGGTGCCAGAAATTCCAGTGGTTGGAATTTTTGGATGAATTATTAATGATCTTTGCGCGTCTCCCGCAGCGGTGGGACTTGTTTGCTCAACTTTTTCGTGCTCCAACGGGTGGTACAATACCGGAGCATTGTGTGTTGGTTTACCGAGGTGCCAGTTTTGGTACTTTTATGAAGCATTGAAGTTCGCTGTGGTACTGCTGGCGTAACGGTATTTGAACATAAGTAGACTTTTGGGAGGTCTGAAAACTCCATCGCAAGGTGACATATGTTGTGGTTTGGTTGCCGGCGATTATTGTAATGTTAGCTAGGGGATGTACATAGCAACAGTTTTAGAGTTTTTAATTGAAACACACACCGTGGATTGGTGTTTATAGAGGATTAAGCATGGGAATTGGTAGTTTGATGTTAAAAAAATTATGTAAAGAATGTTCTTCAGCAGTAAATGGTAAAACTTTACTAACAGGAACTATTTAACCAGTAATTAACTAATTTTAGTTATTTTATTTTTTTACCTTACATACGAGTCACATATGAGTACGTTAATAAAAAGTAAGTGATTGTTAATTGCCAAATAATTCTTGAAAATCTATTATTATGAAATGATTCAAATGTTTGGAAAACTGATCAAATATTTTTATAAAAAGTAGAGTTTTATTTAAAGTAAAGTTTGCGACTACGTCAAGCGTGCAGTTAAATCTAAACAAATGCTTGCGCGAGAAACGCCTTAATATAAAAAAAGTAATTCTTCTCATTAACCAGATTTGTTAGCAAATGTGCAATTAAATGATACATATTTATTTATGTTTCCTCAGAACGATTATGTTTTTTTTTATTTAAATGGTATTCACGGCTACATGTAGCCGTATTGTCAGTGCCTATTTGCACTGACTGACATTTTTGATCTCAGGGCTTTTCTTCCCTGTACTTTAGCCTTATCCCGGGCCTACTCGGTTGAATTAATTATGTGTGGTGTAATGTGATGTGATGATGTTGGTGTGATGATCTGATTATGTGGTTGACTGCTGTATGATGTCCTGTTGACTGCTGTATGATGTAAGATATGCCATGTTGTGATGATGGGCTATTGTGTTGCGTAGTTGGTCCAGTCTATTGCATTTTGGTGTGTTGTGTATTTATGGGGTACTTTATCCGTAAACTAAATAATTTAACAGAAAAGAATTCATGGTTAAACAAACTAATATCAAACAATAACAGTAACATATATGTGTATTGTCGTCGCGTTCGATTTCGAGTGAGAACTCCTTTCTCGCTAACGAAAAGAGATCTTTGAAAAGAGATATTTTTTTACCGAAAAGCAGCTACTACTCAGATCCTTATCATTTTAAGTTGATTTTCACAATGGCAACAAAGTTGGACATAAATTACTAACAAAGCGTACGACCCTTTTTCATTTTTATTTTCAAAACAATACTGGTCCACGGTGTCAACGATATGTTCGCCTGGAAATAGAACAAGCTTTGTAAATTGTTGGATGACCTTTGAGATTGCTATAAAGATTGTTATATTTTCTCCATCTTACTGGCGAAGGATTTTTCACGGTCTCTCTTTTCCGCCTGAACTAAACTCTCAAGACAACCTTGGGAAAGATCTTGTCATGATATCATATTTTGTTTGGGCGTGTACATACGTTTGATCGTACCAACGACTCGTTGCATTATTTTTCAATTAGTAATCACAATGCGGTTGGCGCGGGAAGTGTAATGAAACCTCAAACCAGTTCCTCTTCAGCGATCTGACAGCAGATGCCACAACGCATCCACGACGCAAGCACATGCGCTCCCCTTTTCGCTTCACAGTCTCCGTGCAATACGGTAGAAAGTTTTCCCGCAGCTTCCAGCTATCGCTACGTACAACAGCTTAGGGGGTGTAAGTATCGCATCATAGCGGCCGCATGCGCCGGACCGCATTTCCTGGCGACGTGTTATGCTGCATGTGAGAGAGGTCAAAAGTTTAGCTATCGCGAGCGTCTCTACGGAATGTTTGAAATGAATTTCCAATTCGATTTAGTTCTCCTCCGGCAGATTGCCCATCGCTCGCCTTGCCGGTGCACGGCGGAAACAGCCCGGCGATGCCAGCGAAACTGTGCCGACCAGTACCTACATGTAATAACCGTATATAATGCTCAGTTCCTTGATCACTGTGTGGCTCAGTGGCCTATGACTCGTTTTTTTTTGTGTGTCCGCCCGTTGCTGATCGTCGGCGTTGCTGCCATCGCTGCCAACGCTATCCAAATCCGTCTCACCACCAAACACATGGGCGTCGATGTAACACACCCTTCGCCGTACGGTCGTGATCACTTGTTCGCATGTTCGCTGCATCCCGCTCGTTCTCGTGGACGGACTGGATCCTTGGCGGCTGTGTGGCTGAACTTGAACTTCGCGTTGCCTCACCTTTCGCGCTGAGGTCTAAGCCTCAACAACATTTTCCGAGTTCCGAATTGCCACAAGGAAGCCGAGATATAAATAATACGCCAAAGGGCACCCCTGCGCATCGGTTCCGACGCGCTGCGAAACCGCTTGGACAGTCGGTGGGCAGGAATCGTAACAAATCTTTGTTGGATTTGGTGAGAACTGTCTGCACGAAGATGAACTAGCGCGGCACACCGCCCGCACGCCCTGACTCCGTTCTTCAAACTGGGCGATCCCTGCAACGGACGGTTCAAGGTGCGTGCGGTCGTTCCATTCCAGCGATCGTACTCGACGTTGCGTTGCAAAATAAATGAAAACCCCTAACTGGAACAAGATCTTCCAGCTTCGCGCGATTGGTGTGAAGCTTACCATTCGCTTCCCTGCGCTTGGTTTCCGTTACCAACGAGCTGCTTCGTCAAACTCCGGGAGAGGCGAAGTCAATATTTGTCAACCTATTGGACCGATCCGGAACCGGGCCCAAAAGCGTTTATCCATTTCAGGAATTCAACGCCATCGGCCGATTACGATCGTATCTCTTGATCGAATTTCAATTAATCTGCAAACAAGACCACCGTGCTCGGTAAACATGCTTCGATGTTATTCTAGCACTTTAGTTTCGGAGAAACCAATGCAAACCACGGGCAAGTATTTTACGAGGCGCTGTTTGCTGTTCGCGTTCTTCGGGTAAAAAACGCTTCAAAGTTCAGCAGAGCCTTTAAAACACATTTTCAGATGTACGAACTCATTTAACATAAAATTCTGGCAAATTTGTCCCTAGTAAAAACTGATAAATTAATACTACAGTTTTTTACAAACTTATGTTTGTTAAATTTGTCATTTATATTTTTGAGATCGATTCTCGTTGTTTTATTCTGGTGTGTTTTAAGTAGTCGATTCTCATTGTTTTATTATTGCTTTGTAGTTTGTTCACCAAAGCTGTTTTACAAAAAATGTAAACATGTAATGTAATATATCCGCGGCTGTGATGTTATAACATTTTGAACAGATTGATTTTATTATTAAAGTGAACTATGTGCTTTAATGCAACGATTATTTTTCAAAAAAAAATGTTGACTTTAGCTAATCCAATCTCCCCAGTCTCCAGGAGATCCAATAAGCATGAACAATATTTACTCTGAAGGATATCTCAGTATTATAATTAAAGTTATTGAAAATATATTTTTAATCCTTTTGACTGTATCTTTGTGTTTTAATCCTTTTCTTGTTTTCATCATCTTTCATTGTTTTTTTTTAACAACTACGGTTAAATATTTGTTATTCATTCAGAAATTTATTAACTCATAAAATTGAAAACATTTGCATTATTATAAATTCATATTGCAAGTTTTTTCAGCATGCCAACTCTAACACCTAAGCTTATCTTTTGAGATGTTTTATCTATAACATCTCCCTAACGTTCCCGTGTCCTATCTGCACTACCTTCAGTATTTTGCTCACATTGTTTGCGGCAAACAATATGTGAAATGTGCAATAAATAAATAAATAAATGATTTGATAAAATTCTCATAGTTTCTCGCGATGCATAAACACAAAAAATATGTATAATTACATTTTAATAATTTGGTTCCATGGAAAAAATATCAAAATTTTCAATTAAAGTGTTTGCAAGGTTAGTTTTATGATAAATAATGTAGCTTACATAATTCAAAATACTTTTCTTCAATTTATACTTACACCAGTAAACAAATATCGTGTAAAAGCATCGTGTTTAGGGGAAGCAAACTTAACCAACTTTGGTGTTCTCTCATAAAACGTGTCAAGAATAATACTGAACGATGCATATAAGTCCACACCGGTGCAGTCAGGTATTCGAACAGTCCTTCAAATATTTGTCGCATATTTTTTCATATATTGAATGCCCAATTGCTCTTACGACTTACGACGAAAAACCCAACTACTCTCCGTTTATGGCCACGGTCACGGGTGAGCATTAGATATACGCTCGTTTGCTGCTAGGTTTACGATTTGCAAATATTGGATCGCTGGCTAACTGTTTTTTCACTTTTTTACTGGCGTCCTTCTCATTAATGGTAGCACGATAAAAAATGGGTCTGTTTGGTTTGCTAAAAAGTGAACCATTCGGGCGAACGGTTTTACAGCCCGCATGGGTAGTTTTAACGAACGAAGCTTTTTTCCATGCACCAAAGCAACTATTAACGGGCACCAAAATTGCCCCCATGCCCTGTCAACATGTTGATTGCAATGCAAAAATCGTTTATGCTCAACCTACCAAAAATCCATACGTCACGCCCTGCTTTCCGCTTCCGCTTACCTGATTAGCGGACCTGTTGCGGTACCTGTGGGTTGCGATACGACTGTTTGACGTACGCTCGGTTCGGTATTCATGCGAACTGGTCAACGTGTAAACAGCAGCAGCATTGGTAACCAACATCAACCGATCATCATTCCTCCCGATCGGGTAGAGCAAACGGCCATCGCTGCCCGTTTTTTTTGCCTACTCGGCTCCCTGAACGCGTTTGTACTTTTGTCGGCTTTCTGCAGGGCGGCCTGCATCTAAGACTGCGCAGGGTAAATTAAAGCAGGCCGCAAACGATAAAGATATTCAACGGAGCAATCCTTCGCAGGCTCCGGTACAGCGTTACCAATTAGGGGTGGGGAAGAATTAGATCTAATTATATGTTTCTTTTGTAGTTTTCCCTCCCACCGTCCGTGGATTCGGTCGTTTTGTTGGAAGGTAGACGAAGTGGGAACTTTATTGAATTTTATGAAACCAATGCTATGAATCAAATATATTATTTCAAACAGTAAGATGCACCCAGCAGAACGTTTCACCGTACAGTTGTCCAAGAAAGAATTACCATCCTCAGAGGAACTCTGTCCTGCGTTTTCTACACTGCTGTCAAATGTATGATTGATTCTACAATGTTAATTGATCACCGGGATGATTTTTACCCATTGCTACAATCACAAAACGGCACTTGAAGTGTGCCACCAATCGCATAGTGTGTCGGATCGGTAGAGAAAACGGAAAATTATCCATTCACTCTCGTCATATATGGCCCACGGAATGCTCAATACGATGCGAAAGGAGTATCAGAAAAAAGCCAATCGCCATATGTAGAAGACATCGACAAACCATTTGCAAAAAAGTTCCCATCGAAATGATTTGAAACCATTGCGAAACGCTGCCACTTTGCAACCGAGACAATTACGAACATGTTTCACCGAGCTCCGGAACGAGTGCTACTGATGCTTCCATGCTAATGATGAGCACAATAAAGCAATAAAATATCCAAATCCAGCTGACCACACCATTCAGGACGGTGGACATCCCAGCACCGGACCAATAGCTGGACCCGATCGAGAATGGGTGTTTACTATTTCGTCACAGGACGCATCGGACACTGCAAGGATAACCCTGGAAGAGGCCCACAGTGATCTACATCGCCAAGGGTATCGCACGATTAGTACTGCTCATAAATTATGCACGATTCGTCGCTTTCGAAGCTACAAGACGTAGCTGAACCGATGCTGCTCTTTAACACCATGTTGCAGGAAGGCTCGAAACACACGGAAAACAAAAACGGAAGCCTTTCTGTGGTCCCAGCAGACCCCCGGTTTCTAGTTCAACGGTAGTGAGGGAAAAAAAATGCTCCTCGAAGATTTATGACACATTGGTCACCGAACGAGCGCTCGGGCGAGTGAGCCACTGCATCCGTGTAAACGGAAAAGGGTTATTGTCAGATGCCTTTTAACCCTTTCCTTCTGCTGCTGGTGCTGCGCTTGGTTTGATTTCACTTTCAGCCTGCGCGATCGTTCTCTACCTCTTTCTCTCTCTTTCTTGTTGCCGACTCGCCTGCTATGACGGAATGGAGCAAAGACAAAGGAAAGGATTATCTTTTTATTGCCCGCTGTTTCTAAGTCACACTGCGGTCAGGGTTGCGTCCCGTACCCCTTTTCTCCGTACTTCAGATGCGCCCCATACACACACACACAATCTCAGTGCTGGCATCCTTCTACCTTTCGGTCCTTCGCCGCGTTCCGAAGAAACGCTCCTTGAGAAGGACAATCCCAAAAAGGAAGTTTCACCAAAAGGGACAGAGATAGAAGAAAAAAGAGTTAATCCATTATTACCGCATGCTGTTAAGACAAATACGAATAATAGGATACGGGAAAAATTATAACAGCTATGAATTATGTATATTTGTTTAGAAATAACCGATGATTGCGCACGGTTTCCGTTCCTCTCCGTTTTTGGGGTCTCTGTTTTGGTCAGGTTTTTGCTTTTGCAGGCCTTTGGGTTCCGGAGCTGACAAAACGACAAACCAAGCAAGCGATGCCCGCTGGGTTGACCGTTCCGAGCGGATGGTTTGGTTTTTGGGCCAAAGGCAATGATTTGTCCTGGGTTGAGCGGCCCTTGCAAGATGGTTTTGTTACAGATTTTCGTTGCCGTTGTTGTTGTTGATATCATTGCTCTTGAAATTGTCACAGCGGAAACCGGGGACGTTAGTGTACATGAAGGAAACAACTTAATTTCGAATCGAATGAAATGTCCGGTCGGGCTTCGATATCTCCAAACAAGAGAGAATGAAACGGAGGAAACAAGATCAGGTACATCAATATTTCGTTAAATTAATATTCTTTTTTATTTAAGATCTAACGTCCATCCATTTCCTGTCCAACCGATGTCCAAAAACGACGTGTAAGTCGAATTTCTTCACGTGCAATTTAAGGGGTTTGTTTGTTTTTGGCTTTCCCGAGCCATATTTGTTTATCTGTTAAAGTCGGTTCTGTTCTGTTTACATACTGTCGGTGTTTCTGGTCCGTTCCCTTCATTTTCCAAGTAAGCCCATCGGTCCCGTGGGACGTACTTTTCTTTCCAGAATCCTTACGCACGGACCACGTACTGGCAAATACTCGATGTACCGAAAGGGTCGCAAGTGGAACGCAAACGGTGTCTTTTTTATACTCACCATGGCTTACAAAAATATCATCTCGAATCACGCAGCTAGGTAGTAAAAATAACAACGAACAACCGAATCCATTCTAACCTTTCTACCACATGTCTTTGTTGAACTGAAGTAACGATATGAGGCATGTCAAAAATGCGATGACCATTTCAAACAAGCACAATAAACACGTTTGAATCTTACAAAGCCTTATTTCGCATGGCGAAAAGAGTTTCTGCTAGTTATTAAATGCAAATACACAGAATCGTGTCTCGACAAGCTGCCTTCCCAACCCTCCGAAGGGTTTCCCTCTTCGGCATCGTTTTTTATCGATGCAAATTTGCAATGTTTGCTCCTGCCAAACAACAAAAAAAATGGTGCCAATTGTAAAATTGTCAATAAAAAACAAACGACCAAACCAACAACACCAACATTTTTATGTGTCTCGCACGACAAAACCCTTGGCTTGGGAGCCATCAATAAAAGACCATCCATAGGTAGACAGCTCGAAAACTGTTCACTGAAACACAGATTCCCAAAAAAACGCCTACCTAAAAGACACGTCCTTGCGTGGCATCTTGTGTCCATGTGAGTGTATGTGTGTGTTTGAGAGCCACAAGGACACGGGACACGCTTTGCATGCCAGTCAAAAAATGTGGTGTGAGAAACAAAAAAAGAAAAATTTGCAAGCTGAGATATGGTAAAAGTGGCATGCAAAAAAAACACACACCAAACCTAACGGAACGGTACCTTTCACCCCGCGAGGCTACCCGGGACTGGCCGATAGGGGAACGTTGTATGCCGGGCCGTACTGCTTTTTTTAGCCTGGGAAGTGAAAAGAAGGCGTTCAATAAAATCATCGAGACCCAAAACAAACTATAAACAAATAAAACCTTACAGGCAGGCTAATGGGTCCGAAGCATGGAGAATGGTTCAATTACGAGCCGTTGAAATGAGCGGGATGAGCAAACATTACGAGATAGGAAAACAATAACGCCCGCCAAAACTTTTTTCGAAGGTCCGCGTCGAAGCAGTACCTGACCCGGTACGCTTGCTCCTGATCGGCACTCCCGTGTGACAGCGAATTATGAAACCAGAACGAGGTCCTGATCGATTAGAGGAAGCTTTTGCGTACCAATCATTGGGACATTGGGAGCAACAGCTGCTCCAGCGCATTAGACTCCTCCCCATTGCGCACGTGTGCTAAGACGCTACGAGACGAACAACAGCAACAGCATCATCAAAACATACGGCCTTAAAGGCGCTAGCCTAACTCGCTAGAAGAGCAGTCCGGATTGGTGCGATCGTTTCTTCCCCTACTCTCGGTTCGCTTGCGCTTGTGTGCGCACGATCGTCTTTACGTATCGCGTTCGGGGTTTCTTAAGCTCCCAGCGACCCAACAGACACGCACCGTATATACACAAGGGTATGTAAACACACAAGGCACACCAACACAGGCGCACACGCCGCCCGTAAACGAACCCCTCGAAGCAGGCAGAGCTTTGGCAGCCCAGACCGGGTCGGGTCGGTCGGTCGCGTACGGATTGTTTCCCAGTCTCCCTGCCAGTCTCAGAAAGGGCGCGTTCACGATCGCATCGTCGTCGGCTTGCTCGGAGTCAGCGCACCTCGCAAAGAAACGGTGTTAAGCAGCTCGCGGTATCGGCTCGTTTCGACACTTTCGCTGCCGATCCTGTCGGCGTTCTTGAATAGCGCGCTATTGAAGCCTCCGGGTAGGGGGTGCGCAACTTACCCTTTTTGGCGGTGCAGTGCGCAGTTCCGGTGCAGTGCGGTTTTGCGAGCGGTCAGTGCAGTACGGACGGTGGCAGCGGAACCGTCTCGGTGGTGATAAAATAAGTGTCGTGATCGATCCTAATTAAAGAAGCATTTGAGTGTGCGAAACAAAAATTAACAAAATAAACCCAATTTTCTGCCCAATCGGCTTGGAGTTAGAAAAACAAAAACGGTGATATTAATTTTCCCAACCGGATCGGGTCACTTTTGCCTCAACCGGACCGGAACTATTTGTGCTACCGGTTATCTCGCACGAGTGTGCGCTAACAAAAGGCTGAACGAAAAAAAAGGGATCAATCAATCCCGGGTGCAAAGTGGATCATTTGAAGATTGGTGCCGAAAATAGAGCCGGGAAAGAAGAATAAAAACCACGCGCCGGCAGTGATAATTGTTTCCTCTAACAACAAACGCACGAACCGAGCGGAACAACCGACGGCCAGCTCAAACAGGCAGAAAATGGACCCGTGGCGTGCCGTGCCCGACGAAAATTGCTTCTGACAACACGGGCGTTACAGTTTGCCGTTGAATTTGGAGCTGTTGGGCTCCCAAAAGTGTTCATGTGTGTGTGTGTTTTTGTGTGCATTTAAGTAATGGCCATTGTGACTAAACGACTAAACTAAACGGTCAAATCGAGAGAGTAAACAATTCGACAAACGAAAGCAATCGGTATGCGGTATCGATTTTTGACAAATTAAGTCACCTGTGATCCAGTGAATGTTCCGCCGGATGATCTTGACGGTATTCAAGCAAGCGCGGTGCATCGAGTTCCATTAAACTGCGGAAGGTGCTCAACTACCTACCATCGAGAAAAAAAACAAACCCGAAGCTGATTTAAAACCGTTTTCCACGCATCTCTTATCGCGCACAGCCGAACCTAAAGGTGAGTTCCACGTTCGCATCGTTAATATTAATTCAAACACGCGTCAAAAGCTCGAAACAACACACGCCGAACGTATCGGACCGTGAAATCCTCATTGGCCGGTGCAGCCCAACAGCTCATTAATGCACTTTGAGGCGGACGGTCTGGTTGAAGCTCTGACCTCTACGTTTACCGCCGAAATGTCCTCTTTTGTGAAGAAATAGTTAAAAATGAACAAAAAAAAAAACTCTCAGAAAAGAAATATCAAAAGACGCGGTACGCAGCGGCATGTGTTTGTAAATCACATTTTAATTATCCTCAATAAACCGTGACAAACGCAACCGCGGGACGTGATGAGCCTCTCGCTTGCTGGTGCTCGATTTACACCGGTTGGCTTTTTTTTTGCTCTTTCTCTCTGCAAGTATGAGAAAAGTGCTGGTTTTTTTTCTTCGCCTATCGGAAGAAATTGCACCACGATGGGGATCTTTACGGTGCGGACTAGAATAAAAACGGAACGCGACAAACGCACGAGCAATTTCAGTTCCCCCAGGATGCTCGCCGGGTGAGGAGTAGAGTCGGTCAGCAATTCCGCACACGAGCCCCACAGGTGCACACTGGATGCATTTGGCCTGGGCACGGACGGACGACGATTAATGATATTGCAAAATTGCACCTCATTGTTCTCGTTGGCGACTCTGCGTGTGCATGCGGGAGCACGCGCATCATCATCAACATCATCATCGGAACACACACACACGCACGCACACAAAGACGCCGGAATTTGAGCCCGTGAATAATTGTTCTGCATGGTGGTGTATCGCGCTGATCGCAACCCATAAACGCCACCACTAAGTGGTTGTCTTTATTTTGCTGATTATTGCCATTATTAATTCATATCGCTGGGTTGATGATAATTTTTCATGCTTACAACGTGTGCCTTGTAAAACCCGCGAAACGCCGCACAGAAAATGCATTCAAATGATATTCATAGACGGCGCGGCATCCGACAGGAAACTATTTGCCAAAAAATTTGACGTTACCTGACGGTTCGTCTTACTTGTAGCTTTTTATTTCTTCCTTTTACGATACGGTTCACGAAGCAGCAACGAAAATATTTCGTTTTAATGGTAATTCTAACACTTCATACACACGTTTCGAGCACCGTGCCAGCGGTGCAGCCACGGGAATGCGCTTTTTTGATTGATGCATCGGCCGCAGCATGAATCTGCGCGTATCCAGTGACGTCTCCCACACCATGGGCGGTTTATTTGGCAGCTTTGGGAGGCTTTATGGTATGAACTTGTGGCATGTTGGATAGTGTGACTGGACAAACATGCCCGAGAAAAAGACGGGTTTCAAGACGAAATAAGTGTACAGGGAAATAGTAACGCTGGAATGGATTTTTTAACTCGTTCAGATAACAAAGGTTTTGTATAGTGAGATTGATTTGTTTGGATTATTTTCAAAATTTTAATAGTTTTGAATCATGTTTCAATCTATACTTTGAAATATTTTAAAATGAAGCTTATTTAAATATTTCGTATTGATTTTGAAACATAAGTAGAAGAGAAATTAAAACATGAAACATGAATCACATTGCATTGAAGAAAGCTTTGCTTTCTTGTAAATGATTGAAAAATTCATGACGTAGCATTGAGTTTTATTTTACTTTATTGATCTCAATTTATCTAAACTGATGTGCTTAATCTATACCGAGCTTTGGAAAAGACAGTAAGGAAAATGGCACAATAAACAGTTCAGAAATTTTCTAGTATTGGAAAAGCTCAAATAAAAGCAACCAAATTTGTAATACGCAGTTTTAAAAACTATTTGATGCAGTGTTGGTTTATCTAATCTTAATCGTGATTCTGTGTATATAACTCGATGCTAGTTGTTGTTGAAAAAAAAGTCAAATGACTATTTGAATGTTCTATTTGAACCAAAAACAAATAAGTTTGGCGTGAATCTGTTCCATTTGAGTTTTGATTTATTTTTGTTTCATTCTAACAAAAACAAACGAAAGAATGAGCCTTGTACTACGAGATCACCATTTTTTACGCTACCCCAGAAATAATTTGCAATTTCATCATTTAGTCGAATCAAATATTATATTCGTGTCCAATTTATGAATGTTTGTTCGATGATTTATTTTGTTTATTTTGTTCGAAATAAATAATTGAAAATATCAACAAACCCAATTCCACAACCCTAGTATTTTCCACAACCCAATTTATTAAGTTTCCAAACCAACATTTTACCAATAAACCACACAATACCAGCAAATCTGCTCATATCACCCAACCACCTCCAGAGCACCGAGTAATGTTATCGAATCACCTCCAAAATGTCGCCCGCCAGCGACAGTACCGAACGGGCGGAAGCAAAATTGGAGAACGAAAACGATAAATGCTAGTCGACCGCGTGGAGAGAACGCTCGGCACTCGTCGATCTTCCCGATCTCGTACGCCACCACCCGAGAGCCGAGCCATCCTAGGTCTGTTGGGACGGAACAAAAGAAAGCCACCGTCGTCGTCGTCGTCGCTAGAGTCGGAGGACCGGAGGCGTTAAATAGGTTTATTTCCCACGGTTTTTTCTTCACTCTCCTCACGACCCCTCCCGTCCCGCACACAGACGCGCACGGGGAGGACATGTTGGCACGCTTTACGCCTTTCCCTTATCCACGGTACGGTTTTGCGTTCGCGACCGAGCGCGCACGGTTTTGGCGAACAGGCAGGCATAGATCGCTCGCTGCTAGAGAGCTGGTGCGCCAGTGCGCCTGTGCTACATGAACATGGTGGTTCGTGTTGCCCGGTCATGATAAGTGGAGCCACACTATCGAGATTAAGTTAATTAATAGCAATACGCGGCACATCGTTGCGCGCGATGATGAATTGTACGTGAGGTAGTTGCTAAACAACTGTCGCATAACAGTGTCCCATCATGTTACACATTGTTTTATGCTGCTGCTGCTGCTGCTGCTGCTGGTGCTACTACTGACAGGATGCAGTTTTACATCGCGTTCTAATGTCCTCTCATTAGAAATACTGCCCGCGTGGGGACGTGTTACATGACCTACCTTCTATGTCAATAGGCTCGCCTAACGACTCGCCACCTCATCTGACACTAATGCTGCTTGCTCTTCGTTCAGTTGCCACCGTTCGCTCGACCAGATGGAAACAAAGCCGTCCAATGAAGAAATATGAATCAAATCAAACATCATTAATCAAAATATTTGTTTTTATGTGCAGTGAAATCAACCGATTTCGATACGCCAGCCCGTGTGTCTTCGAGGCTTTGAGGCTCGGATTGATTTGAGATTACCCCATATGAATCCTCGCACTCGAGCCCGGGCGCTACTTTTCACCGTGCATTAACCGACGGTGCCAGCTTCGCTTGCTCAAGGGCTAAGAAATTTCGATCAAGCTTTCAGCCTTTTCCTATTCCATCTCGCATCTTCTCATCCTTCCGAAAAAGCCGACTCTCGCAGTACCATTCGAGTTGCAGCCATTCGAGTCGGTACCGGTGGGAGGCACCTGATGGTCGCTGCGGTAGGGAAAGTTTGCGCGTTGCTCGGTACTACGAGCGGGTTTTCTTTTTCACGGCTCAATTTTTTATTACAAACACTGCCAATGTGCGTTTTGCGCGAGTCGATCTGTGGCCCGTCGCTCCAAAACGTTCCGAAGGGCGTCGGCTTCGATGAAACCGATGCCACCGGGGACAGTGGCTTGGAGAGGTGGCCCATGAGAAGGTGGACGAGGGAGGAAAAAATCTTGCACTTTACTGTGAGATGACTTCACCCTCGGCGGACCCAATCCATCAGCCCGTGCCGGGACGAGATGAGCCCGGAGGTCGCAGCCGAACGTGTTAATTGAACAAAAAGGCTAAGTGAACTGAGAATGTCGTAAAACGTAATTGATTCGAGTCAAAACAAATGAGCTTTCGCTCGACGGACGACAACGCACGTATTGGGTAGGGCCTCCCCCGCTGAACCGGTCCCAGGGTTCGGTCCGTGTGGAGCCGCTTTATTGCAAGCTCCGAGACTCGCAGATGAAAGAACCGATGCCGCCTTCTAGCGGTCGAACCAAAATGCCATCCAGGCCGATGCCAGGATGCCGAGCAACTTATATTTGGAGCAATAAAATCTGAAAAACTTCGTTCCACCCCACCCCCTGAGGGCGGAAGATGCTTGGCCGTTGCGTCGAAACGGCAGCCCGGGTTCGGACCTTTTGTCGGCACATCAATCCCTCCTTTCACGCACACATTGTTTCCGAATGTAGTAGTTCGATTTGTTGGTGAAGCACCGGTGAACCCAATCGGCACCCCAGTACACGTATTTTGAATAGTCATAAACTTCGATCTGAATGACAGGGGCATAAAGGGTTATTCGGTGGGCCTCGTACGGAGAGGAAAGGGAGACGGAACGAGAGTGTCGAGCGGTAATGAAATTATTCTGGAAAAATGGTTCGCACCCACCGCGCCGCGGATTCTGATGAATAATCGTCGAAAATGAAACGGAATAACCGATTTTATATCAATCCGATCGATGATCCACACAGCGAGTTCACACCTTTTCGCTCGGCCCGGCAAGATCTCGATCGCGCGCGGTTTTGATCATCAACTAATTGTCGGCACAAATGAGCGCGGCAAGATCGGGGATTTTTATGCTGACCGGTGCATGACGAGAGGCTCCACTTTTTCCGTGCTAGTCAGTTCGTCTCCGCTTTCATTGGTGCTTTTATCAGCGAGTTTTCGACATCGATTGAACTGCGAAATGTGCTCTAGTTCGATCGGTTCTCACAGTGTAAGGGCTTTTGCTCGTGCCGCAGAGTATCACAACAAATCTTTTCCGACGTGTTCGAAAAAAGACGATTTAAAATGCCCACCGGACGACCGGACGAGGAAACGAAGTCGCTACACGGAATCTTCAAATTACATACTCTCTCGCACGCTGGAGTATAATTTTTAATAGGTAGTTCGTTTGACAATAAGCTTCACCGAAGATCGTGTAATGCGCTTCGATGGTGATCATCGATTGATCATCACCTTTTGGCATGGGATTTCCCATCCCGTTGCAGCACGAAGTAGAGTGGTCCAACTGCGAACGGAGGAATGAATCATGATCTTATAGCTCGATCGTTACAATTTGCACGATCTGAACGCTGCTGCGTTCCTTCGGTTCCACCTTCATCCGGGTACTCAAACGGGTGGCGAAGCACATTCACACTACTCATCGCGGCGATGATTTAATTCATCGCGGCGAACGTTGTATTCCTAGAAAGGTGAATAGTTCCTGCTTAACGATCCGCTCTCGAAGGTATCACGCGGTGTGAAGTTTCAATTAATTAGAACAGATTTGCCGCGCCACCCCAGCTGGAATCGCAAATTTTGTGACCTCGTTTTGTGCGACACAAATCTGATATGCACCACATAACGTCTCGCTTTATCGCCGAAGGTCCTCAAAGGACGAGCACGGAGCGAAATGGCGTAAGCGTACGTGCCCTAGGCACAGGACACGCTTTTATCGAACGGGCGGGCTAAGAATCACTGGCTGGAAGAGGGTAAATCGATCGATCGCTAACATTATGTGATCTGAATTCAATCGGACCGTTTGTTTGTGTGCTTGAATTGTAGTCTAAATATATGCGAGAGACGTCGATCGCTCGATTGTTATGATATGTGGGTTAAAACAGTGGTAAAATGGCGTTTTGTTCGATTTGATATTGGAACTGTTTTACAAGTTAATTAGTTTTTATACGAACCCTGTAATATTCCTGTTTTTCAATAATACTCCGGAACGAAATACTCTGCAAAAAACATGATAATTCGAAAAACTAAAAAGTCTAGAATAAACATGCATATTTCGCTGCGGATGCCGCGTACTATGATTGTCGCCGACTTGTCAGACTTCAATAGCGACTGCAAACAGAGAGGCCACCCGACAAACCATCATCCATACCCGCCTGTTCCTTTCCACCCGTGCACGTGCATATATTGCTGTGAATATAATAACCAATAAATTATTGTCATACTGCACGTTACGAGCAGCGTCCTGCGTAATGCAACCGCACACGGTGCCGCGTGGGGCCCGAGCTCGGCATCCACCCGGTCGGATGCATTACACACTTTGCCGCACTCGAAGACTCGCAGTTCATTGTGAAGTGGATCGATCGATAAAATAAATAAATAAAATTATTCCCCATCGCAACGGGTACCGCAGCGAGCGTAATCGCGGGCTGCGGTTCGCATTGTGCCGAAGGACATATGCGCTGATCGTTGTGGATCGAAATTGAAAAATAAGTTCATTGTTCGTTTGCAGCCCGTCAGCAAGACGGCTCATACACGCACACACTCATAGAGACTGATGGACGCTTCTGGGTTCGTCGCTTATTGAAGTCTCCCGTCTGTCGAGGGAATCTACCGCAACGCTCAGCCAAACAGCTCGACTGTATTTTTATTTGACGTGCAATTCGATCACATTTGATACAACCAGATTAAGAAGGGCTGCACAAGGCCTCGCACTATGTTCGCGGGCTCCCGGGGTTTAAAGGTTTCATGCGATGCGCTTCATCACACCTTGCGCTCATCTCGCGCGCTTCGCGAACTTGTATTCAAATATGGCAAGATTGTAAAAATTTAATTAGCCAACCAACCAGCCAGCCCCAACGTGACCGTGCCCGACGTGTGAAGGTTTCTTTCTTCCCGAGCGCGTTCGAACGATTTTCTACGTGTACAACCACAAACACACTCACACACACCCAGGCGGAGGTATTTTTGTTTCACAGTTTTACCGCCTCGCTATTTTTGTTCACCACAAAACGCCCGATCGCGCTCCGGCGCTGGACCGAGGTGGACAGCAAACAACGAGCTGGACCTCATGCATGCTCATCTTCATGCCTGTTGCGCGCGATTTTTATTGCTATACTTTGTGAATTAATTTATGGCAAGTGGCAAATATCGGTGCAAACTGGTCGCCACGAGCTGCCGAGGCAGAAGGGTCGTTACAGAGGCCACGGCACAGGCATTGTCTATCGGGCAGGGAGGGGTAGTGAGTTGTCGTAAAAACAGACACGTACACCGGTGCGGTTCGATAATTAGCTTCACTCGCAAAACGAGGACATTCGAGGGCGGTCTGGTCGGTGGTATATTATGCAAAATACGGCAGCAGGAGTAGCAATAGTAGAGGTAGTGATAGAAGTAGCACCGACTCCTTACAATGGCATTATTATTAATTACCGCGAAGTAGTTCACAGTAATTCGATTGAAGGAACGTCTCTTCCCAAAATGGACCTTAAAGCGCCATGAAGTACGCACAGTGGTTCGACTTGGGGTGAGAATCGGACAAAGCATTATTGCGAATTGATTCTTACCCCATCTGATTATTTATGAGCATTTCTTCATTTAGTAACATTTTATCATATTTTCCCTTTTTCAATTAGCTTAAACCGAATTTATGATTTAAAACTGTATAAAACCCGTTCCAAAAGAGTTTTCATATCGAATAATTCAACAAAAAGCTAGATAAATTTATTTAGCAAAACCAATATGACATGGAATTTGTTATCTTAATCAATGGAAAACACCTGAGAGCACTGAAAATTTGCTGATATCAAAAACATTTTACCCTAAGGCTCCTCTCAGTCAACCATAGTGGATCGACAACAAGCAGCCTGACCGATGCAAGATAGGAGCTTTTCATCGATTGACGATGATCGAGCGTCGATGGTCGCTTTTTGACACACACAGCAAACCAACAGACAAATGGATTGCGTACGCATTGCAGCGAAACCGTAATGAAATCTCCTCCCGCTTGTTTCGATCAAAGGGTATTAAGGAGAAACGCTTTTTCCGCGCTCCGTTTAGCGTTTGTTTCTCCATGTTCCAGGGTATTTTTTTATTCCAACCCGTTTTGCGCACCATACCGGCAGCAGCAGCCTCTGACTGTCGAACTGCAAGCTCCGGCGATGATGCACATCTTAGATAGTAATTTTAAGTTGTTGTCTGCCAGTGCAGATTGCTGGCAGAGTGCCCTACCTTGCCTAGGTTGGCGATGATGCAGCGCAAAAGCCGCGGGCCACGCGATTTCATTCTTACGGTACGGTGACTTGCCGGGTACATGCCGTTCCAGGTTCGCGTTTTAGTTGCAGTTTTGCAGTCACCGTCCGTCCGCACGTGTACACGAATGCGGGTGGAAACCGATAGCCTCGATATGGAGCGGGGCAGGCACCACCGCGCGCGCTACCACCACCATCATCATCGTCAACGATTATCGAGTTCAAGAATTTGAATGATCTAGTTCCCACGGTTTTGATTGCGGCGGGTTTCGGCTCGGGACGACACGAAGATCCGTTCAGTTCGATTAGTTTTCTGTGGAGGAGAAAAAACCGGGTCTTGGGGTCTTTCCGTTTTGCAAACCTGCAGCCGGTTTGTAGAATTGCCGATGACTGTGACTGAAGTGTTAATAGAAGAAGTGGTTTGATAATGTTTCATACACATTAACAACAAAAATAAGTTTTCATATTTACCGAACAAATATACGGTCAGTGGATGACATTACTAAAGCTGCATGCTTGCACTAAATAGTTAATAACGTTTCCCCATAAAATCACAAAACACTCCTACTCGCTTATGGCATATCGGTTTGATTTATAACCTTCGCCAACCTTCGAAGAAAAACAGGGAAGAAACGCGTTGCCTCCACTTGAAATATATCATTTTGCCGGGGGTCAACCTTCAAAGCCAGAAGATGTGCTGAGCACCGGCGAGAATGCACCCTCCAGTGCCCAGAGTAATCAATCCTGGGGTAGGGAGGTGTAGAAACCGGGCAATATAAATTGTAGCAACGTGAGTAGCAACTTACATCCCGCGCCCGGTTTTGCCTGTTTTGCCCGATGGGGCAACATTGGGCGTCACAGCACTGTCTCGATGAATGATTTGCTTCAATTTTGTTGCTAATTTTTGAACGAATATAAACGTCAGAATTGAGAACTTTACTTCATTTCCATCACCGTACGAGTGCAACGTTTCCCGGGTCACTCGGGCGGGCCGCGGGCTCAGGGAAGAATGTAACAAGGCTAGATAAATGATGCGTGGTCTACCTTCTCCAGTAGAGGAGCCGGGCTGAAACACACGCGTCCGCCAGATGATAACTCAATTGCATCGTAGCACATAATGATACGAAAGCTGTCACTCTCGATCTTCAAAAGGATCGGCATCTTCGGCTCGTTAAGTGCGTGCAACGTTCTGTTGGTCAACGACTTAATTTATCTTGCTTTATGCTCTTGTCATACAGATATATGAGAGCGAGTCGTTCAGGAGCTCGCGGTCATGTGGGGTGATATCTGAGCAAAAGCCATTTACCGTCTCATACACCGATTCGCGAATGGAGCGATTCTGGCTCGATCTAATTTCACCCAGTTCCACCAACTTTTGAAGGCACCCCTAAGCTCCTTATCGCTAAATCGACAAACTGTGAACTGTGAAAATAAAACATTCCCAGCCACATTAACCCCAGCATTTATCACCTTCAACGCGCCTGGCCCGAGAAACCTTGCGCTAGACGTTAATGATCGTCGCTGATATTTGAGTGATGATTTTTGTTATTAAACCAAGCACTACAAAAGTCATCAAATGCGAACGAACCGTGGCCCAACCGATCTGTCGTGCTGCAGACCGCAGAAAGAAGCATGGGGGCCAAAGTCGTGGTTATAAAAGCGGAAGCAAACTAGTTAGAGAGAAAGGCGAGCGAAAGGTGAAGATCGTATTGGTCCTGAGATAAAAAAAAATACCTCCGGGAACCGTACGCGCCTGAAAGATGGGTCGCCACACATACACACCCCTCCTTGTACCCTTCCCCGCTCGCTCCCCTCAGCAAAAATGTACACCAACATCGCTGACACCTCCCGAGAGTACGAGAGTAACGATTTAATAGTTTTCGTTGTAATTATCATGTTTTCTCCCCGATGCGCACCGCGCAGACGTAGAGCTGTCCGCCCACCAAACAAGCACGCTCAATCTTGGTTCCCAAGGCGTGTATTGTTCGAGTCGTAGATGCCTTTTTTTTGTTTGCGCTGTTCCCTCCCCGGTGTGTCCATCTATGGGACGTTTCGTTATTGAGGGTCCTCTCTTTCCCTCACTTTGCCGGTGTGTTCCCATGGCACTTGTTGGCTGTCCACGAAACGTTACAGAAACGTTAAAATGTAGTTTGATTTCGTGTTACCAATTTGAAAACAATTTCATTTCCTACGCGTCGCGTCACAGACCGGCGTGCGGTCAGTGCGTTCTTCGGCGGTGCGGGTGACAGGGTAGAAGGCCGCGAAGAATTGATCACGATGGTACGCTCGAGGAGGAAGGGGGAAGGTGAGACGTGAAAAGGTACTACAAGTGTTGGAAAAAAGTACAAGATCATCCATACGATGAATCACTTTCGGACCTGTAACGCAAAACATGCCATCGCACATGTTTCACCTTGCTCCGCAAAGGAAGACTTCGATGCACGGACAAGCGAGGAACCTAAAAATACTCAAATGAGGAGTTCTAGCGTACAACCGTGCGACAGCTTCATCCTAACTCGTGGTTTGACCTAATATCCGTGGAATGCTGCTTCTATTTTGAATACCATCGGTATTTTCGACTACCTTTCGTAACGATGCATCCACGCAGGTCCGTACAAAGGGGCTGGCTGTGCACTTGACAGTGGTTTAGTGCAGTGAAGTAATTTCATCAACAGCACTTGCCCGGAACGTAAATGTCTTCATCCGAAACGATCAAAGCAGCCGTTCCGTTTTTTTTTGGAGGGGAGAGCCTCAAAAATAATGCGCCGCGGTAGCGAGTGATGTAAAATATTCATAGCTAGAGCGAGAGTGCGGACCGCACGGGGGCTCTTTAAAAATGGCACACTTCATGCATAACGTACAATCAAGGTCGTTCGGCAGATTGAAACATTTAATCGTGCCGGCGGCTGGTTAGGCGGCGCGGTGTAAAATTTGACGCGTTTCTTACGCTCGTTCCCTCTTCCCTGCCTTCCTAAGTACATCGAATTAATTTATTTTGGACATATTATTTGACACTGTTTTCATTTCAATTGAGATAAATTGCATAACAGACATGCAGTAGTTAGTGGGAGTGCTTTGGTGATCTGTTGCGCTATGCTCTGCTGCTGACCATTCCGCAGGTACTTGCCAAAATTGGTAATATACGATTTGAAATAGTTGTCATTGGCATGGTTCGTATCGATCGGTGGTTAGTTCGCCATCGCAAACGACGAACCTTCAAAAACAATTATTTATTTCCATTCATCTCTCGCTCTCCCTTACCCATAGCCATGCAAGCCACTGCTTTCCGAATCAACTGAACCGGCAACGTTTTGCCACCCGGTTGTGCAAACAATTTTGTCGTTTTCATTTTTCAATTACTTGTAAATCATAGTTTATTTGCGGTGCACTGCACCCGGCACAAAGGTTATCCGCGAGCGAGAAAGAGAGAGAAAGAGAGAGAGAGAGCGTGATAAATGTCGAAATCCGACGTGCTTTCCTACGCTGATTTTGAAGAACGCTCGGTCGCGACAACGACACGTGCAGCGTCGCATGATGACAACGACGACGATTGCTGCCGAAGGTGCGCAATTTTCAATTACGACGAAAACCGCAAAGATCATCTTCAGCTACGCCTCGAACGCGCGGCTGTCGCACACGCAATGGAAAATGACTTATGCGCTCATTATGCCACTAGAAAATGGTGCAGCCTCCGCGCTGCTGCACCGCTACAGTGGAACCGCCGTGTCCCTGTGCTCCTGCCGATTCGTTCCGAAACCTATAATTTAGTGGTGCGGTACTGCTGTTACTTTGTTTTGTAAGTGATTTACTTACTGCTTACTGTTTGCCGCCATCCGCCAGCGATATTAATCCGGACGGAGCAAACGCGTTTAACGATGCTTTGCAGTGGATAAGCGGGCAGAGAATTGAATAATTGCACTAAAGTACTTCATGTTTCCACGTGTTTGTAATCCAACTCTCGGTTGACCTTAAGTCATCTTCAGAGCTAAATTTCTACTTACTGAAGCCTCGGTCTAGGGTTTAAAATCATAATACCCGGTAAAAATCCCCAATCCTGAAACTTCAGCAGGGCCTGAAGCTGGCCAGAAAATGTCTCCAGATTTAATTTAAAACAGCTACGGACTCGACCGAGCATGAATTTGAACACTCTAGCGATCGAGCTCCGAAACGACTGCAAAAAGAGCAACACCCTACGTTGGGGCACGATAGGAGCAAACAAACAGCAGCAAGCAGAAGATGGGGAAATTAAACCAGGTAAATCACGAATAACCTGTTGCCGTTCCAGTTCACTTTCTCTCTTACTTTGAAACGATCACCTCGTGGCTTCCAGAACAGATTTCTCGTAGCGATCGGCGCGATTGTTGCGAATCGTGAAACCGTTCGCGTTCCAGGCTTACCCGAATGTCTCTTTTTCTGGTTTGGGCTTTTTTTTCTTCTCATTGAACAATATCGAATGGAGATTTAATGTGTGTGCTCGCTGCATCTTTGAGTGTGCTTGTGGAGCTCTTTAACTGTGTCGTTAAATGCATCGACACACGGCATCGAGCAACTGTACCGGTACTCATCTCCGGCGAGGCCACGTAGGCGTAACAACAGATATCGTTTGATTAATTAGCGGTCGCACACTCGTCGCAAACCTTGAGCAGTGTAGCAGTTATGGATTGTCGGTTCTTCACCGACCAATCAAGCACACCGTCACCGAGCGGTCGGTATCGGTAGCTCACTGCATTAGAAGGCACTAGTACGGGCACGGTTGGGCTGATGTAACGGTACGGTGCGAAGGGCGCCGGGTGGTGGCGGCACTTGAAGCAGGATGCTTTTAGACATCTAGACTGTCAACGAGAACCTAAGCCCGGTTTGCCTGGGCAGTGCAAACAGTGCTCACGCGTCTGTTTGCCACCACGTTGCACCGAAAGGGTCGTCTTTGTTTGGAATCCATTATTACGTTTTCAATTTATTTAGATTAGAACGCGGGCTGCACGGGCCAGAATGGGATAGGCAAATAGTTGCAGCCGGTTATTTCTAACGCGCCCGCGTGCCGATGGGAAGATGGATGGACGGACGATCGCCGAGCAAGAAATGTCTTCGTTAATTGCATTTTAGCGGCCTGTGCTTGACTGTGCAGCGATTGTGAACAGAAGCCCTTCCCACTACCCCCTTTTACCCCCGCCCTTCTTTCCCCATTTCCTTTCCTATCCCCAATGGGATGTCTATTGGAACAGTGACTCCAACAACGGCGTCCAGCAGCAGCGGCGACAGAAATTGGCATTCATCCCGTTGCTTGCCCGCATCGATTGCCGTAATCAGCCCCAATCAAAAGGGGCTTTGTGTGTGTGTGCGCGTGTGTGTGCCCACGAGTAAAGGGTAAACTAGATTAACTTTCGCCTGCTTTGAATGCTATTACCATCGCGTCAAAAGCGCGTCCCGGCTCGGGACCATCCGGTGCGGATGATGGATGGACACCTGCGAGCTGTTACCGTTTCGGCGGCTGAATTCCACCTGATTGGAGCGTGACGACGGAGCGTGTGCTAAAATTGGTTCAATTATTTAATTAGCCTTCGATTGATGCGCCTACCCTGCCATCGCGATTCGCGCCCGATTCAGCGGCACCCGGCAGGGAGTGGCCGGCCGGTGGTTGTAGCGACGCCTAGGGTTCACGTCGTTTCACTTTCGTTTCATTCTTTGCGATGCTTTGATTTACATTCAACAATAGCGGGGTTAATTGCATAATTAATAGACTTAATGTACAAATATCAACCATTTGTTTACTTCCTATTCGCCGATTGTGCCCATTGTGTTGCGCTGCCTGGGACGGACTCACGTGGGCCGCGCGCGTGTGTGTGAGAGGGGAGAGATAGAGGGAGATCTGCACCAAACGAAGCTAGCACCATCACGAAGATGGAATGGAGCTCGAGAGCGTGGCGGGCTCGAAATCCGATTCTGGTTGGGTCAATAGTCATCCATCGATCGCCCGGGGTGACACACCTGCCTGCCTTTGCTTTAGATTTGTTTTCTTGCATTGCTGACTTCTCCTAGCTCCTCCCTCCCCCTCCCCCGGGGGTAGCGGCAAGCGCCCACGTGCTTCCCTGCGACGATGAGCTCGAGTGCAAGCTTTATAGTTCACTTTTGACGCAAACCAGGCGTAACGAATTACACTAGTTTCTCTGTACCGTGTTGTGTCTATTTCGCAATCCACCTGCCTTGGCAGGGGAAGGGAGAGGGGGAGGAGGGAAGGCGATCGCGCGAGATATTTTGCTTGCTGGCTGGCTGGGCTGGTGGTCTGGTGCGCTACCTGGGCATTGTTATGATTTCGCAAGCACGGGTTTGATATTTGCACGTTTCTGTGTTCCGTTTCTTTTTCCTTTTTTTTCGTTCTCGCATTGTCTTTTCGTCTGCTGAGTGTGTGTGTTTTGTACTGTGCAGCTCATTGTGTGATCGATCGGGAATTGTTCTGCACGCGTGATAGTGATTCGATTAAACAGCGAGGGTGCTATGGACGATTTCAAAACACAAATACCCTCCCATACACACACACTCACTTGCGCGCGCACGCGAGATTCCTATCGCACCGAACAGTATCGATCACGTTCGGCAGCAGGATGACGGCTGAAGATCATTCCCATGATCGCGTACACGGCCCCGGCTAATGATTTACGCGGCAGTGGCCGGGTGGCACAGGGGGCCTTCACTGCCGGATGTGTACAGGCTTCTCCCGCCTGGCGTACCATCTCTAAGGGCAAGAATGCTGTCAACGTGTCATCAGCGACCGGCCGCAACAATGCGATAACTTCCCGCCTCATCTAGATTAGTTGATATGAGAAAAATCATTGAAAAGTCACTCGCCATTGTTCCGCCGAGCGGCGACACGCTGCGACACTAATGGACACCTTTGCCCGACCGGAAGGTCGCAGCCCGAAACGAACGAGGTTAAACAATGCACCCCGCGCGCGGAATATGGGAACCGGGAAATGCGCGCACCGTTCGGAAGCAACCGTAGGAAAACAACAAAAAAAACAACAGAACAAACCGGACCGAGAGAACCGCCCGGATGCTCACATCGGTCTACGGTTACGTTTGACGACGATCGCAACTAGAATCGAACAGCCCGGTTACTGTTTCGCAAGAGATTGACCTTATCGCGATAAACTGCTGACAGCCGGTTGACTGTGGGCGGGGTGGAGTGGGGAGGGAAGGGGAGGAAGGAGGGCGATGAGTTTTGTTGTGCCATATCGTTGTTGTACCCGGGGAGTGTGTCTGTGTGTATGTGCGGTTATCACCGTATGCGGCGCAAAGTAGGCGAACACGAACATGAAATACACTATTAATTTGCGCCGTGAGCACGAAATGGTAAATTAAACTATCACATCCTCCAACCGCTGAGAAAAGCGTCGGATCCAGTTCCAGTGCGCGGATGCGTTGGGCGTGCTGGGGACTGCAACACGAGACACGAGATGACCGCATATCTGTGTTCTAATGGCATCTACATGACTGCCGGTGGGGTTTGCTGATGTCTGCTCAACGGCTCGGGTCGATACCGGGAATGCATCCGGTCCCGCTCGGTCACACACATTCGCAGAACAGTAACATAAATACACACACACACGTACTGGTGGAGCAGCACGCCGGGGAAGGAGATCAGTTTAGCCGGGAATAATAATACGGTAATGAAGAAATAAACACGATTTTCAGCGCGATAGTTTCTCACGAAAAGAAGCGGGGCCGAGCCGAGCCGGGGTGTGCGATTAGATCTTACGATTTACTCCCCATTCCGCTTCTACTTCTACTACTAATACTAGCACTCAGTCGTTCAGAACTACAACATGATCTAAACTTGGTTATTTTATTTTTTTTTTTCGTGGATCACTAATGGAACTAGGCCTTCAGTATGTGTCAATGCACCAGTAGGGTGGGTATCGGTGTGAAGGATGACTGTAGCGCCCCGTCTTGTACGGGGGCGATCTGTCGACGGATGTGCAAACGTTGATTCGCCTCTCCTTCCACCCCCCCCTCTCTCGTTCCCCTCCCACTCACCGTTACGCCGCTTTGCATCGGCAAGCTGCACTGTCCCAATGCACAACCTTTTTTGCGTAAATGTGTGCGGATATTTAGAGGGCGCAGACCCAGCGCGTTCCTGGTGCCCTTTTTTGCTCGCTGCCTTACCTTTTTTTTCGCCTAACGGAACGGGAACTGGCTCAAATAAATCAAACTTCACCACGGCGGACGGATGGAACCACGCGGGCTATAAAACGGCACCGCCGCCCGGCCACCTCCTACCATCAGCCGCTTCGTTTTCGATGATGGGATTATGATGATCTCACTGTGCGCGAGATGAACTGCGCCGTTCACCAGCTGCAACAGTGTGTTCTTGCGCTGGATGGATGGATGGATGTCTGGCTGGCGTCTTGTTCTGGTTCGTTTTTATTGGACTTTATTTCGCTGTTTTTCGTATCTGTCTTTGCTGGAGCTCTGGAGCTGCTCAATGCACCGTGTTTATTGGGTGAATATTCCCGACTCGGTGGCTCGTAAAAATGGAGATTATTCACAACTTATTAAGTGCACGGGTGGAACACACCGGTGCAATTAAACGCAAACACGCGTATTCGTGCGCACATTTTATGTCCCGCAGCTGTTGCCATGCCGAGCGTCGCTGCAACGGACACGGTGACAAACGCAAATGTGGCCATTGAAAGAGAGCTATGTGTGTCCTTTGCAAAATGGCGAGTGACGAGATTCTTTTTGTGCTTTGTTGGTCCTGTGGAATTTGGACTGTGCGCGCCTGGAAAGTGCCTCATCACGCTACCGTCGCCTTGGGATATACAAGCTTTCAGCGTCTTTTCGACGTGTCCTTTTTGTGCGGGAAACAATCCGGTGGGCTACATACCAAACATTTACGGACGTATTTTTCTCTACCAAATCGCTAAATACACGCCCCGATTCTTGCTTGCGTTTTAACTGTCGTGACAAATGGGTTCATACGTGTGTATCACGGTTTGAGATTCCCGGGCCTCTAACCGATCAATGCGTCATCATCTGCTCTGCGCTAATCGGAATGGGATCAATCATAACCGTGCAAAGGGCAAACGACATCTCTCCCGGTCTCTCGGGATGGCAAACGAGCTTGGGAACAATTTGTCATTTCCAGCACTGAGCGGCCGGAAACATTGAATGAGAATTAATAATTGGATCGGAAGCCAACTGCCAACTGCAAGGGGGATGGGAGATGTTTTTTTGTGATGCGTCATCCGGTGCTTTTGCGAGTTTTAGGTTTGTTCCAATTTGTACCCATTTAAACGGATGTTGAAAATTCCCTTTTTCTGCTTGAAACAGGCTCAGAAGAGTGCATCGGTTAATCGCTAAACGAACTGGTTTACAAAATTATTGGGCTGTATGACTTTTTTAAAGCATTTAATCCGAAAAGTATTTTTATTCAAATTTTTGCATGAATCGAAATATTGAAGTAATTGGTGTAAAATTGAAAAATTATACAAATTTTAATATTCCGGACAGTCTTACGATTATTTTGATATTCTTATATTATTTGATTCATAGCATGATGTTTTTAAATTTAAGAATGTTTTGATATGTACGATGGATTGTGATAAATAAACTTGTAAATCATCATTAATTCAGAGAAGCATATTTTCAGCATGTTTAAAAATCTTCGAAAGTTGCAATGAGTATCTTTTGAATATTTGAAATTGCAAGAAAGATACACATTGGATTGTAAATTTTCACAGTATTCATAATAGACGACGATGCAAAGGCATGAACTTTAACATTCATATATTGAAATTATTTCACTAAGATTCATTAATCGAACTCAGGTACAAATAATTTTAATTATCAACGTTGTCCAAACACAGCCACCAACTGCGTGTCTGGCTCTTGCGCACCCTTACTATCAATTGCTACACATCGCACGCCTATTTAGCCAATCGGCTTGCTTAAAACTACGCTCCAGTTTGTTTACATTGCTTGCTAACACAAACCCCCTCTTGTCTGGCGCATTTCTCCACCCACCCGGCCTGCCAGTTTTCACTTTCGCCTCAACTGGAGCGCTCATAAGCCGTGCTTCCCTTCCTCAACCTTGATACAGTTCAAATTGGTTGGTTCCGTTCCGTTTGAAGCCGCGCGTTCTTTAACTCTGCTCACGCTACAGTTTAGTCGCATGCGTTTTATGCTTTTGCGCGCCGTTTGTTATGTCTGCTTCAGTGCGGTGTTCCTAGCGTACCCGTTTGCTTGCCACATTTATTCGCGCCCAGTCGCGCTTACTACATTGTTCGGCGTCGTGGTTGAAGCCGCCGAAGACAAAGCCGATACCGTGCCGGGCCGTGTGGCACTTTCGCTGCCGGTTTCGGTTGTGCGCTGTTTGCCCACGCAAACGGCTAGCGCTAGCCGCTTGGGATAGGTCAGGCCCGGGTGGTTTGACGGGGCAGGGCGCAGGGTAGTAACTTGTCTCGTTAGTGTTCGAATTATGTCAATCTTATTCACTCCTACACGCGCGGGTGTATCCAGTGCGCGTGAAATCGGCATTGTTCTGCTGTCCGGTCCGTTCACCGACCCGTAGCAAAACCGTCTTCCACCGCCGAGACCACCGAAGAGAACATACAGATTTCGATTCCAAAGAATTGTGCCATGCCAACAGCAACACAAACAGCAGCGCAGCCACAGCAGGTGGGTGCATCTTGGAAGCGTATTAGAAAAAACAAACG
Source organism: Anopheles farauti (assembly GCA_000473445.2). Lineage (NCBI taxonomy): Eukaryota > Metazoa > Arthropoda > Insecta > Diptera > Culicidae > Anopheles > Anopheles farauti. The sequence continues at coordinate 561,295 of KI915051.1, read as the reverse complement.
ATTCTTGCACGTTTCGCGAGCGATTCTTGCGCATGGACGGTGCGCAACTCGTTCGCGTATCAAACGGAGCACGTGCCGCGGTGGCCGCGTACACGAAACGCGTGGAGCGGAGCCGCCGATCTGAAATAGAGCGTAGCGCGGCCTCGATCGATTGCGCGAATATTCAAATCCGCCCGCCCGAACGTTGGCGGAATACGAATTACAACGGTACAGTTGCGCACGCAGAGAGCGAAGAGAGCGAAGAGAGGGGGAGAAAATACAGAGGGTGACCGTACGGTTTCGTCAAACGCACTAAAGCTGGGGATTTTGTTTCAATAATTTAACCCAACCTTGAGATTGAGAGCGCTCGTCTCTGGCCCGTCATTTGGCCGAGGTGGACAGAGATTTGATGTATCATTTTAGATTCGCGGCGTGTTCACGCGTTCGCGTCCACCATGCACAACTGCATCCCGCTGCACCGGTTCGCTCACCTTAAAATGCACCATAAACAAAAAAAAAACGACATCGACCAATTTTTCCCCAAAACCCGGTGCGGTTTCATCTTGCCGCATCGCATGCCCACCACAACAACAACCACCGACAACCATCGACGGGGTGATGGGGTGGCTCGTAAAAGTGGCAATTAAAACCGCATTCTGACAAAACTGTGCGCATTAATGACCGGGACGAGCCGGGCACGGAACCGAAACGACTTATCTCAACACGGCCCCGCGTTCGGCCGTTCGTTAGAGAGCAAGTGCTTTCGCGTCCGTTGATTTAATATTCCGCTCGCTTATTCGAAGCCTTTACTCCGATAGCCAATAATAGCCCCTGCCGGGGGTATTTTTGCAGGAGTTTTTTCGCCATCTTTTGCTGGCCTAGTGCATGCATCATCTGCACTGGATGTTGCCGCAGATCCACAAACAGAGCGGGAGAGGGGGAGGGGAGAGAGAGAGGGAGGGAGGAGGAACAGAAAAACAAAAAAAAAACAACCAAACAGCATACCACGCGAGACGAGATACAATGCAGTTGATCGTGATATAAATTTATTCACACTGCTCCAACACTTCCACAATCTGCATCTGGCGAAGCGCAACGACGTCGGTATGCCGCCGATATGCGCACCCAACCCCACCGCCAGCCTGCACGAAAATGAATTATTTTAGCACGGTTTATGACTTTTCCCACCAGCACTTTATCACCCGGAGCCTGACCGGGGTAGGATGCGCAGCGAAGGATAATCGGAATCGAAAGGTTTGCGCGCACCAAAAAAACAGAAAAAAAAACCGCAAAACAAAAAATGTGAACCGCGATTGACGATCGCCAGGTGGGGGCAGGCGTGTGTTCCGTTTATGATAAATAGCAACCAATGCGGATGCTCACCCCGCTTGCGGTGGATAAGTGGCATAAAATTTAAATGCATTATCATAATGTGCCAGTGTGCCAGGGAAGCAATAAAGCGCGGCGGTTCGCTCATTAGAATTTGCAGGATTTCATTTCGGCAGCGTCAGCCGGGTCAGATTCTTGCGGGGCGGGTGCAATAAACCTAGCCCGAAAGCCCCCGTTGCCCTGCCCTTAGGGTGTGGAAGGAGCGAAATATCGCACCTGTTTTGGTGGATCAATCGAAAAAGAATATCGTTGGAAAATGCCCCTGGCGCTACCGGTTTCAATGACGCGAGCGCGTGATGAATCCTGCGAGAAACGGTGCGGCAATATTGCACCGTGCGAAATTCTGCACGCGGGCAAAGATTTTATTTGCTAAATGGGACGCTAAAAAATGATGAAACCAGCCAGAAACGCTCGCTACCGCTTTTCGACAAAAACCCAATCACGGTTGCGCGATGTGCTGGTTAATTGCGGCAATCGGGATGACCTACTCGCTCCCGGGGAGGTCTCCGCAAGGTTAAAAGTCATAAACCTCAAGTGTCTGTTTCTTGCCGCCAAAGTGCACTTGGTGATGGAGAGACTTCAAAACCCTCTGCCTTTACCAGCTCGTAAACCCTCGATGGATCTGCCGATAATGGTGTTGTTTTTTTTTTGCATCTGCAGAAAAAGGCGGCTTGGTTTATTTTATTTAAAAATCAAACATTGTTTCGAACCCCATCCCGGTGCGGCTGCGAGCAATTAAGTTCGCCCCGATTCGGTTCACGCAAAACGCTCGCTAAACGATTCCAATCGGGTTGGCCCGGTCCGGTGCTAAAATGGAAGCACCACACAATTTCGAACTCGTAAACAGTAAATCATAGGATAATGCCAACTAAAACATGCAGCTTGTTGCGGTGGCAACAATGTGCTGCCGGAGCTGACACCGACTCATCTGCTCCTGTCGCTGTTAATGTTCCGGAAGACGTGTTGGAGCGCACGTTTATGGGCTGGTCCACTTGACGGAACGAACCGGACCAACCGATCACCACGCTTTTGTGTTTCCACTTGTTGTGTTTTGTGCAGTGCGCGTGCGCTGTAAAATCGTTCTAAATAATAATTTTTTCACCATCCCCTGTGTGTTCTCTTGTTTTCTTTCCTCTTCGCAGATGAATCAGCAGTGCAAAGTTTGCGGCGAACCGGCTGCCGGGTTTCATTTCGGTGCCTTCACTTGCGAAGGTTGCAAGGTAAGCAGAGGTTTTTTTTTGTGTTTCATAAGAATGGTGGGAACTGGCTCTACTACTACTACTACTACTACGACTGCCTCCGGAAGAAAAACCCTTCCTTTAGCGTTTAGCGTACGGGCGCTTGAACGCAAAGGATCGTCGAAGGGTGCTGTTGTGAGCGGATTAGGTAAACGCTCCTGCATGGCCAATCTTGGGGTTTTGTGGGATTGCCATCGGTGCAAAAAGGGCTGATGAATCAGCCGCAACAGCAGCCGCAGCAGCAGTAACGCCGCGGGGCATTGAGTGACAACTCCGTTGCTCAATGGTTATGGTCGACAAATATCACAACCCTAGACGCGCATCCCATGCAACACCTACGCGCCATTTTGTCACCCAAGGTTTACGGAGAACGAGTTCGAACGCGCGTTGCAAATCGCTCATGAACTACCATCTGCGCGGTGCTTCGGCTGTTTGAAAGCCGGAATAATGAAGGCTGTGCCTTGCCATAGGGGCATGAAAACAAAAACTTAGTATAGTTTCTTAAAAACTAATCATAGTTTTTCAAAATACAAAACAACCACACCTCTCTCCGAGAAATAAAAAAAAATGGAATGTTATAAAACATCGATGAAGGTCGCTGATCGAGCGCCGATGCAAGAAGCGCAATGATGTGGGCTATTTTCATAAATTTCTGGTGGGCCCCCTTTTCGATTGCCCTCCGGCGCTTTCCCAGCGATCGCGGCACCAAAACGCAATCATCGCGACTACGATTGTCTGGGGTTGAAGATTTGATCTCATTTATCTTTAAATTAAATTACCAATGACAAATCAATCGCGGCACCGCGATTGGGCAATTGGCCGCTCATCGGTTTGCGGGGGCCATTTGCTGGACAAATTGGAGTGTTGATACGAGCGGTGGAAAGAGCAATCAAACGTGCCGCCGTAACCAGCGTTACCTGCTGGGCGATTCCCACCGGACGGAATTTTGATTCATGCAGAGTGGCTTCGCACGCTCTGGGATCAATCAGTTCCATTGCACAGGGGGAATGCAATCGAATTGTTCGGTGGTGATCGCGCGACGGGATCTTATTTCATTTGAAAGGGTTTATCATCGCGGGAGCCGACAGTTTTCGATATGATTTTGCTTTCAGAAGTACTATTTTTAGAAGAAGTAGATGGGAAAAAGTATATGTAACACTAGTGTAACATATCAGAAAAATTAAATCTTTCAATTATTGTCTATGTGTTGACGAATGTGTTAAAATCGTAATTTGCAAATGCAATTTTAATCCGTCCATAATCCATCCATTACTTAACAATTGGATCACCTGAGACTTTTCACACGAAAACTAAACCAAAGACAAATGTAGCGAATGTTGTGTTCATTACAATAATATATGTTCGTTGAGTAAAATGTGTAAAAGAATTACTTACTCTTCAATATTTTGTTTTCATTTAAAACTGCCATCGTTTTCCATCGTTTTCACTCAGCATATCTGATTGAAGTCATCAATCGTTCACTAGAACGCTTGCAACAGCAATGCATACTTAGATCACGAAACCCAACCACACAGCACAGTGACAAAGGCTCGTTGCAATTTCTTACCTGTTTCGAAACTTGCGTGCCTGTGTGCGGTACGACAAGTGCCCTATGACAAGATGCGCAATTTACGTTTGGCAATCGAACCCACCTCAACAAACTGCCTCTGTGCAAAGTGCTTATTTTCCGCTACAGTGGCGCTGCAGTAGCTGCACGATTGCGCCACTCATTCGATCAAATACGCAGTTGTTTGTACGTTCGTTCCAGATTGCTCAAATGAGATTATCATGGAAGATGTCGCATTTTCGATGTCATTTAGTGTGCTTGCGTGTAAAGTTTCTCAAGGTTATTGCGAGCCTTCCCGATGCCATCTTTCTACTGGAAGTCAATAATAGCAGCAAACCCATTCGCTGCCCCCCCATTCGTCCACGGCTCATGAAAAGCGATGCTTTGTACGGCGCAAACCAGTTTGTTCGCATTTTCACGTCCGAATTGGGCTGTGAATTGGGACGCACGGAACACGGAAACCGTTCGACGACATCGTGTTGTTGTTGAAATCACCGATCGGACCGCTCGGACGTGTCAAACCGGTGGGTGGCTGTAGGAGAAAAAAAAGCAGGAATGCGTGAAGCCGTTAATCACTCGCCGAGAAGCTCGTCCGAAGTGTCGTCACTCTTGCTTTTGTCTAAATATTTCGACACCGGAACGCGTCATGGGAAAGTGATGTTTTCTCCCGAGCGTCCGAGCAGGGAGAAATATTTCGGGAGCCGTGCGATAAATATGCATAGTTTATCGCACACTCCGTTTGCCTCCATTTCGCCGCCAAAGTCTAACGTGTATTTTCTTCTCTTTTTCCTCCCCCATTTTCGTTACAGTCGTTTTTTGGTCGATCGTACAACAATTTGTCTTCGATCTCGGAATGTAAAAACAACGGCGAGTGTATCATCAATAAGAAAAACCGCACCGCCTGCAAGGCGTGCCGGTTGCGCAAGTGTCTCATGGTGGGAATGTCCAAGAGCGGTTCCCGGTACGGTCGCCGATCGAACTGGTTCAAGATACACTGTTTGCTGCAGGAGCAGCAGCAGGCCGCCCAGCAGCAGGGCAACCACCAGAAGGCACCGCAGCCGGTCGGGATGCACGCGGGGATGTTCCACGGTGGCTATCCACACGGCATGTACCCGAGGCCACCGTGCACCAAGGAGGAGCTGATGCTGCTCGGTCTCGAAGAGTACAGCAAACACCCGTCGGCCTCTCCGTCGGTCAGCTCGCCGGACAGCCACAACTCGGACAGCTCGAATGAGATCAACGATCGCCGGAATGCGCTGCTGCGCCAGGGCAAACTGCACGACTCACCCATCAACAAGGATCTCTTCCTACCGCTGCCGTTCGGTGGGCTGCCTCTGATGCCACCGCCCGGATTCTTGCCCTCGTCCCATCTCATGTTTCCCGGCTTCCATCCGGCGCTTTACTCCCATCCTCAGGCGGGGCTTCTGAAGCAGGCCGATCCGCACCTAACGCTGCCGAGTTCACCGCTGGCCAACAACAACAGTCGGTACACGCCAAACCACAATACCGAGCTTCGGGATCCGCACGCCGGATCCGGAGCCGGTAGCGACATTGGCAAATCGCCCGAATCCTTCTCGAAGCGGTACATCCTCGATCAGGTGCTCGAATCACAGCGCTGCCCGAGCAATGGCACGAATGGTAGCGATAAGGACGAACCCGAATCGGAGGAGGTGGTACCGGCAACGATGACGCCACCGCGATCTCCCATCGTCTCGGTGCCGCAGGTTCCCACCCCAACCGTCCGCCAGTCGCAAACTCCGACCGGACCGCCGGTCAACCAGCAGGACAACCCGATCGATCTGAGCATGAAGACGGGCAGCAGCTGCACGTCCGCCGACGAGCGTCGATCATCGATGTCCGGCGCGGAATCGAACGGATCCGACGACGAAGCGAACGCCGACAGTCGCCCATCGTCCGGTATGGACAAGTACAGGCATGCCGTGGCTGCGGCGGCCGCTGCTGCTGCCGCTGCCGCCTCTGCCGCCAAAAACGCTCCCACCACCACCAACAACAACAACAACAACAGTGTAAGCAACAACCAAAACCATCACCATCGGGCATTCCATCAGCAGCAGCTGCAGCAGCAGCACTCTCCACGGCCACTGTCGCTGTCACCGTCACCACCGACCAACCGTGCGTCACCGATCGCACGATCCGAGTCGCCGCAGCACCTGCAACTTCATTACCAGGCATCACACCATCATCACCACCACCACCACCACCACCATCATCAGCAAATGCAGCAGCAGCAGCATCGGCAACGTCACGGTCACCACGGTGGAAGCGGCAGTGAGTCGGAGCTCGAGCCTGAGGAGACCGAGTACGATCGTGAGGTGAAGCGAATGAAGCTGCAAGGCACCACCCCGCTCGATCTGACCACCAAGGTTTAGGAGCGGGCTGTGCATGAAGATACCGCACGTCCCCACGCTGAACTGAACTGTCGAGTGAAACTTAGTGAAACACTATTGTTGATTGATTAGGCGCCTGGTGTTCGGCACATCTGTGCGAAATACCTGTTACGATTACGACTAATGGTGACTGTGTAGGTACTACGGTGCGCCCTAGAATTACAAAATTGTATAGTACAAGTAAACAAAGCAATTGTTGTTTAATCGAAACAAACGAACCGCGAAACGTATAAGGAGTATCTAAACCAAGCTGCAGCGCAAACATCTGCAGCTCATTACCAAAGATCGGAAAGCAGTGTTTCGATGGAAAGCAGGACGTGCGTGGTTTGCCTCGTGGTTGTTGTAAATATTTTACATCCTAGCGCGCTAGTAGCCTGCGCTAGTAGCCGGTAGATGGCGCGACTCAAATTTGCCGTTGCAAATAAAAAATACGCGAAAGGGAGAACCCCATGACAGGTAGGGACCGGTTCGGTTCCAAGTTGCCAAGACGTCTCCGAATGAGATGTTTTGTTATACAAACTTGACCACCGCGGAAGGCCATTAGGAAGGCGGCTCGGTTCGCTGACACGCTGCAATCGCCAATCGCGAAACGATTTTGTGCCAGTAGAGAAAAGGAACAGAAATAGATTACCAGTTACACATTAATGCATTGGCAACGAAAACAGTGGTCAGTATTAGCGTTCGATCTATTCGCCGGGTTGCTGGGGGGTTTTTATTTTGCTGAAATCTAAATCGGTACTTCTGTTAACACAAAGAACCCAAGATCGTAACCCGCGCGGGAAGCCTGTTTTGAATGAAATGTTATTTATGAATCAACACCGTCAAAGAACGCACCCGAGCGACTGGGGGCACCCGATATCGATTAATGTTAATAATCAAGCTCGTACGAGCAACGAAAGTACACGGATATTTAACGCCAAAGCTGCTACCGGAATTCCTGTGCCACACACATACACAACCACACAATAGCGTGAGAGGGAAAAAGCTTCTGGTACTCCTCGGAACAGGTTTTGGGACAACAGACCATCAGACCCACTCAACACCAATCCTCTGGGCCCGCCCGCACCACCCAGCACTGTACGTGCCTGGCTTGAGTGTCGATTAAATGCATACAAATTAACGTCCGCTTTTCTTTCAATATCATCATCATTTTTCATTCCCTCTCGCCAGATTCGCCCGCGCGATCCTCCGCCCGCGGGCTCTCTGTGCTATGTGCGATCGGTAAAATATATCGTTATGCTGCCCTCTCCTGCCTCGTCTAGCAAATGCTCGTCTCCTCACCAACCTTGTGCTCCAACGATAAAACAACAAGACACCAATGGTACTCGGACCCGCGGAGGGTAGATCGTGCGAAATGCTCACGGGCAACGCGAATCGAATGAATCCGTTTTGTTACCTTGCTTGACATTAAGGGCATTCTTCCCGGAGATGCTTAACGCACCTTTTTTTTTGTCGGGCAGTTTTCGCTCAAGCGCTATGGGATTTTACAATCTGTGCAATAAAATGCGGACGCTTATTTGGACTTGTTTCGTGAACATCTACTAGAAGTGCGTTTTAAACGGTGCGAAAAAAACGGAGCGCGCTTTTTTATCCATACACACGATACATTCCATATTACCTTGATAATCAGTTCCGAATAGAGACGAGTTAAGAGACGGCAGTGTAGTTAATCTGCTCATTACATATTTTGAACTACTTTATGAAAACGAAGTGACTTTATTTATAACGTATTAAACTCCTTTGCAGTTGTTTGTTCGACTACAATACACACACACACCCACAATCAAACAAGTTGATCCTATTTATAACACATTTTCAAGTGCTCCTCCAACAGGCATTTCGAGAAAATGGTGCATTAGGTTTTTAAGTATTAGATCGCAACTACTCCATTCGTCCAAAATATAGATTGTTTTAGTAGTGGACATATTTAGTATAAATGATTGTCTTTAAGAGCATGCTATCAAGTCCGCGTTCCATAACTTAATTTTACCTAAATAAATTTAATTTTACTACATCAGCCTTACATTGGCATGGCAAGATTTAGCGCGTATGATAAGAAATAGTAACGAATATATTAAATAAATTCAAAATTCAACGAACATGTCCGACTGTGGTGATTACTTAGCTATATCCGAAATGGCTTGGCGGAAGAATCGGTTCCTGATGATATGTTCTCTCTCGTTTGCTGTCCACCTTGGTTAAGTGTTTCAGAGTTGTTTCACATCAAAAAGTCATATTAAAAATCAATTCTTACTAACTTGAGCTAAGAGCTGCTGTAAATTGATTCCGTTTCATACAGTAACATTGCAACGAAATCGTGGAAACTAGCTTTGTCCACACTCCTCACCTTCGACCACATTTATCACCGGATCGAATTCGCTGTGAACGTTTCCTCCCGAACGTTGTGAAAGCTCTCGAGAAAGACACACAGAACTTCACAGGAAACAACACAAATTAATGTTTTCATACGCTAAGGGGTAGTCATTTCGACCACCGGACCAAAACTTTCGTTCGCCATGGTACTTAGACGTACACTGGCGAATGATAATGAAGGGAAAAACGCCGTTGCTCCAGCTGGGTGGCATAGGTCACACGAAATCAGAGTGCGCCTGTTGGGGAGCTAGCTACCCACTCGGTGTGGATTTGGTTGTAAGCCGCTTCGTCTGGCTAGGGGATTCTCACGCACTTTTCGACATTTGATGACCCACGGCTGGCTATCAGATAGAGTCGATGCGGTGAAGCGACGAAGCGACAACATTTCCGCCCTGCTTGCACGGTGAGGTAGTGTTTATCTTGGCTTTAGGCACCCTACACTTTGGACTCATTAGTGTTTTAATTTCTTACCATTTTCATTATCGAAGGAAGTCATGAAACACTTTCGGATGATCCAAGCATCCTCGTGTGCATAGTGCAGGTCCCCGTACTCTCACCGGGCGGATATGGGGATGATGACGTACATCGGCAATTGTTTGCGGTGGGAATTTTCTGTTTCAGTTCCTGTTAGTTCAGCACAATTTCCTCTTTTTTTAGCTTTTTACAGGGAAAATGTTGGTTATTTCGGTTATTTCACATAAGATTTATCCGTGCCTCTGATATTGATGTTTAAAGAACATTGTTCCATCTTACAAATGGTTCTAAACTCGTGGATGCACCTATCCCCTATTGGATGTAGCCCTCTTACTGAGTAGATACTTTTATAAAATAAAACACTGTGACATTTTCGATTGTTGTACCATAAACAAATAATTATCAATCTCCAACCAATGGATCACCTTCTTCTTTGCTTAAGTGCATTACTTAGTAGATACATCGCATAAAAACAAAAACATGTTTCTTAAATCTTAATCGACCATTGTTTGGTTTTCGGTAGACTGTCAAATTATTGACTGTTCTCGTTCATAAAACAAGGAATACGAAAACTGAAACATCAAATAGATCCAAAAGCTTTTAAAGACTTCAATCAGATGCGACAAAACATTCACTTTACGACCCATAACCATTGATCATCCCAATCGAACGTGAAACAAACGGAGCAACGTCTGTATCGTGGCCCGGTAAGCAGACCCAATCTCGTGGCCTATAAAATATCTCATCACTTTCCCGATTCCATTTTACTACCAAAACAGAACCTAACTTGTGCTCTTTATAGAAGTGATGCCGGTTTTGGTCATACTTGAATTTATTAACATCGACAGAAGACCATAACAAATCAGCATACACACGCACACACATATATAGCAGCCAACCCTGGAAAACGTGATTTATTATTCAATCGCTGAAATTGATTGATTTGATGCGGTTCGATTGACCGCGCGCACCGCCACACAGGTTTGAAGTTGGTTGGAGAAATGACTTTTTTTTTGTATAACCATAGTAAAAGTATGTTATTTGAAACAATTTTCGTACAAAATTTTAATTGCAGGTTTTGCATTATTTTATTATTGATTAAACAAGACGAATAACACGAAAAGGCAACATACATTGCACTAATCACGTTGCTGGTGCATCGTTCGCAGGTGATCGCTGGATGATTCAGCTCATTTTTTTCCGGTTCATAACCACACGCGCACGAAACTCACCGAATAACGCATCTGATGATGAATTCTCCAGAAATCAGAAGCGTCAACCACGCACCGCATTGAGTGCAGCTACGGATGAATATGTGTCTAATTTGTGATCATTTAAAATCACATTGTGCGAGATACAACACCCGCCCATGTCAAGATGAATTCAGGCACTAATTGATTACACCCAAAACATCATCTCGCCGGCCATCTATCAGGTTGAAATTGGCCCTCGAGCCATGCTCAGTTTCGGGAGGCTGGCTGTCGTGGCATCAGCCGACGGAGCGTTAGATGGAGAAAGCTGCGCGCGCGTGTGGGAACGATGGAGCGGGCGCAGCGAGACAACGCACACACAACAAAACACACCAAGAACAGCTTGATGAGCGTTTATAATCCGTGAACGCCTTCCTCTGGACGCGGACGGAACGGGCCGGAATGCGGAATTGAACAAACTCGAACGAATAAGACCATCGCGCGACCAAAGGTCAGATGATAGATGCGCACGGAAACCGTTGTAGTTGGAAGTCGCAGTCACCTTCCTCCGTTGTGACCACCCTGGCTGTACGGAGTTCGTGTCGCTTCACCTTCCGAACTCCGAATCAAACCCCGCTGTCAGTCCGCTAAGGTGTGAGGGCGAACGAGAGCGAGAGAGCGGGAATGTGGCCGCAAACTGAAGCAAACTGAGGTTGCTCGTATCGGCACGCTACTCTGCTCGCAGATTCATCATGTGAGGCAAAGTGTCTTCGGTTGATGGTTTGCGTATGCCCCAGTACCGCTCCCGCGATGACTGGCCCTGATGTACCGACATATTTCGAGACACCCAGCCACCCCAAAACGGCGGGCAAAATTATCAATTTGCTAGGGAAGTTACATCCCTTTCAGCTCGGTCCGATCGCCCGCCCTCCGTCCGCTCTGCTCTAACGGCTGGCGGGTTCGGTCCCACCGATCGGCTGCACTTGTGTGAACCTACCTCTTCTCATAGCGGGCTGAGCGAAATTGCTATAAATTTATTACAAATGAAATGAAACATAAATTTTCCCGTGAAATATTGATCAGCACGTATCCATCGTTGCGGACAACCTGAAGTATTTCGCTGCCCCCGATGGGGCAGGAAAATCGAAGCGTGAATAATATCGCAGCCAGTGCCAAGGACAGGCAGGCCCGCTCTCGCTGTGCGGCGCACAAAACAAAGCACAAAAAAGCGGAGCGATCGATGGATCCGGTGGGAGTATGCACGTGTGTGCCCTGACACTGCCTGCTGCACATGCACTTTATCCCTCATATTATGCGAACGCGAAAATCACGCGATGAAAGTTCCAAACGCTCGCTGGTGGCGGGAATTGCTGTTCCCTACGAATCCGGGAACGTCTGCACGTCTATTGCAGGCCTGCAGCTCGTAGCTAATTTTTACGTTTGCCGCACCATGCCGGGCAATCGGAGCCACGCTCATGCCGTGATCGATGGTTGCAGGGCTCCGAAAATAGAAGAATCCGATCATCAACCATGGGGAGGGAATCGAGATTACTGCACATTCGTGCCTGCCGACCGACCATAACATATCAAAATCATAACGGGCGTGAAGAGTGCAAAGTTGAAGCATAATTCTCCCTCATTTCGTAATAAATTGCGTTCAATCGATCACGAAACAACTGACCGAGCAAGAGTTTTGTCGGGACACGAACAGTCGTGGATTTCCCGAGCCGAGCTCTGGTGTTTTGCTTAAATTGGTCGATTTGAGGAACAATTTTGTGCCCTCTGAATTGGAGCACTATTTATTGCTCACGGAAAAAGTCTCATAGTGCTTAGACGGTTTTAAAGCGCTATTTTGTAATATTGCGCTGAGAACTAAAACAACCAACAAAAAATTACAAATCAAAATTTTTCACCCGACTTTTCCCTGTGAAAGTTACAAAATCAATTTACACCGATACCAGTAACTTTGATAGATTATTTTTTAACTTTTTACCTGACTAAGCAAAGTTTTTGTGTTAGCTTATTGATTCGCTAAAATATCATGCACTTACTCAGTCACGTTTGTGATGCAACGTATTTCGGATACGTTTCCCATTGGATACGGCCTTTTTAATTCAAAATTTGAATGGCGAAATGAAATTTATATTCTTTTATTTTTATACAATACAAAACAGTTAACGTAAATTATTTTAAATCAAGATTGTCCAAATCAAAACAATTGTTCTTCAGAACTAAAATTTGTTGAAAAATTTCATGGAGATTTCAAGTTTTTAGATAATTACGCAACAATATTCTCAATGAACAACTAGAAATACTTTAACTAAATTTTTATAGCTTCAAATAAATCAAACAAATGAGATTTGGATGAACTTTTGGTATTTTTTGAAATATTTAAAGAACTATTCCCATATTGAAACTGAAAAAGTAATAAAACACAATACACATACAATACAATTCATAACATAATAAGTTAATCACTTAACATCCAAAAGAATAAAACGAAACGGCAACAGCAAACCACCCAAAAATGGTAAACCCACATGTCATCGTTCCCAGATCGCAGCCACAATCGCAACAGGAAGCAACCGAAAATCCGTTTACTCTTGCGCCAAAAACCAAACGTACGTAGTCCAGTTAGATAATTTCCTGTGTAGCGTAACTTCAATCGTTTTTCCCATCGTTGCGATCGGGGCAGACGTTTTTCGACACAATAAATTATTGGATTCAGCTTAACCGAACCGAGGGGAAAAGGGGGGAAAAAAGTGGATTAGTTATTAATTGATCCATTACGATTCGATTGCTCGATGGTTTCGATGATTTCCTTCCAAACAGAAGCCAATAACGCCATCACCTCAAACCTCTGGGCGGCCTGCACCCCGCTCCTGGCCTTCTCCTCACGTTGCATCAAACCGCAACAGAATTTGCCCGCTTAACTACAGCGTCCGAAACTGGGAGAGGGCAAACGAAAGGATCGCGTCGAGCCTCTATGAATGAATCTAAAATTACGGGTTTCGTTGAATCCTCACTCGGTGGCCCTCACTATCAGGTGGCGGGCTAGATACACGTAGAATCACACAGAATGTTTCTTTCCCTAGTTCGAACCGCTCACCGGTGGGCCCACCTTCGTCCACCTTGGGCGGCCAGGTTGCATTTCTTGCGATCTCGATATTTTACCTATCGCTCTCTTTCTCTCTCGATCGCTACTTCAAGAAACAATTTGGCTTTATTGATTTTTAATTCGTTGGGAACCGAGCCAACGAATTGTAAGAATTCACGGTTCAATTAGATAATCTATTGTTAAATATAGAGAATTAGTGCTCGCGTTTTCTTTCGTACATTTCGCCTTTTGGGAACTTCGTATCTCGGATATGGGTGTGGGAGATTTTGGGAGATCTGGTAAAGCTACATTCCCATCACAGTCGTTCCAACAGCTGATAGGTTGTTTATGCAAACCTTGGGCTTAACGGATTCCTTCACGTACCGCCGTTCACATACCGCGGGAGTTGCACCGTAATCGATAACCTTATTACTTTTTGATAGTACAGCTACCGTAATAACAGAGTTAAAAAGACATGTTTAATAATGAAATTTTTAAGGTGACACATTTAAAACTAACTCTTTATGCGTAGTTGTCAGTCGTAAGCTTAAAAAGTTCATAAGCTATAATTGAAACAGTTTTTAAATAAGTTTCCATCTTCTGAGTGCTGTTCGAAAAATTAAAAATCTACTCTTGCATCCCTATTGAAAGAGATGATAATAATCATTGGATCGTTTCATATTCACATCTGCTTGAATGGAAACTTCAGAGGAGCTCTAATTGCAGTTAAACGTGTTTCATTCTCATGGTGCCGCCTAGTTAGATACGTTTCATCGATTTCAGAGCTTCATTAAACGATTTCGTTTCAAGGGCAGTTTTGGGGATGAAGATTTTTTGCTACTGGTAGCTATTTTTACTCCGCCTAATGAATTCTTTGCCCGAGTTAATTAACACACGCTGCATGGATTGTTTCTTTTTTTGTTCCTCACAATATGTGCTGTTGTTAAGAGAAATTTTAGTGAAGAGTAATTATTTTAGTGGCTTAATTCATTTATACACTTTCAGGTTTGTGTTTTTGCTGATGTGAAATTTACTTATTTATGTAAGTATCAGAAAGATAATTTACTACTTACAATAAATAGGTAAGGAAAATTTCGTACTCATAACAAATGACAAATATGTACTTTGATAAATTTTATGAGGACAAAAAGAGGTAAAACCAAATGCACAAAATCAAATGAAAGCCTGTTTTTCTTGTGTAATTCCACTTTAATTATTCAAAAATTTTATAAATATTTTCCTGCAAATTTCACTGTCACTATCAAAAGTCTAGCCAAGCTTAAAAATTTGGACTAAATTTAAATTAATGATGAAATAGTATTATTTATTTCTCAAAGCGCAATATCTGCATGTATACGAATAAACATTCAATAATATAATAAATTCCTTCTGGATGATTAAATTTTGATTGGTTTGCTGCCCGAAACAATATATTTTACATTACATAAACTCTGAAAGCCGCTTGGTGGATAGAATCCTATGTCCAGGTTGTGGCCTTCTGCATAAAACTGCTACCAGTCTTGCGTCGTCGTTCACACTTCATAAGCGATGGGGATGACCAGTCGTTGCCAGTAGTTCGCATCAGACGTAACACTGCGTACGCAGCAACAATTCGATACAATTAAAATTATCCGGCTCGGGTAGGGACGGGCGTCCGGGTTAATCGATTTTTGCTAGCGAACAGATTGTGCCCTGCCGCGCCGAACGAAATTCGTTCACCACCAATCAAATGATGGTCGGTCGGTCGGTCGGGTTCGGTCTGGTTCCCTAAGTGCTCGGATGTTGTGCCAGTGAACGGTGCGCCGCTCGCAGCGCGGCAAAGCAGTGTTTACGCTTTTCCTGTAATTTAGATAAAGCTTCACAGTTCACACGGCTCGTGCCCACCCGTACGAGCCGGGAGCAAGCATCAGGGTACTCCGACCATCCGGCTACCGGTGCCTTAAGGTACTATCCCCATTTGCCGTGTAGCTCAACCGTCTTCCGTTGGTCCAGTTTTCCGCCGATCGTCACTGTACCGTCCACTGCGTCGAGGTGAAAGGGAAAACCCGGTGAGAACCCGAGAAGAGAATGAGCGACGAGATGCCGTGCATTGCTCTTGATTTTGGTAATCATCCACAATTCAGCTATAATTTCGGTTCTTCCTCCATCGAATGTTAAACGTGTAATTATCACCACCATCACGAACGGACTTCACGGGGATGGTCTCTGACTGCTTTGGTATACAACGGTAGTAGGCTGGAAAATAGAATGATATTTAAAGAGATTGCCGGTATCGGTTTATGGTACGTCTAGTACGAATATGTCCGGATAGGGGATTGACTTATAAGCATATTCCAATTGGATCGCGGATCGTATACTAAACGATAAATTCTTTGTACTCAAATAAACTGTTTGAACATGATGAGGTTTTTAAAATCCCTTCTTTATCCGTATTTAGAATCCAAACGCCATGCTTGTGTATTTGTTTTGACTCTCCAAGATCGTAATTGAAATGAGAACGATATATTCCGAAGGACTTCATGCTAAATTAAACATTTCATTTTGTGATCCTCCTTTTGTGTTTTCAATCCACATTCTCTGCCACGGCAAAAGCGCTCTGCTTACCCGTTTAGGCGTATAACCACTGCCGTGATCGTCTCCGGTGACACGGAAACGGAAAACGCGTTGGAGGATCCTCAGCGTTTCATCATAATTTGATCGCTGATGATGGCAAATTAGACTAGACGGATGTAAGCGGTGGTTCGCGGATACGGATTCGCACGAACCGGCGGCTGTCTGGCTGCCAGGCAGCGTACGGAAACCACACGGAGAAGATGGGAGATGCTTGAAATGTATCAAAGCTTGACACGCGCCCGTAGCCCAACCCGATAGACGGATGGCTAAGATTGACTGGCAACCGTCCCTTAGGACACCCGTACAACCCGTCATAAGACACATACAGACGGCTGGTGATTCATCCGAATCTGCTGCACAGCTCCCAGTGGAGGAAGAGGGAAGAAGAAAAAGACACCACTCTGTTGCTACATTCACGCCGAAACACTGAACTGCCTACACACACGTCCGAAATCGTGCAGATGGATTGATTCTCATGGGGTGTATCTGCTGTAGGGTGTGCTTCAGGGATGCTCTTGTCTGGTTCACTCCAAGACAATTACCGCGTCTCGTGTTCGTGCGCGGGCGGACGAAGATGATGACTGTTAATTTTATGCTCGACACTTGTGCTTGCCGGTGCGAGCGGCGGCCAAATGTTAAAATGATCCCTCGCCGGGGTGCGTCGATCGCCTAACGTCGACGAATCATTAACGGTCTCAGTTTCAGGATGCAAACCAAAATTTTACATGTCTTTCATTGTTGAAAGCAGTGCTGCAGTACAGATCATTACTTTTCAAAAGTTTCTTTCACAACAAACTGTACCACGCCACCGTAATAATACCTGCCCTGGAACCAGGCCAATGATGTCATAAACGCTAAAAACGTTCGGCTGAATTATCATTCCCCGTTCGTTTCGAAGCGCGATTTTTTTTTTTTTTTTTGGTAACCTTCGACTGATACGGGTGCACTACTCCTGTTGCTGTCAGCACGCCCAAGTGTGTGTAGAGTGTTCGACATTTTATTGACCTGACCACAGATAATTGCTATTGTCAAGAGTGGATGCCATCAGATTGATGAATTGAAGTGCTGCCCAAAAAAAACCTTCAGCATTACAAGATTACCAAAACGGAACAGAAACATACACTCATGCAAGAAACAAGTAAAAAAATGTCCAACGTCAGCTCCCGAAGAAGATGCAATGCGTAGAAAGCTGTCCCAACCCTTTCCGCGCTGACCCCCGGATGCTGGTTAACGAGAGGATACAAATTTCGCCGCAAAATTAAAATGTCCACATCAAGTGGATGTAAATTCGGCTGCTCAACTCGCAGCCACCTTCGCGGTGACATCGAACGCACGGTTCGTACGCTGTGCTGAGATATCTCGAGCCCGGTGCTCACCGATATGGTACCGAGACAAGACCAAGAAGACAACCAAGCAGAGGGCTGCCGGTGAAGCGGTCGAATATAATTGGTCATTTTTGGAAGAGCCATCAAGAAAAGTCTTCCCAAATTGCTTAAGTGAATAATGCTGAAAGTGAAAGAGTGTGGCGTCGGATGGTATGATTGACAACTTCATGGATGCTCCGTTAAGCAGGTAAATATGGGCTATAGTTTTACGGTCTTATCTGAAGAATCTGATATATTCGTGATAGGTTGAGTTACTGAATAAAAAAAACAAATAATTGTATAAAATAAAATAAAAAACAATAATATCGCTCAGTCTTGTATTATAGTGATACTTTTTCGATGAAAGACAATGTTAAATAGACTATGATGTTTCAATGAAGATCGCGTTCTATTTTCTCTATCTGATAACCTACCTATCCAAAACACAGCAGGACATGCTGGGTGACGGTGGGTGCGTTTTAAAAATAAAGATATTTAGGATTCAAATTATTGTTTCTACAAAACTCAGTTCAAGGAATCAAGATATGAAAGTTTCAGAACTCAACCAAGCATCATTTCCTCATTCAAGTCAGCACAGTTCACATTGGGATCATATGAGGATAAAAATGAGGAAAAACGAACATTTGAATTGGGGTTTTTAAACTACTGCTTTGGCCTACATCACATTATTGAACTAAGACAATCGAAAATTATTTTCATTTTAAATAGAAACATTTGGATAATGTTTGATGCGAGTACTGAACTGGCTTAAACATTTTTTTATGTTATCAGCTCCAAATGTTACCAAACCAAACATTGTCATTCAATACAATATTCAAATGTTTAAGAGAAGTTTTTTTTAAGTATAATTTGACAAACATAATGACGCTAGTAAAAACAAAGATATATTATATATTTATAGTCACTCACACAATTATAATTTGTACATCCCTAATTGAACATTATCCAGTTTTCATAAATTATCGTAGGAGATATAAACCTTAACCTGTTTAACTAAAATTTTATCACATGTTTGCCCATTGTTAACGCCATAACGCAAAAAAAGCGAAAAACAAAGCTAGATAACCAATCTTAATGCTGTAATTGGATACCGTTCCATAAAGTGTATCAATATTTCGAGACACATCCTCGTTCAAAATGTGTTGAATACTAGACACATATGGAAACAATAAAAACAATCAACCCAACGGGAGGAAATAGACATTTTACGAATAAGAATCACCTCTGAACGAAAGGATGTCGAACAAATTCTCAGCAGGTAATATGCGCTAGATGAAGCGGAACAGATCTACTCGAACCAGCCCCAGATGCCTATCACTGACTGACATCCAGAGAACCGTCGATCAGATACCACACCGCGATATGGAATAATATTTGGGGATGTTTTGTCTCACCTGGCATGACATCGCCCCACATCTCCGCCGAACGTATCGGAATGCCATGGTTCGGTCGCCTTTTCGAAGTTGAATTTATTAACAGCTGTAAATTATAAGAATCGCTC
This sequence comes from Anopheles farauti, assembly GCA_000473445.2. NCBI lineage: Eukaryota > Metazoa > Arthropoda > Insecta > Diptera > Culicidae > Anopheles > Anopheles farauti. The sequence goes on along the minus strand of KI915051.1, from coordinate 542,081 downwards.
GCCGAACGTTCGAACGAGCAACGAACATTAATCGGTGTATTTTATATGGCAATATGACAGTTGATTGCGTTCGTGGAGGAAAGCTCTTCTTCGCATACTGTGCTAGGATTTCCATTATAAAGCCACTCCATGTATTTGGTAACACATCACACCACTCACACCACGTACCTAATTCCAGCCTAGTTGAACTTAATTGACTACAAACGTTCACTCATCATAACAGCGTAAGCCTATTAAACCAATGTATTGCGTATTGTGAATATGAATGTAAATTTTATTTTAAAAATCTTGTCATCAACCATCAACTGGATCCAAACATGCCCATTCCTCTACAGACTAATCCATAACAAATCATCGCCAGTTTGGTATCATTTCTACATTTTTGTAAAACGTTTTTTATGCATAACAGAAGACAACCCTTCGTGTGAAGGGCGTCGCGTGGTTGTCACCTACTTGTCGATAAGCTGGTATGCGCTACGTAACAACATCGCGTTCCGTTTCTATCGATCAAACCCGGGAATCTGGATGGGGCTAGCCTTTCTTCCAAATAGCACATATATTTCATATTCGCTTTCCTGATTTCGACGTTCCAGTAAGTTGGAATGTTATTTCAAAATCAGCTAATACAGATTATAAGCATTTTTCGGGCCCCAAACCGTAGTATGCATGCCGTCATCGCCGTGAACTGGCAGCCTCTTCCACACCTCTACAACATCATCAGGCACTTTTTATCGAATAAACTAAAGCACAGCCAGGTTTATAATAAATGTGCAACATAAATCACACCGGCGGAAACCATTAAAACTAATCGATGTTTCTTCATGCATGATAGCGATCATCAGCATATTACCAGCGGACGACAGCGCAGCGACAAGCCGAAACACACGCTGTCGCTCAAGCCGGACAGTTTCTTCTGATACGACCGCGGACGACACTCCCCTCGACAAGCGTTCGTTAATTTATGCGAGGTTTGCGTTAAAATACTAAATTGATCCAATTTATAATCGAATCTTCCCCAAATATGGTACGCACGGGGTGCTCTCATCTCGCGAAGAAAAGGGTTTAGCAACATTAGAAACAACCTCCCGGTCGCCGATGCCACCGGTTCGCTGGAAAGGCGCTGCAAAAGCAAAGTACCGCTGTAATCGCACGCTCACTATTAATTACCCATGATCGAGGAGACCGCGGAACGACTTCATCACCGGTGGACGATTTAAATAATTGCTTACAAATTGATTTGTCTCGTTTTGCGAGTAAAATATATTAACCGGCACCTGGCCGCCCCCGGGGTTCCCATGGCGATCGGTTGTCGAGCAGTACGGAAACAGGAGTAATCGCGTTTCGCTCTGTCATAGCAGTACCTGCACGAGATCGAGAAACTGGAACCCTTTTTCCGCGAGCAACCCGCCTTTGAAGGAGCATTCAGCTGACGGGCAACAAAATACGACTTCATTGCCGCGAGAAACACACATATACGCGGGAAGAGTAGAACATTGAGGAACATTATCAATCCCATTTCTCACACCGATACAAAACGCAGCGAAGTGCTAAGACACCGACGGGTTCGCACTAGTCTTTCGGTGTCCCCGTGCTACATCAATTTCCTGCTGCTGAACCTATTCCTCGCTCAAGCCGCCGTGCCGTGCAGAACGTTCGCACTAATTCCTTTTCCGTGCAACAAATGCTAGCGTTATCCGCAAACCACCAACCACGGCTTCTTCTAGCATAACATACCCACGTGGCTTTGTGGCCCTTCGCAGCAAAAGGGAGACAGCACCGCGGCCTTTCCATGACCATATCCGTGCATCTACCTGCTGGTGGTTGCACCAGAATGCAATTATCTTCACCCGGTGCGCAGCAGTTGCTGAAATGAGAGATCGCACTTCATTAAAGTCACCAAAGGAAGCACACCGACCGCGGCCGGAGCGTGTACCGTGCCTGGACGTGGACGCGGTGGCAGATCCGGGCGAGTGCGCGAGTGTGCAGCTCGTTCGGTTCGGGTTTTGTTTATTTTATTTTAATTTGAATATCCCTCGCTCACCGTCGGCCGCCGGACACCGAACCCGCGAAAAGGAAGCGTTGGGTGAAATTTATGTTCATCGATCGCAGAAACGATTCCACGGCGTTCGGTTTCAGACTGGCGCAACGGTAAGAGTACGATGGGATCTCGCATGTCTTGGGCTAATATTTAACGACACCGGCCGGCAAGTGAGATGTTTTCAATTGCGATTATTAATAATGCTCGAATGAGAATCGTCTATCAAAATTTCACGAAAACAGTGCCGTTCGCTTTACCGCTCCGCCACCATGGATTTGTTTCTACCCGTCTTTCTCATTTTACCAACTGTGCCGGCAATGCTATATCTATGGCATTGAATGAGCATTTTTCAAAACACGGGGGTATCTCAGAGAAGTCGGCCGGTTCTCGGCCGACGAAGAACGGACAAAGACCTAAATTATTAGCCCACTAGCGTCTAAGCCGGGTATTACTTTCCATGCTGGTAATTGCAACAATTTCTCAGAAATTGATAGCATAACGAGCTCACCTCGTATGGATACTGAAACAAAAACTGTTTCGTGCCGTATAAAAGCTAATACTTGAGTTGATGACAGGGATATTACAATCACAAGTCGGTGTAAGTGTTATAAATTATGTTCATTACTTTAGCTCGACAATTTTATTTATAAAAACATTATAAAAAAACTATTTTCAATTTACTTTAAAAATAAGTCTCACTGATGATTACTGCTAAATTTGGTTAAAAATATTCCTATTTATATTATTCTCGAACGTTACCTCGTTTTTTTTAAATATTATGCTAAAAAATATAAAAAGTTTCCTTAATGTCCAATGCTTCCTACGACTCAAGTAAACCATCTGCCTAGTAAACCATCGGGATTCTCTCCACTCTAGCGTTGACTAAATCATCACCAAGCATCGAGACAGCGTCACCATCAGCCGACCGCTAAAAGCGTATTTTCCCACATTCCTATTGAACATTAATACCGTTCGACTTATTGGAAAACTGACCGGTCGGTAACCCTCTAACTCGTTTGCAGCACGATAAACAGCCAGCCAGGCGCAAGCACCGCGCACATGGCCGGTGTGTGAAATGTGCGGTGCACGGCTGGAAGATAAAAGCTTCCTCGACAGCTCCAATATGTCGAGGTTTCTTTGAAAACACATGAAAAATATTGATAAACACATTTTAGCACTGGTAAAAGGCTACCCAAGCGAAGCGGAACCCATGTGAAACGACGGTGAGAGTCTGCGAACGCATCCACACACACAACATCATATTTAACACTTGAAAAGCTTGACTAATTTGTTATAAACATGAATCACTTGTTTCTCGTCCGGCTGCGGCCGTCGTCCGCGTCCGGCACCATCGTCGAATGGAAATCCGATCCACCGATGCACTACGCTGCCTACAAACCGTGGCTGCCTAATCGGCACGATCCCACAATCGCACCAGTATTCGAAATATTTCATCATAAATAAGAAAAATAATTGCATCGCGCGAGCTCGGGCGCTCGCTCGCTCTCTGCTCGTTTCTTTGTACCGTGGCGACGGTAGAACTCAACGCCCAAACAGGCGATGAACGGCCAGAACCGTTGCCCGTTGGTCCTGTGCGGGGTTTGACCGGGTTGCCTGGGTATCCAAAAGATGAACCCTTTATCATGGAAATTTGCAATTCCGAGCGAACCGATTACGGAAACGAAACAGACCGCAGAACGCCGTTTCCATGACGATGCAGCCGGGAGTAATAAACGCTCTAGCTTGTTCAGTTCAGTTGGCGTGCCACGGTGACACGGGTGGGAGGGAAGAAAAGAGTGGCAATGAGACATATGACCACATCATGTCATCACAACGCACGTACACTCCTTTCCCGCACCGACCAAACAAATGGTGATGGGGCTCGACTATTACAATGTTTATAGGAAGCAAGCGGGCGCAGCCACATTTTATATCCAATATATTTATTTTAATTGACGTTCATTTGATTGCTGAATCTAACACACATTTTACAAACGTTTTAATATATTGGCCAGCGACCAATAGGCCACCGGACGCGAAGGCTCACGTAACGCGGACGGAGCTTCGCAAATACCCTTTAATTAGGCGGCAGGCGGCGCCGAGTGTCATCATCAGTGCATCGCGCATATCGTTAACCTGAAAACGTGTTCCAAAACCTATTTGACACCATGTTCGCCAGGCGTCCGTGAAGTGGCATACGATCTATGGTGGTAATAAAAATAGCTGACAATCTCGCGTACTCGCTGGATAGAATTTAGTGTACGCTAAATTTCCCCAAGGTCCTGCTTGTGGTGCGAAGGAGAGATGTGCCTCATTACACGACGCATGTACTTCGTTCAGTTTGTGATAGATTTTTTGCTGGTGATAAGTAAATTAAGCGCTGGGTGTGCTAAAAACCGTGCATACTTTCAATCAAGATGAGTTCGAACAAGCTTGATTTACAGTTCAAATATTGCCTAGATTATCTTTGAGTTTTGAAAATAATTTAAACAATCATTTTTTTGACTCTTCAAAAGAGCGAAGTCACACAACGTTCCTATATTGATATCATTCTTATTTTATTATGTTACTGGGTTATCAATTATTAAATTGATCAATGCTGGGAACAAAGAAATGAAACATGTAACTTTTGTTCTAATTATCAGTCGGTTTTGTTAAGTAAAAATTGATGACACTTATATAAATTCTAACTAATGGTAAATGATTTACATACAGCGCACATTTAGAAATACACGCGAATTTCCGAACAAATCAATTATTGGTGGCAGTCTTTATGAATGTTATTCAACTTTAATAATGTTAGATTTATGTCCTTCAACCTTGATGACATTTCTTTACGGGATACTGATCCTTTATTTTTTCATATAACACGTATATCTTTATCGTTTAAATAGTTTTATTGTTATTGTAATTGTTACAATAAATTAATAAGTTCACCTAAACGCAAAGATAAAATATTATATTAATCACGTTATTATGGCTAGGTTAAATGATTTTGTATGATGATAATTTTTCTATAATCTAGACAGACTTTTGTAGAAGAAGTTGTTTACTTCTTTCCAGATTTGGTTTAAATGTTTTATGCATTTATTTTTAATAATAAAAATATTCATCTTGTTTAAAAAATGTAAAAAATAGTACACAAATTATCCCAATAATCATTATCTTACAACACCTAGTACTCTTACGCTTGCAAACGCTCAAAATACTCCAATTTCTATCATCTTTACCCAAAGAACTTCCCTTCAAGCAATAAATTACGCCTCGTTTCCAGTAAGGACAGCCTTGCATATCTCTATCCACCACAAATCGTTTCCATCATCACTTTCCTACTTTCTTCCTTGTGGCATCGAATTTCTTCTCACCCTTCGCGCTCAGCGTCTAATGCCTTCCTCTCCACAGTATTCTACCGCTCACGTGAAAGGCCCCGCCGAGCCGGTGGTTCCTTGTTGTTTTTATTCTAAATCGCCCACGATGCGTCAAAGGTTCATTACTGGTGCTACGGTTTCCGCTTTTTTTCATCCCGCACCCCGTTCCCCTTTAGAGTGCATAACTCATACCCGGCCCCTGTTAGCGCGTCCGACCGGTGGGCGGGGTGGTGAGGTTTCTCACGGTTTTCCCAGGCCCGTGATTGCTTTCAGGGCAAGCAAATTTTTTAATTGCTACTTACGGATAATTTCCGTTAATTTCTTCTACACACGCTCCCAGCAGCTCGCAGCAGCACCCGCTGGCCGTTCTGCCGTTCAACTCTCCCTCGAGCCCTTACGGTAGGTGCGATCGCTTTTCAGGGAGTCACTCGCGTTCAGAGTGAGTGGGAGAGCGGGTGTGGGGAAGGAAGGTGGGGGGAGGGTTTGCAGATCTCTTACCCGCCCAGCCGCGAGCGAACCGTGCCACCTGAGCCTGGAGCCTTTCATCTGCGCTTCTAATTAAATTTATAGCACTGCTTATCATTACGGGCGATCGATTTCTTGCCAGTGGAGTCCCGGACTCGCTACCTTTCGATTTTCCCATCAACCGGTAGTGGCCCGCTGTTGGGACGAAAAAAGGCGCTCGATGATGCACTTTTTTGTACGGTTGCTGCTGCTGCTGCTGCTGCTGCTTGTGGATGTTTTTGCATGCACCGAAAACATTTATTTCAAGCAGGCAGCGCATCATGTTTCACCAAAATACCAATAAGCCACGGAAAGCCTCCACACGACAACCGCTAGCGCTGGCTCCGCTTCAAATAGTGCAGCGTGGTTGCAACAAAAATATTAAGGTTCATGTTTCCTGCCTGATTTACACCGGCCGAAGAAACTTGGTGATCGGACGGCACCAGCAACATTTGGGTGATCCATGGTTTCACAAATTAGGATACTGAATGCACCAATTAAATTGCATGTAAATCTTGCGCCTTACGCTCCAAAGAGCGCACAACAACAACAACAAAAACTCCTTCTACAACCGTGCAACCGATGCACCACCAGCTTCGAATGCGAACCAGCTCCTCCGGGTCGCTCGTTTTATGGTTGTCATCAATTTGTTTTACTTCGCTTCACCTGCTGCCCGGCCCCTCCTAAACGCTGACTATGCACGGGTAAGCATCATGCTACGCGTGAACCTCCTGAACGAGCCTCCTGGAATAGCAACGGGCGTACCTATGTGTGTGTGTGTGTGTGTAAGTGTTTCGTTCACGTACGCGGAGCATAAATTTCAAGCACCAGTTTGATATTTTGAAATCAGTTTATTAAAAATTGCAGGGGGTAAATATTTACACTGTTATTTATATTATTGTTGCACAGCTGTGTAGTGGCACCTCGCCCTCACATCGCTTCCCCAGGTCGCACCGATCGGACGGACCAATCTGCACGGGGAACGAACAAAAATTCATTCTACCAACAAACCACCGTTGCCACCGTTGCTTCGACGGAAGGCGCTCAGAACAGCGCTTAAGATGGTTTACGATTCGGAGCCTGTTAGAGGAGCAGCAGGAAAGCGGTCCACCCAAGCTCGCCACAGTTCCCACCATCGCCTTCCGCGGGAAAGATCGCGCAAACGGGCGGTGGCGCGCGCGCGCGCGCGCTCGCTCAAACACACTCGGGCTCGCGCACCTACCCTCGTGAAATATGAGAAATGTGTTCTCGCGCAGAAACGCGAACACACCGTCGCGAATATGAAATATAGACACTCTCCACCGAGGTTCCGATATTCTGCTCTGTTTCCATTTACCCCACGAGTTTATACACTAAATGTAGCGCAGCCACACAAAACGGCCCATCCCCTTACATCAGCGTAAAATCTTTACACACTCACACAAAACGGGCCGTTCACATTTGCGGTGTGCGCGATCAGGCAAACCCCGAGCCGGGGGTAGTTACTGTCGGGCCGAGAAATTGAAAAATTTAGATTAAAACCTTTGATAAGCGCACAAGTTATTAATATTAGCGTTCATATATTTGTTTTCGCGGAATCATTTATGTTGGCTGCAAGCGGGAATCTCCAGGTTGAGGATATACCTCGTTCGATAGCTGCGGCTTTACAGTAGAACCAGTTCCATACTCTCCGGTGGATAATGGCGATATGCAAGACTTAAGTACATCGCTATCATCAATAGTAAAACAAACACAACCGTTGTATCCTGAGAAAATCTAGACGTATGATTTTTTTTTATATTAGTAATGTATAGTTCGAAACTCTACAAATTATTGTACAATGATGTAATTTTTTATCAATAATACTTTTGAAGTACAAGTTACTTTTTGTGAAATTTCATCCTAGCTTTAAAATAAAAAAAATGGTACAGGTAGCAAATTGTACTACCTTACCATACATTGCAAAGTACATATTTGTGATTTGTGTTTTAACGAAATTCTAACCTTGTTAAATGATGCCGTAAGTAAATTAATGTTTTAGTTTGGTATAAATTCCCTTTGTTACATTATAAACTATTATTCTTTTGAAAACCAAACATTAAAAAGTTTCATTTTAAACTCATTTTTATAGTCTTTGTACAATACATTCATAGTATTCGGCCAATACTTTTTTTAAATATGTGCGATGAATTCATTCAAGATAACTAGCAAAGAAATTGATATGAAATAAAACATAGTTAAAATAATAAATTGCTAATTCGATCATAATTGAAACCAAAAATGTATCTCAAACCAAACCAACATTAGTTCTGTAAAAGAAAAACAATTTTAGTCACTCACTTTCTATTTTTTTTCTACTACCTAATTCGTCAAAGAGTATTGCTAAAATATTATTATATAAAAAACGATTGCAAAATTCTGAGCTTTTATTCATCCGTCATTCAATCACAAAAAATCCAATTATAATAAATAATCATAAAAAAAGGAAAGGTATAAAAATTTTTTAAAAAATAACCTACGTTTACATCAGGCATTGATTCATACTAAGAGAATATTTTAAATATTTTCCTAATCAACTGTCATATTTTATTGACTACTTTTCAACGCGATAAATGATTATCCACAAGAGTGGTTGCTTTTAAATAGCGGCAATTACATGATATCCGTAATGGTTGCCCATCAATAAAGTGCTCCACATTGTGGATTGCTGGTGCGAATCTAGAACAAACATACAGCACGATCTCGTCCATTCAAATACGGGATACCGATCGTTACCGTACTGCTGAAGAATGACGCAGGAAGACAGACAATGTTCCGGTGGTACTCACCACAAGACCACTAGCTTTGCGCACGCTGACACGTAAATGGAAAATTGCCAGGTGTGGTAGATAAGAAGCTCTTGGTCGTATGAAAAATGGTTTCACGCGCAGAAATATTGTCGTCGCATTAAGCTCCGGTTTAGTAGTTCGGATGCAACCGTCGTGTTGCAGTGTGGTAGTGTTGGCTGCTCGTTTCATTTTCCACATGGGACGAAAACGTTTGTTCATTTGCACAAGCTGCTTTGCCAGCCCCAGCGGGAAGGTGGGGCGGTCAAATCTTCCCATGGCTCAGGAGGCCGTTGATAGCACGCGGAACAACATCGGCTCGCTGCACGTCTTCTAAGCAGAAACGAGATCGTGAAGCGTTTGCCTCGAGCCTGTGGTACTTCGATTCGGCGACCCAGATGGGCTCGTGAAGCACTAGCGCACTTCCAGACAATGCGCTCGCTACTTCCCCATCCGACTTGCTCGATAATACTTGCAATACGGAGTGATGAATATGAATGAGATTAGTGTGAAAAGTCCCATGTGAGAAGCGACCGAGTGCGGCCACCAGGTTCCGGCAGGATGGTGCTTCAGTCGTGGTGCTTCATTCATGAAGCGACGGGCTGGGGGTAAGAATTGCTTCCAACCCGTACGCCAAATACACCGGCCGCTGGCAGCAGGGCCACCGGCGAGGAGGCAAGTGGCAAGTGGCGAAGAGCTAGGAAAGAAAAGAAATGAATCATGATTTCGTTTTGTCGTGCGACGGGTCGTGTGGATGCATTAAATTTTGCCCACACGACCTGCGACGTTCAGTTGCGATCGCAACAATTGCCTGTGACACTGCAAAGTGCACCATTGCAAGCGTCGTGTGGTATGGCGGAGTAAATGGGAATTTATTATTTTAACATGGCATTATCGGACAGCTAACAGTGAGTGCGCTAAAGGGCTTATTTCCGCACGCCGTAGGTTAAGGGTGGTGACCTTCCCGGTTCGATGCTTGAATTTATTTTGCTCGCTCCTGCGCTTCTGTTATCAGTGCAAGCGTAATAAGATTATTTTAATTCACCCTCTTGTAAGTTGATTAGCATCAAAATTAACCATCCATTCCTCATGAATTTGTGTAAAAATTACAATCAAAAATTGAATTTGATCAACTCTCATTCGCCTCGATTTTTCACCTTTATCTTTCACCATCTGTTTGCGTTAGAAATACATTTTAAGAGGTGCTGGCAAAATGTCTGTTTAAAAAGTAATCGTTTGTCAATAAAAGGACATGGAGTGTTACTTTGTTCCTAACAATTCGTTTCGCTTCTACGACGGATTCTTCGGCGACAGTATTATTTTCATCAAACCATTCCGATCCCGATCCCGTGCAATGAACCTTTCAATTATCTGTCCCACTCTTCGCACACGTCTCCTTCTCTCTCTCTCTCTCTCTATCTACGCGTATGTTACGCGTAAATCGTTCGAATAGAGTGCCCGTGCCGGATAATGGCCCACCACGAAAACAACATCGAGATCTTAGCCATTTCAAAGATCGTCCCAAGCTGACCAAACTGTGCGCACTTAATGACGGCTATAAAAATCACGAAAATAAGGAGATTTATCCTCGCTGCTCAAAAAGAGAAAGATGTCAGATAAAGAGCAGCCACACAAGTGGAATATCGCGCTTCGGCTCTTCGCTTGCCGTGCGGTGCAACGGTACGGTATTGAACTTGTACGACACGACTCAAAACCCATGGACCTTTGCCAATTGGTGCAGTCTTCTTGCCGGATTCCAGATCGTGCTCCGCACGCTCGCTCCACCCCACCGACGCCAACGAAATCGAGGAACAGACATTTGATGGCACACATTAATGTAATCATCGTCTCGTCATCATGTCAAACTTTTTTGCGCCGTGCAAATTAAAAAATAATTTATTGGTAATAAATTAAAGCACCATTCCGGTGCATCTACCAGCGTTCCGTTCGAACAGAGATCTTCACGTCGCTTTTCGAGGACAGTACCATATCGATTGTCCGTGGAGCAGGCAGCACATCAAATAACAAGCCATATGAAGATCACGTTGTTGGTGTTGCTCCTTTCTGCTCTTCAACCTTCCCCCCCCCCCCCCCTCCCCGTTTCCTGGTATTCTCTGCCACGCAGTGCCTTCGAGCGAGCGAGACTGACTGCACCTTATATCACGCATTAATTGCTCCCGGGACACTCGACAAAATTAAACTTGAGAATAATTTTACGATCCTGGCCTTTCCACTCTCCTTTTAAACGGTTCCATTAAGTGCGATATGCAGAAATACTTCTACCCGCGGCACACTGCATCGCTGTTTCGCTTTTGCCATAACTGAGGAAATCATTTCTTTTGCACACATCTGGGGTGAAAGCGAAAGGATTGCTAAATGTGATATTGTAACATACCAGCCCGAGGAATGTTGATAACCGTGACATATGCCACTCTGGGCAGTGTTATTATTTGTCGACTACATTTATAGACATAACAGAATCATAATAATTAGCATCACTGTTCCTGATCAATTATTTTTTGCCCGTGCGTTGCTCGTATCCAGCATTATGTTTTCGTTCAACGAATTGAACAGAACGGTAAATATTTTTTTGCTTTTTGTTTGCCAATCCGACGAAGTTGAAGGGTTTTTTATTCATCACAATGATAAGTTTAAATTTTGACTTTAAACTAGAACCATATTGATCATAACTCACCGGCATGAACAGTATGGCCATTTTACCATTTACCAATTTACCATTTACCACCGGATGAGTGTTGCGTCCTCACATGTTTGTTCGTTTTGTCCACTAATTGACACCCTGCAGCATAAGTTTGCCTGCTGCAGCAGAGTTGCCCCAGCTTGGGTTGCTCTGCAGCAACATATCAGAAGAGCAGTAGAGATGGCAGGGTGTCAACGTTCCTTCTTGTATTTGTCCTTCGATCAGCTACGCTTTCCTGAGCTAATAGGTTTTAGTACGGGCAAGCGTAGTTTGATTCTGAAATCGTTTTCAAACTACATCATCTTCATCGTTGGGAACAACGATGACATGATTTATTTAGAGGTCCTTAAGTGTTACCTGTAAATTTTTTATGTTAGGTTAAGCATTGTAAAATGTTGTCCTTAATGTCGTCTTTTTATCAATAAATATGTTTAAAAAAAAATTTACCTAATCCAACTCCAATATGAAATTAATATAAGCTTAGCTATTGGTACTATTCATTCAAACTGACCAATATTTCATACGACAGGGCCAATAACACGATGCCATCTGGTCAGTCTTTCCTCTAGAAAAACGATATTTTTATATGATGGTAAATTTATGCTTTGAATCTGCTTTCATGGTAAAATTAGTCTAGTAGACCATGTAGCACGGCAGGTATGCCTTCGATTGTTTAGCACAAAAAGTGTGTAAGCAAGAAAAAGTAAAAAAGAGAGAGATAGAGACAAAGAGTTGCTTGAAACCTTAGGGAGGATTAGACACACTTGCTAATTCTCTCTTATATTGACTTGATAATCTCATACAAGGTAAGGTCACGTAAGTGAGCCAGCCAGGATATAAAATCGCTTGATCATTGACGCCTTCTTCTTAGTGATGTAATAAAACACAATATTTGCCTTGGATTTAATATGTTTTACGTATTCTAAGATAACTACGTATCTGTATTCTGATTGAGTTTAAAATTACACATTTCACTCTTATTTGACATCTTCATTTAGTAAATTCGGCAAGAATCGGTGAAAATAACTTATTTGGTGTGTTCTGTTCCATGATTTATTTTTTTTTTTCAAAATGGTGATGAATCAAATGAAACTAGATTGTGAGGACCAACTAAAACGATAATTAATCAATTTTTTTCATATTTCATATTTCTTAAATGATAAATGATTTTTTCATATTTCATAAATGATTCCATTATCCTGAATACTGTTGAAACAATATTCCATTATAAAAAGGCATTTCTTAGATAGCAGGCACAAAATATTGAGCTAACCAAATAATTAGACCGTGTGATCTTCTGTACGCTTTTGAGATCATAAAATGTCAGGCTACTATGATGTTTTTTTCTCTGTAATATATATCACCTACGCAAGAAGATCAATATTATTATTCACTTTCATTGCGTGAAGTCACAATTACAAATTGAATATAAAATTTAATTTTTATTAAATATTTTTTTATTTAAACTAATTTAAAATATTGTTGGCCTATGTTTAATAATTTTTGTTTTTGATAACTGTCTTTACATCAGCTTTTACAAAACCATACTTGGGAAGCCTGGCTGATTCTTCAAACAAATTTAAAAATAGTTTGTACTGCTGGGAAGGAAAAGGATCATTTCAGGATTTTTCACGAATTTAAGATGGTCCACGTTCTATGCTACGCTGATTATAAATCAGACAAATATAAGGATCAGTTACAAAGCAACTAAATCCTTTGCTTAATATTGAACTTTAATCTACAAATACTGCCATTCACAAAAGGACGAGTACCAACAAAAGAGAATATATCGTCCGAAGACATTCCTAAGCATTTCTCAAAATACCACCAACGTTTAACACGCCTTGAGATGTACCCGGAGCGAATCGGCTAACAGATAAACTATCATTTTAAGTATTCGTACAGGCCGGATTAATGCACATTGAAATACAGTGTGAGCGAACGAGCTCAGCTAACGCACAGAAAGATTTAATTCAATTCGCTTTTTATGATCTTTACATGACACCTTACAGCTAACTATTTTGCGTAAGGCTTTAACCTACACCTCCCGATAATGAGCGAGAATCCGTGTGCTGCCTTGCAGTGTGGCGTTTTCTAAAATTGGAATGCAATCTTCAACCCTGCGGCGCTGCGCTGTTAACGGTGTTGCCTCCCTCGGCACGCGGTGGGCAAAAGGATTGGCTCGGTAATGAATTTTATTTAGGCTATAAAACGCGTGCACTATGGCTAATCCCGCGCGCTCGATGCACCTTCTTTACGGCCTGTGACCTGGTTGCGAGCTTCGGTACACATCTTCTCCTTCTGTGCATGTAAATGCAGCCACACTCTGTCGGATGGACCCCTGCCACTTATAAGAAGAAAAAAAAACGTAGCGTAGGAACTATCGACAACGTTGGCTGCGAAACCTTTTTCTCGTGCAGTGCCGATCTCAATTGGCACTCTCCGATCGCTCCGAGCTTGCAAAACACTCCGGTGAACTGGGTAAACTACGACCAATAAGATTAATATTCCAGCCCCAACAGATTGTTTACAAAGTTTGTTGCGCGGAGCGGTGAGGTGAGCTTGTGTGCACATTTGTAGTCGCATTTTTATAACCCGTCCATATCGACGATGAAAAATCACGGCAAAGTTGCAATATTAATCAAACGCACATTTGCGGAGGTCAGCTCGTCTATTCTGCTGTGATGAGGTAATCCCTTTCCAGCATCCTATTGCACTGTCCATGCATCGCTACTTATTATATTTGCGGCAATTATTACCTTACACAAAGCAAATAATAGTTGGAAAGTCATCCATAAGTTTTTATTATTGTTCTATATTTTAGAAAAACTTCATAATATTCAGGTGTCGTGTTTTGTTGGAGAACATCTTGCATATATTTTTACATATTTCAATTCAACAAATTCAAAATTTCCAAACCTTCCTGCTTCTAAAAAAATTTTGTCATATTCCGGTATGGATTAGGAATTAATAATCCGTTAAAAAATATCCTCAAATGTGATGATAAGCCTCTTCTCACCGCACTTAATCATCAGCGCCATATCGCACTTGATATTCATGAGAAACTATTCAAAAAATCCTGTAGCCCCTGCCCAGCTGCCAAACTTGTATCGAATATCAGTCACCACAATCGAAAACAACTCCAGTAAAACGGTCGAAAAGAATCCGCTTCTTATGCGATCACTCCGGTAATACTCGATCGATGGTTCGAAATCTGGATTCATCCCCCGAGCATGACGCAGCGGGGCAGACGCACAGCTCCAAACCGAAACGACGATAAAGGCGAGATGAACGACAAAAAAAAAACGCGCGACGCTGTCAAACTATTTCTCAACCGATTCGGCCGAGCGTTTCCAAAAATTGGAGTATTCCTCGCCTGCGTCCCGGCGGCTGCCACGAACCGGAGCGATTATCATTAATCTTATTTAAATACGAAATTGAGAGCAGCATCAATAATTATCCACCGGCTACGATTCTCCAATCGTTTCACCACTCACCATGCCACTCTTCACCGCCCACCAGCGGCCGCAGTGAAATATGCTTTCGGTAAGGTGCGAAGTCGTCATCATTTCGCGGCGGGAGAAGTATTTTTTGTATCTTTTTCATGTTTTATTTTATATTTTTTTGTTTGATTCCCGTGATCGTGTATAGTGCGTGCGGATCCGTGGAATGTGGTTAAGCTTGTACTGCTACAACTGCCACAACAAGAACGTCTACTGCTTCTCCACAGTCACACACACACACACCCCCAGGCCAATGGTGAAACCGTATAGCACACGATCGCAGGTTCCTGGCTAGTTCCCTTTCTTTTCGACCGCACGAAGAAGCACCCGAACCGGGCGTCGTCACTATAAAGCGCTGAAATTAATCTTAAGCTGTTGGGCATACTCTTGTACCCTGTCAACCGATACCAGCTGACCGTGTCGCCAGCTAAACACACACACACACACACAACTCCACCACCGGGTAAGCCGGGCGAGAGGATCCGCTTACCCATCCGCGCGCCTGACAAATAGACGAATGAAGCGAACGGGATCCATAGCTCCGAACGGCGGCGATGCGGTCGTCTCTCCTCGTCAGAATCGAAACCGCGCGCGGTGCGATGCCGGTTGGATTTGTCTCCTCGGTGACATATATTAAATGCTTCTGGTAGATAAGCGCGCACCGAACGCGACAACGCCAGCTAACGACAGCGGGTAGGAAAATAAATGTGGCAACGATAAGGACGGGAAGCAACAATAAATGAATTCCAATCAAGTCACGACACGCAGAGAGTGTCGATTAATTCAAACGAATGGATAAACGGTGTATTTACCATGGACGAACGAACGTTTTGCCGACATCTTTGCGCTACATTTTCCACCTCCGTACCGTCCTGATGGGATACTCGGCCACCGGTCAGCCTTTCGGCATGCTGCTGATGGAAATTTTCGTACTTCTTTAAGCTGGCAATTGTAGGAAGTTAAGGATATAAAATCTACGACGAATTTAGTTGCACTATTTGTTTACATAACAGGTTGAAATCGCACATTTGTTTTACATGTCAGCATGGTTTTCAAAATGAAAATGTAAAGAATTTTCGTTATTTTTTCACGTCTAGATTTATTATACTTCTCGAAATTTATGTTATAGACGAGCTGGTGCACATAGTTAATTTGCTGAAACAAAAAAAAAGAATTATCCATCTGACTTTTATGAAAATGATATGGTAAAGATATAGAAAGGGAAACAACATAATTTATAACGTTTCAAGCGGATTGGCTAGAACAACTCGAATACTATCATATATTTACACACAGCCAAACACACACGCTTATGTATCAAATCAATTGTAGTTGTAGTTACAGATGTCTCCGAATTCTGCACAGTATCACACAATGATTTTATATGGATTGAAAAGTTTGTTTTTATATTTTTAGTTAATTTAAACTGTAAAGCTTTTACTACACTGGAATGCAACAAATAGCAAAGGATTTAAAAAGAAAATAATTACAAAATATCTATTCAAGAAGAAAACATTTAAATTACATACGAGTTGAATGCATAAATAAAAATTTGTACTTCTGTCCCTACCTATTATCTTGCAACCCATTCTCTACAACATATCCGTATTCATAGCCTACTACTCTAAATTCCCAAAACACTTCAACCAATAAATTTTTCCGACCATTTGGCGAAACGTTGATGTTTTCTGCATCGTTCTGTCAGAATTGTAATACGACGCCCCTTCCTCCGTTTGAACATCCCAATAGGATGTTAGGATTTGTACCATTTTTTTTTCTTTTATAACCTTACGGAATTCGCTGCAGGGTAGGTAGACTATCGAGCAAACCGTAAATAACAACATTGTAGTAGCTTCTTTATGTTATTTTCATACTTTTTTGACGAACTGCAAAATTGGGTCGTAAAAGTATTTATGCAGATACGATCTAAGAATGTGAAGCGAGCGTTACTTGCCACCCACACATGGAATTCCACATCTAATCTGTGAAAATCGGCGCGAGATTCGGCGAAGGTTTAGCATAAGTTTCAAGCGATAACAAGATTTTAGAATAACTCATATTCAATCTAACCATTGCCCGAGTAACTCAATTTTTGTCTGCGTCCGTAAACCAAAAACCTCCAAAAATTTTTTGTGGTTAAATTTTTTGTTTTGTTTTTGACGAGACCGATTCACTCAGTGGGGGTTTCCTCTTTTTATATTTAGAACAACGGACATTCTCAAGGTTAGGTTATCGGGGCACATATTTCTGTAAATTTTACCTTTATCACATCAAGCATAATATTGCACAAGAAATGCTGTACAAAATTTTACACACCATAAAAGAATTTGTTTACTCAATTTCTTTTGAAAACATGAATATCACTGTTTCCCTTTTTTATATGTTTGAAGAAAAATTATACTTTTTCAACATCTTAAACCATGATCTGTTTCTTTGTATGCTCCAACATTGGCCTCAACGCCTTAAATTTGTAATATCGCATTTTATTTGATGTATGAATTGTCCCTATTAAATTTTCATGTGGCTACAACACTTAAGCCTTGTTACCTTCACTTACAGCACTGGGACCAACGCAATCGATTGCCATTTCAAATATGCATGAAAAAAAAAACTGTATAAATAATTGTAGCACCATCAATTTTCACAGGAACCGACCTGGCTTGTTCGAAAGCGGCATCAGATAATCTAGTTCCTGTATGCACTATTCTTTACATGGCAGCATGTGGCAGCATTGTGAGCGCCCATGCGGGAAGTGCACAAATTGCTTATTACAATGTCGTCACCGAATTTATTTAGCCATAAAAACACTGCTCTACAGGGCGCGAAGTCTGTACGCCACCAGATGCTAACGAAGACTCACCCGAACCGCAAACGGACCGGCAATCGGGTCCGGTGTGCCCACCGATCGATTATCTTTTCCTATTGTGTGCAATTTACCGATCGGTTCATTTGTGTAGCAGAAGTCTCCAACTAGCTGCAGCGAGCTGCACCGGCTTGGCCCGAGCATTCCGATCGTAAAACTCATAAATAACGTTGGCTGCTTCCAGTGCGCTGCGCCAGTCCAGGCCGATCGCCACGTGTGATTGCCAGCGTGAGTGCCGTTTTATTTTAGCACTAATCGGTCACTTAGCATCCGACCGGATGGTCCGGCCAGTTGCGCCCCGGACTCGATGGCGATGGCGCAGTTGGTCTTTTGCCCAGCAGTAGGTGGCGCACTCTGCGCCGAACCGTGCTCGTGTTCGTGCTCGTGCTCAAAATTTGTACCTCTTGCCGTATCGACACGAGACAACCCAATTATCATTCACCTGTGTAAAATTAAGCAGAGCGCTGAGGTGCGAACTGCTTGTTTGTAAACACCATTGGCAACACGCAGAGCCGATTTGCCGGACTAGATGAGAGAAAGGGGAAGCAAAAGGGCGCAGCTGATCTATGCGAAACCATTTGAGCAATATTGCGTCCAATTAGCACGAACTGCTCCATATACTTGCTCTTCTTCCGCGGAAACAGCGCATTCGATCAATGCAGCAGGAACGCCTATCGCCGAACTGTATCGAAATTTCCTCCAAATTCACCACCCCTGCAGCGTCTACAGCCGCTGCCGAATGGGGATCGTTCCCGTCAGCGATTTTGCCTAATCAACATAAAACCGTGCAGTAATAATCACGACTAAGGATGTAAATTATCGCTCTACTAAAATTTTATTACGAGGTCGCCGCTCATCAGCAAGTAGCGTGGCCCTCCCCATTGGCCAGCATCGGTGGAGGACGATTGTTTGGAGCAACCTGCTGACAATCTAATGGTAATCTACGATACCGCACAGATGAACGAGTGCCGTACTAGCCGAACAGCACCCTGGTATCCCCCTCACATGGGCCAAGCTGATAGGATCTTGACCGCTGCCAATTAAGTTATATCGGTTATCTCTCTACCTCACGGTCTGCCGCGTCGAACCCGACATGGTTTCGGCTTGTCATTCACGAGCGTTTGTCAACCGGGGCGACCACTGGGAGAGAAGCCTGCCTACAGGTTTTGTTTTTATTTTATATTTGTTTTTTTTTTTTTAGGGGAGCCAAAAAAGGAAGGAACTCTAATCATAAGCGTGACCTGAATAGAATATCCATTTAATACATTTTTTACGAACCGTCGATCTTATCCAGCCACCGCCGACTGGGTGCTGGATCATGCCTCTTTTTCATTCACCAAACTCATCAAACCATTGAATCTACCCTAAATCGATGAAATAATGGCTTATTTTTATGTTCATCAACGCTAAGATAGCAAACGTAAAAGGATAACGTAGGACGTGTGTGTGTGTGTGCGTGTGAGGATGTTTTAAATCAGTACAGTTTTGATTCAGCTAATTTAGCAGTCAGTGAAGAGCGTATACCGACCGTTTAAGGTATGCGAGTCGGATCATTTCAACTGGTGGTATGAATTGTTAATGCCTTTGTGAAGCATGTTCGCGATATACTGGTGTGATATTGGAATTTCAAAATTGAGAACTATATTTCGCGCCTTTCGTTTGCGTATACTCAATGGTCAATTCGAGTTCATGCTTATAATTCGTGTAGTTAACTACTTCTAGCAGTGTTGGTGTCATGAGTGTTTATATCTATAATTGAATTCCTATTCGATATATTTGCCAATCGGTAATTAACAGTAAATACTAACAGCTTTGTTTGTCGATCGAGATTACAACCTTTTACAAATTGTTATGCAATCATATTGATACAATTTGATGTAATTAAACTAAGTATGTGTTAAATGAAACACATTTTCGAATTTGGTTTAAGTTGCACGTCTTTGACAATTGTGAATTACATGATATTTCATATTTTTAAATATTATTAACATTCATCTCATTCAATTTTAAATTAAACAACATCCCTAAATAACTTATTGCGAAAGATAGATTTTAATTTCGGTACACTAGTCCTTTCAAGCGTCAAGTTGTTATAAACTTCAAGCGCCAAGTCTTTAGTGGCGGGGTGTGGAGGAGGAGGATGATAATCAAGATGGCTTATTAATCAAGATGGAGTTATTCGGCAGACCTGATAACCTGTCGGTATGTGAAGGATAGCAGAATACGATGGCGCATCGTTCCTTCAGGAAAGTTCGCGAGGCGTCAACGATCACATATACTTCGTTGACTGCATCTGAACAAGATCAAGTGCTGTCTGAGCAATAAAATGCAGGAGAGGATCAAGCGAAAAAGTTAAAAAAGGAATAGCTACTATTATGAAAAACTATCACGGCAATAACGCATCTAAAATTATTCGGATTACACCTTTGGCAAGATTTAGAAGCTTCACTTTTTTTCTTATTTTAATCGAAACGGTTTTTCATATAATATTTTTTTTCTTTCAAAGTATCTCAGTACCATGAACAACACGAAATCTTAATCAACGTTCAATCTTTATAAATAATTAATTACTCTGAATATTAAAGGGCATTCATATTTTTCAAAACGCATAAATGGGTTTGGGTTTGCAATATTAGTGTTAATGATAGGTTAATTTTATACGTACGAAACTCTTGCTGACGAAATATTGCTCTGAAAAACTCTTTTCCATGTATTAGAGCTATTTTCCCAATAAAAAGTGAACCAAAAGCTCCTGAATAATTTGTCGTCAAATGCAATGAACGAATTTTACGGGAAGACACACTACCCAAGCACAGCTTTCACATTACTTACCATTTTTATGTGTAGAACGGTAGTGAAACAGCTTACTCGATACCATTAATGATGCCATATCTTCCGTCGGATCTTCATTACAAATGGAGCAAACTGAAATCTGAATTGATATACGTTTGCCTTTTCTGCCTCCCTTCGTTAAGGTGAACCTTCACTAACTACGAGAATTGAGCTTACTGGCATCAACTGAGCTGGAGTTTCTGAAGATTGCCCGTAACGCGCAAGTGTCTGTGCTACTGTGTCCTAACTAGCGTGATCTGTA
This sequence comes from Anopheles farauti, assembly GCA_000473445.2. Classification (NCBI taxonomy): domain Eukaryota; kingdom Metazoa; phylum Arthropoda; class Insecta; order Diptera; family Culicidae; genus Anopheles; species Anopheles farauti. The sequence goes on along the minus strand of KI915051.1, from coordinate 521,206 downwards.
TTTGTATCAACATCCACACTAAGACCCGCCATTAAATTGATAGATACGATGTTTTATGATAATGGTAATGCAAAACCGAACGCACCGGGCATATTTTGCGAGTAATTCGATAAAATACTACTCGTTCCTTATACTTGGTACGCAGTTTAATCTGTTGATACTATAGCACGAACGACTTGGAATACCGGACGGAACCAGATGCAGCGATTAGTGGCCGTTTAATTCCGCTAAGTGTGTGGAAGGTAATAACTGGAATGAAAAGTGCGAACGAATTGCAGGCCTGCCTGCAATGAGTGCAGCATCCCAATAAAAGTGTCTAGCCAATTTTACGGTACAAGATTATCCCTGACTGTCACTATTACCGCCTCGTCAGAATTATTCGCTACCCCTAGAAACATTGTAAGGCTCGATATGTTTCAAGTGGATGGAATGTGGCCGTATTAATCCATCTCGTCTTATCATAAATACTATCTTTCTAGTGTTATGCGCTGTCGACCTCCCACGAGCATTAATTGACAGTAAAAGGTAAAATCAAGGCTAAGATAATTTGTGACAATCTATCAGCATCCCTCGTAGCTCTAAACGCTCCACCTTATAACTTGTCGTTAATTAATTGCTGAATTATTCAATCAGAACACACACTCGAATGAAAAGCACGGCAGAGACACGCACGAAAAATCCCATGCGCGCTTCAATTTCCAAGCGTCTCATCATCGAAATTGCTCTTATAACACCTTACTGGCAGACGGAGGATGGCATTGATACTCCTTCTTCGAAATGTAACGCGGGACCCGATTGGGCCGTTCACCTATTTCGATGTACGATCGTGCGGATCGTAAAATTTGGTAAACTATTGGAGTAATGAAGGTAAATTTATTCATAAATATCAACCTGCCCCTCATGTCGACGCTTTCAGTCACGTTTCTTTTCACTGCATCTCATCGTGCACATCCTCTTCCCCCCGGCCGCCCTCTCCGGCACCCACGGAGCCGGATCTGAAACGTGTGAGATGAAATCGATCGGTGGTCACCTTTCAAGTCGTTCGATCTCGTATCGCTCGACAAAAATTGATTATCATTCGTATTTCCATAAATTTCCATCACGCGCGTCAACCCGGACGGAATTGGAGGAAATCAACTCGAGCGCGCCCGTATCAGGGGCGGGTTGGCACGGCCAGCCGGCTGACACGGTGTAACCCGTGGAATCGGTAATTTAATCCTAAATAGCAGCAATTTAATAATGAAAATGAATCGTAAAACCTGCAGCGGAATTTTAAAACACAATTCCTCCGGACAGCAAATGGTCTCATTTAGGTGCTCTTAAACAAACACGGAAACTTCGTTTCATTTTCGACCAGCTTCAGGTCGTGCCCGGCAAACCCAGCCCGCGATCGGTGACCGGTAACGGCAGGAACTGGACACCAAACACTACTGCACGACACATAAAACCCGGGAGTGAATATGTGGTATGCAAACAAGCTGAAGAAGCTGTAGCAAACATGCTCACATATCGCATTCAAATTTGAACTCATTCCGATGATGAGGCCCGAAGGTAGATGAAAGAAATGTCTCACGTATAGTTTATCGTTTGTGCGTTTAGACGAGGACGCACGGTTGACTCATCGAGCGTAATGAGTTTCGCGTGAAATAAAACAAACATTAGTTGGAGCAGATCTTTCGATATCAGTTCACAAAACTGTACCCCAAACACTAAATTATCTATCCGCGTCTGTTCGGGAAGGAGGTTAAAACTGTTCTCAGCCATCTCACCGCACACCAATCGAGCGCTATTGACAGCGGCTCGTCCGGAGCGACTCGGAGCTGCGACCCGTTGAAACACAATTTATAAATTGCCCATCGATAGGAAAATTATACATCCCTTCAGGTATAGCACAATTCACACAGGTTTCGTCTTCATCGATCGCGAAGATAAAAACGGCGCAACCCCAGCGGATGACGACAAACTTGCCCCGCAAACGACGTCATCTCCACGTATGGTTTCCCAAAGGATCCCCATGCGCAACCCACGGTGCATCCGTAGGTCGAGGTCCCAAGGCAAGCCCCTTTTGCAAGACATTGTAAACGACGGTCTGACCTAAAGCGGCTCGCATTCTGCCCCGGCCGGTCGCACACCCCGGACTTCACCATGCCGGACTTCACCCTTCCCTCCACCGAGCCAGCGGTTGCGGCAATGTTTAGCATCATTGTTATTACCGCTGGTTTCATTCCACAAATTAACTCGTATTCTTGCACTGCACCACCTGATAGCTTTTTCTGCCACGGGTGGTGCTTGCCAGAGGTCCAGTTGGAATTCCTTCGGCTGCACCGGGCCACAGGTCGGTTCGGCTTTCGCCGTTTTGCGCCGGCTGAGCCCGTACTGGCTTTCTAGTCGTAGGCTCCCACCGTTCGTGGACTATCCTAATATCATTATCTGATGTTTTCTGTTTTATTATCCAATTCATTTCTCGGCGCTTGAAAGTAGCTTCTTCCTAAGCCGTTTCGCAGGCGCACTACTACTACCAATCTCGTACTAGCGACGACCATTCCTCTCCGGTGAGTTGGGTGCTCATATTTGTGGGTCACGGGGAAAACATACACACGACACTAATATACAAATACGCCATACTGGGGCGCGATTTATGGATGGATGTTTCGACCACCGAAAGAGTAGATTTGAATTCGTTTAAATAAGCAGACACAAAGGAGACTTAAAAATTCTATGCTTGATTTCCAAACAACATCAAACATCCACCCAAAGGCAAGAAACAAAGTTTGGCAAGTTTAACCAATTTTAATGTTTATTTTAACAATATTGTATTTCGAATACCCCTTCGAACAATGTCGTAAATCGGGACCTTGGCTGCAAAAAATACTTTCAAAAAGAGTTTAAATCCAAAGCCTGCTTAGTGGACACAAACGCCACACAATTTCAAGAACTTATTGAGTTATAATTAAAATTTTTATGTGTTAAAATTATTCCTAACAATTCTTCAATATCTTAATCGTGCCTACAATTTTTTTTATTAAATCTGTGACCTTGATTGCCTTGTTATATCGTGCCTTGTTATAACCGAGTAACAATTTTTTGTGCATCATTTAAGACTTCTATTGCTTATTTTATCCTAGTTTATAAAAAAGATTATTTAATCACTCCAGTCAGTGTTTTATTTATTTATTTTTTATATTTGTATCTCATAATGGACGCTTACCTTTTTGTAACGCAATTTGTTTAGCTTATTCGAAAATATCAGATATGGCCACATGGTATCAGACAGTATAAAACCAATTCCAATTAAAAGCTGATCACATTCATCTCTACCCGGCCATAACGCAGCATTATCAGCAAATGCTACATAAAATTATGAAAACATGGTCTTAAGCCGCACTAGCCCGCACACTTTTATGCCCCAAACAAATTTTCAACCTGTTGTTTGGTATCCAAAATCAACGCATTTTGTACCAATAGATTCAGGGTACACCCATCCGTTTAGCTTTGCTTCGCCAACAACAACAAATAAAAACGCTGAAACTAACATAAAAATCGCGTTAAAGCTACCATACAAAAAAAGCTCTCGCGCGATCAGCGCATCGCTCGCTGGTGGTTGATCAGCCCAAAAACTGGTTCTTGATCTGTGATCGAACTCTGATGATCATTTAAGTCGATCGTACGATTGGTTTCCTGCTTGTATAAATCATCATTTTAACGATGCGGTTATCTCACCTGCTTTGAAACCTTCCGGCCAAATACCTTTTACCGCCAATATCGTCGCCACCGTCGCCGTCGTCGTCGTCGTTGTCGTCGTCATCGACGTCTTGCCGGTTGATTGGTGCGCATAATATTTATCTCTTTTTCTAACTCACCACCCCAACAAAAATAACTTACCCCCTCCACGATGCCGGGCTATCTTCCGAATCTTCCAATCACTCCAGATAGATTCAAATTAAAAATGATTTTAACGGCTGTCCAAACGTTGTCCTGCAGCTCCTCGGGGTTTCCTTTCGGTTTGGTTGCCTAAACGGAACAAAACCCATAAATCTTCTACATTTGATGACGAAATCTCTAGCCAACCGTAGCTCTATCTAGTTATGAGCGCTAGCCGAACTTTCGTTCGCGATCATTATCGACTGAGAATATAGTGATCAACGTACCGGCAACGAGCCGGCTGAACGAAACTCATCGCAGACGGTTCATATTGGTCGTGAAAATAAAATCGCCACTAAACTGTGATTTATTAATAGCTTTATTCATGATGCCAAAGATGTCTCGAACATCGATTAATGGTAACTAAGTGGGGCTGTATTTAAATGTTTCGAAATTTCGTTAAGGATTATTTTACCTTACTGCTTTACCAAAGGAAACTGATTGGAGTAAATACGAAACAGCGTGGTGAGGATTACCTCTGAAAAGAAAAAAAAACGGGTACATGTTTGGACAGTAATTGATAGAATTTAAAACACAAAACAAAAAAGTTAAAAGTAAAAGAGTATTTTTTAGAAATGTTAATGTTAAGAAATTGCAAAGGAATAATTTAAAAATATCGATTATTTTCTGTACAATACTCGAAGACAGTCTTGCTGAAACTAATCGAATTTACCTTTTCGAGAATTGAGAGTGAAATAAATACGATCCACATTACAGTAGAGAAAAGACGTGAGTAAATTATTTTCAGTTTCGAGTTTCATACCATGGTTGGAAACAAATACGGTCAAAGCCAAATCAGCCCGGTAATACAAAAGAGTGGCAATTCAAAGGTATTTTTTTTATTAAAACAATACTACTTAAATTAACATAATAATTCTAAAACTAGCTTTATCTAACGTTTGTAGGATATCAGTTTCGTTGTCCATTATAAGTTCAATATAATTTATAAATATCTTCAGAATTTTTAACTTATTACTTTTGTTTATATTCTTTAATTCGGGTGATACTAATTCTTCAAATTTTGGAAGCTGAATGTCAGTTTCAGTTGCTATCACATTTAGCATTATCCATAATCTTCTTATAGGTCTACATTCAGTAAATTTATGTTTTAAAGTTTCAGTCACTCCACAATAGGTGCAGCTGCTTGAACTGGATATTCCTATTTCGAATTCTTTTGACTTTGTTTTGATTTTTTCATTAACCAGCATATAGTACATGCTTCGTTCCTTTGAGTTAAGATGGTTTTTGTTTATATTTCTCCAAATAAGATTCCAGGTCAGGCATGGATATTTCTGTACTATATGAGGTAGAGGCAAGTAGCACAAAATATTTAAATGTATTTGTATCGCTGTTGGATTTAACATGATTGAACTAGGAAGGTAAGCAGATTCTTTTTATATTACAGCTAGGCAAGGATAGTAACTAGTTAGCTTACAGAGATACAGGGTGGATTTTCTATGTTGTTGAGGAATTTTGCAGTAAAAGGCATGCTATGTTTTTCTTTTAAGTGTCGATTTGTAAGAAGGAAGCTTAGCTTTTGATCCGGGGTTAGTAAATTTAGGCCACCCTTCGCTTTGGATAAAACTAATTGCTGCATGCTGACTCGGATACCACCTTTTGGCCTCATGAATTGACCTAATAAGGACGTTAATTTGGCAATATGGTATCTATTAGGAGTAATAATTGAACCTAAGTACCATCATTTAGATGTAAGGAAAGTATTTGCTAGAATAGTTCTTTGCTGTATATTTATGTCTCTCATTTTATGCTGCCATACTATTTGAGCAAATCTTTTCGTAGTGACATCCCAATTGAGCTTAATTGTTAATCTTAGTGAATTAGTAAAGATTATTCCTAATATTTTGAGGCTATATTCTGTTGTAATCCATGGAATAGTAATTTTATTTATGTTATTTACTAAACCTATGTCTATACTATTGGTCTTATTTGTGTTTAATTTGGCATCAAAAGCTGTGCAAAATGCATCAAAGCCTTCCTTAATTGCTTCTATTGTTTCTTTTTTTGTTGTAATTATGAATATATCATCCGCATATGCATTTACAATATCATGCTCATCATTAGGTATAAGGTAACCATTTTTATATTACAAAGGATCCTGACGAGTATTCGGCCTCGGACATTTAAGTAAAAAAAAATAATTAAAAAACTGAACAAATTTTCAGTATTAGTTTATACGTGACAAATATGTGTTTAGAATAATCTGGTACCAGCATTTCTTTTCCGCGTTGCTAAACACTGGAACAAAAACAGTGTTTTTTGTTAGATTATTTTATGTATAATTTATTTATAATCCAACTCATCGGAGTATTTCAGTAAAAATTACCAAATTTTCTTTTTCACAATACCAGTTTCGAAATATTTCTCTCGGTTTTTTATATCATTTATTAAAACGAGATGTTTTTGTCAAGCTAATGCATTTAGTTGTCTAATAAAAGGCACCCTATAACCCTTCGAAATGATAATCTTGCCCACAAACTGAGAGATATATATGCACATTTCTTTACATTTTATTTAAGGTAAATTAACCTTTATTGTAAGCTTTATTCACAGTGCAATAAATTGAACCAGCCAATTGTAATTGTAAAGGTAAAATTTAGTTTCGCTTTCTAGATTTCTTGGTCCGACATTAACAAAATGAATTACACGTGTCACGTCGAACATTGATAACATTTTATAATGCAACACAAAGGTTATATTTACACCAATCCGTGGAGTTTCAAGTCATAAAAAATCGTTCATTTTTATTGTTAGTTAGGCATCAAAATACTTAGAGCGGGTTCAATAGGAAAGTACGCGACTCGACGAGGTTAAAGAGATTGATAATTTGAATATTACATACTTAATTATAAAACATTAGCTATTGACATTATTGGCTACTATTGACATTATAATAGTTTTAACTACCTAGTTGAATTATCATGGTCCCAATCATTCTTTGAAAGACCAATCGAAGAATTGAATCCGGCTCAATTCGTAACAGTATTATAACATTTTGCATGTTTCGCAACACATGAACGACCATGATAAGTATATTATAAGTTTTTTTCCTCACTTTTTTATTTCTATCTCTAACAAAGCACCGCTTGCACACGACGGATATTTGCACCCCCTGCCGGATCCTCTCGATCGTGCCTCGGATGCGAAAGCTGGTAAAACTAGCCGCTTCACTTGCCGACCGACACGAAAGGAAACTCGCAGAAAATCGAGAAAGGTGCATCTTTACCGTGCCATTGTTTTGCGAACCGAGGCAAATACCGTTGCCTCGTCGCGCAGCAACGCCTTCGATCGATAGATCTTACCCTTGCACTTGCAACCTCAAACTTGCACTCATGAGGCCCAAACCACCCTCCCCCTCCCCCTCCTCCTCTCCACCCTTCTCCACGGCCGGTCGCCGGTGAAGTCGCGCGCTCGTTGCACTCGGTTTATGGTAATTGAGTTATGTTTGATATCGGGGATAGATTAGACACAGAATGGGCTAGCGGTACAAATTGAGACCGGCCGGTCAGCGGCAGCAAGCGGGAGCCGCAGCATCACCAGCCGCAGCCAGGATGGGCAATGCTCCTGCCACGGCAACACAATGCACATTCCCAAGATTTACCTTTTCCCACATTGCAATCACACGGTCGCAATCACAATTCACACGGCGAAAGCACGGAGATAACTCAGTGGAGAACTGCACCACCACGTAAACACCTGATCATATCGCCCGGAACGACGACCGACGGATCCGCACCATAATCGATTGTGGAATGTGACCAGGTGTGAGGCGGCGGATCGAACCTTTGGCTGACAATTTTCCAGTTCATGGGCGTTGCAGGAGGAGGGAGTTTAAATTTCACCAATTTTTCGGGCAGAAGAGAGAGCTTTTCGCTTTTCCCCTAACGAACTAACGAAAAAAGTTTAACTAACTCACCTGCTACTGACGATCACCGAATCGATCAGCATACGTACTTTTGACATTCTCCGTGTGCTTCCGTTTTCCAATAGAGATCACATCGTCTACATCTGTCGACGGCTAAGCATTTTCTGGCGCATTCGCCTTCATTATCAATCGTTCCTTTCTACGCTCCCAGCTATAAAAGCGCTACAAACCCTCGCCCGGCCCGCTCGCCGGTACAAAAACTGAACCGAAAGAAATCACCCAAAATACTGGTCAATTTCCGTGATGCTTATCGTGCCGCGCATGCCAAGCACCGATAAACCCAATAATAAATGAATGGGGCCCGTCTAACCTTTCCTTCGCGGCTGGTGCTTGCGTACCATCCCGGCCGATGCAGTGATTTTGTCGCGATTACATCCCGAACAGCTACGGCTCGCGCTGGGACCAAATCGAACGCGTCTTATTTCCTCGTTGCACGGAGCATTTTAGGCGGCCGAAAGTGCCCGCCACCACCGCGATCATCACCGATTCGCGTACGAACGCCATCAAGCCATCACCCCCGATGCCACTCCGCCCCCGGAGAGCGGACAAAAATACAGAGCGAAAGCCCAATTGTGATCCATTGTTTCGGTGCGACCGTGTTGCCGATGGCTCACCGGCACCGGTCTTCACGTTGCATTAGACAATTGGGCTCTAAACTGATGATCTATAATTTATGTGCTATTTACTCTGCACGCCGCCCGGCCGAGGCCCGACCTGCCCGCCGGATCGACGGCTTCGATACGGGAACAGCCACAACCGGGGCCGGGCCCGGGCTCCAATCGATCTTGCTCGATTACGAGAACGAGCCCGTACTTGACTCGGCTACGAGCGAAACGAATGAAAACAGGATCATGGGAAAATAATCAATAGCGCCGATTATGTCAACGATAATGCACCGTGCCGAGCGCGAGCGATGATTTGTTTAGCACCCATTTCGGCTCAAATTTAATCGCGAAATTTATTGCATCCCTTGTGCGACGTACCGAGAATGTCACCTCTCTATTTAACTTGGGATCGGATAATCACCGCCCATGAAAACCAGCACGGTTCCCTATGCTCCCACACTCCTCCCATTGTAAGCTTCTCGTGCTATATTGTAACCGTTTTTAGTGAGCTTGATTGGGAGGAGATTCTAGATACTTGATAAAACTTGTACTTACGAATCGAGCTGTAAAATAAGCTGCCTTAATTTACCATTACTCTTTTAACTAGCCCGTGAGTACAAAACGAATTCCTATACGTTTTTATGTGATCGCTCTTCAAAAACACTCAAACACTCAATGAGTGTAACATTTTATTACATTTTGAAAATATCATTGCATTTTTTGCATAAGTAAATATTAACGATTAACGAATAAATTTACGATGTATTTATTTAAAATTCAAATAAAAAGGTAAAGATTCAAAATAATCATTTCGTTTCATTTAATTAAATTCAAAACAATCATTATCTTGTTGTTTAATTGTGTTTGGAGAAAGATTATCTATTTGTTTAAACAATATATTCACAAATTTTGTACATGCAAGAATTTTGAGATGAATTTTTTTTACTCGTAAAATTTTATTAATGCGTAACTGATTAATCATTAATTTCTTTAAAAACTGGTCTAAAAGGATTTGAATCTATACCATCCAATCGGTATCGGTATCGGATCAATAAAAATAAAACAAATACATTTATGATTCAAATTTTCCTGTTGAAAATTTCCATCTTTTCGTCCATATTTTATTTTATTTCAATTTTATTCCACTCAATGTAAACATTGCTTTTTTTTACTATCGATTGTGGTGAAAAACGTTAAAAAGCTGATACTATTGTTTATTACTTATTGACATGTTCGTTGAGCGATAGAGGCTACACGAACGATAAAATTTCAGAATTAGATGTTTAAATATCAAAATCACAAAAAAAAAAAACAAGTGAAATTGATTTTGCAAATGGACAAGCTGCACAAGGAAAACATTGTGTATTTGATAGTGGTTCGATACAAGAAAAAACGAAACCAACAAAATCCAATCATTCCAATCGCAAAACGTATAGTAATTTTTAATCTTTCAACAATCAATACCCATCCGCTATCTGTTGCATTTTTCTCTCAACTCGCAAGACTCGCATCAACAGTTGACAATCACGAAGATGAGACTTTTATTGCACACGAAAAGACCGCAGCCGGTCATGGCAAAGTTGAACCAAATGTTTGCGCACATTATGCCAAGCACAGCACCGACAACTGTGCTGCACACCAGCGCATAGAGCATGTGAATAAATATTTATGAAGCGCGCGCTTTACTACTCTGCTGCCCCGCGCAAGTTCCGTGATGCGCCAAATGTAACCTCCGGAATACGGTGCGAAAGCTCCGCTGGCAGGCGGGAGGAAAACGTCCGAAGACGAATGGCAGGTACCGTGGCCGCAACGGTTCGCACCGAAAAGAAAAGCGTCCCGGAAAAGGGTGTTTATAAATATGGGCACACAAGTTCGAGGTCATTTTAATAGTGACCTTTTGCTGCATGTGAGTGTCAGTCGTTTTTCTCTCCGCTCCTTCGAGAGCGTGCCTTGGGCCGTAAAAGCCTGGCCTGTGCCTGCGCCTCGTGAATAATGCCATTTGCCAGTGCACAGGTTTCGCACTGGACGGCTTCGAACACCCACGGTCGAAAGTATCACTTGGATGCACTTTGCTACAAGCACAAAAAACACGCATACACACCAGAAAACCTGACCAGGCCGCGGGCGTAAGGTGCGTAGCCAACGCTCTGGGAGCATTCGCGATGAGCAATGGGAGGGAAGACAACCCATGGGGTAATATTGACTACCCTTTAACACCTGCATTCGTAATTGAACCGAAGATGCGGTACGGTCACTCTCTAATTCCGTGTCCGATGCAGCTGATATCCTGCGCACGATAAGGCACACGGTGCACGGGCGTGAGCCTCCCTCCGGCCGGGAGGAGGGAGCGCCTTTTAGAACGCATCGGAATCTACGATTGCTGCCGCAGCTATGCCCTATCCCTAGGTGCGAAGATCGGACAGAAATCTGTTGGGACAAGCCGTTTATAACTGTTTAATGGTTGCATCTCCGCACCCCTTCGACAAGGCGATACGGAAACACACATGCACGGGGTTCGTCGGTCGGAATCCGAAAAGCAATTGGGGACGCGCTCACTTAATGCCGTATTCGATCACACCTAACTAACCGGAAGATTCATGATTATCGATGGTGGGTCCGATCATTCCGTTTATTTTTAATTAATCGTGGAAAACCACCGTAATTAAGTTTGTGGTTCAAGGAAGGAAAGTACGAATGGTACGTTCCTATCATTTATGTTTGGGATTTTGGTTTGGTTTGGAAGTGTTTCTTCGATAGGTCCGATAAATGCGAGCGAATGATTCACGATTCGAGCATTCGTATAAAATTCGAAAAAACTGCGGATGAAATCTATAAAAACTGTTTGAAACAACAGCAATATAAACTAAAACTAAACTTAGTCATTTTAAAATGAATAAGACAACATTAAAGCAACATAATAGTCGCTTGATTTATACTGCAAATTTTTGTTGAATTCTCAATAGTTTTTTTTAACGCCATTTATTATACTGCCTAAGAAAACGTTCTCAAATAAATTCGTAAAAAATCCTGTTTTGAAATTTCATTGATAGTTTTCAAATGTTTGTGGATAGTTTAGTTTAGTTAGATAATTTTCACCAGTTTGTAATGTTGTGAACATTTTAAAATAGTTCATACATCAAATCGATATGAGATGTCAAATTGAAGATTAAAATTAATATTATCTTCATTCCAGAATAACGTAAAACTTTCCAACATCACACATAAGAGCACATGTTTAGATTGAGCATAAAAAAAAACATAATAATAAACAAAATGATAGAAAATTATACTCTATTGGACTTTTTCCTGGCGCTTTTTCACGCCTTTACCCATCCTTTTACTTTTTGTATAAGGATGTTTAATACAAAACTCTCATTTTAAAACATTTTTCTTACCGCACACCATTTAGCACAAATCATTAAAAATATTAGAAGTTTCCAGTTACAAATAAAAACGAGTAATTATAATTCGTAAACTATTTTTAAAACAGTATAATAATGAACGTTTCTTTTATGAAAACAAATACTAGTTAGTTGATAAATATAAAACAGCCCAAAACAAATAACATGTTACAACTGCTACTAAAGGTACTGGAATTCCCTCAGGAATTCCCACACAATTTTACAAACATTCTATCGAAACAAGCTCTCAGGCTAGGAATAGGTACCAAATTCCTCATCTCCCAGTCGTTGTAAATATCAGTAAAACATTGAAATTTAAACTCTTTTTTTTCTCTCAATAACAATTTCAATTAAAATGTAAAAAATGCTCAAACCACCAGGGAACAATGTTACTATGATTGATAATAATCCCTCAGCTCATAGCAACGATTTCGTCAACTACTAGCGCATCGTTAGTTTGTCCGTCCGCGAAGGATTCGAAGTTCATTAAAAAACCGTTAAATCAGAAAATAACTTTCCCTTCCCCGTCCGGCCGCCGATGGACTCGAAGAATGGCAAATGCAACATCACTAGGTAAGTGGGAGCATTGCATTCGGCCAAAGCGCTAACGCTACCGGACCGTGTACCAGTTCAATTGCAGTTCCACGTGTAGCAATGCCGGCCATGCGTCAGGCTGCCGTACGTAGTTCAGAAGGTCAACTCGCGATCTGGTCATCTCTTGTCAAGCGGCCGCAGAAGAATGTGGTTCCCGGTTAAAATTCTTCCTGGCCCAGAGCCACCACCACCATCATCATCTGGCTGGCCGACCCCGGGGGCTATTGATGTACACGCAGCCGCTGAACTTACGCAGCCAGCGCTTGCTCCACACCAACAACAACAAAGCTAATACCCATATAATGACACGGACTTAATTTTATTAGCATCGATCATCCTCCGCCGCCACTTGCGGGCGATGCAGTGCCGCATCTGGCGTTGCGCAAATCCGCGCTTGGGCTTGCTGAGCCCGCGATGGTTGGCCGATTTGCCCGCGATTCGGATACGCTGTCAGTCCAGTTGCCCCATCGGAATTGTTTCGAATGCAGGTTATCTGCACACGGCATGATATTCTCCACTGCCACGTATTGGCAACGGCTGCTCGACGATCGGCGAAAGACCCGCAACACCCGGGAAAAGCATTCCAAAACTGATGAATGATTTATTGGCTTCGCAGGTCGATGCTGGAACCCGGGGACTGCTCCTGCTCCTGCTGCTGCTGCTGCAGCCGGGCTACTGTCAGATAGTGCTCGCGTATGCGTACCGGACCAGCGTGGCTGAAATATTTCTGTCGACAATCGTATCTCGCGAGCTTTGGCGAACCTTTTTTTCACGCTGCGCATATCGGGGGCACACACCCGGGACACACGAAATGTTGGTGGTGGTGGTGCTGGTGGTGGTGGTGGTGGTGGTGGTGCTGGTGGTGGTACCGGTGGTTGCCAACCGTCGCTTGCACCGCGCAACCAACCCCAAAACATTATGAAGGGCATTCCGTTTGATGGATAACTTTCGTTATGATATTAATCTCCAGTGGGCTGGGGATAGAAAGAGAGTGAGAGAGAGAGAGGGAGAGATTAGTGTGCGCGCAAAGGGACATAATTAATAGGCTTAATTCTGCGGATCATAGTGCACGACTCGTGTCATTTTTACCGATCTCGCCCATCAGACCGGTGAGAGCAGCAACACTCACGGGACGCTGCAGCCACCCTGCCGGCCCCACGCGAGCGACATATCGGACGGATGGGAGAGATGGCCGCTAAATGGACGCACGGACGGATGGATGGATGGATGGATGGATGCACTACAAAGCGGTGAACCACTGGCCGCTGCAGCTCAACACAGGAGCACCCCCTGGATGGGTGGACGAAGCCGGGAACGAGCGGGCAACTGCATGCTTCAGAATGTCGATCTATCTTTGCCGATCGGTAGCGCGGCCAATCCGCAAATATCCCATGGAGCAAATATTTCATGGGGGCCGTCTCCACGATGCCGGCACAGCATGCCAACCGATCCGACCCGGCCCGTGCTTGTGCGAATTCTTGCGAACCAGCAGGATGATTGCATTATTAGTGCACTCCGGTGCAGTTTCTTTCTCCGCGCTCGCCTTTTTTTATTTTATTTTTTTTTTCCTACTCTCCCCCATTTTTCGCCGAGGTGTTTTCTCCGTCTCCTTCGCTGCTGCCATCCTCGGTCCAACGATGCAGTTTGAGCCATGCCGTCAGCCGTCGTTCGGGATGGTGTCGGCAATAGCGAGGCTAAAAGAAAAAAATGCAACACAGCGCTACGCTGCACAGTGAATGATTGGCATATCGATCAATTTCTGATTTTAATGCACTTTAATGGGTTCATTTCGTGCGCTATCCAGAAGTGAGCGCATATTTTGTTAAACAACGCAGGGAACATTACCGCCGCTTAGAAAGCGCACTAAGTAACGTGCTATTTTATGCGGGGACGTTACAGGGACTGCTTTGGTGGTAATGATAATGTGCCGATCGTCATTACAAGCGTTGCGGTTAATTGACGATTAGCATGGTGAATATTACAACTGTTGATTCGGATTATATTAATTACATAAATTAAGCAATTTGAGTCTGCATTCTCAGTTTCACTTTTCTAAATGAATAAGCTCTCAATAAATAACGTTTCGTTATTCCACCAAAATGGTAGTGAGAACAACTTGGATTAAAGTAGGATTCAGCAGTAACGTTTAAATCCTAATATACTCCACAAATAATCCTTTGCCAGCAAAGTATGGCAGCGTAATGCTGCTGAGCCAGAAGTTTATTGATCTTTTTTCGAGTAGTACCACAAAGCTTCGTATCGAATCAAGTAACTTCAGATAAAATGTGATTGCTCCGGTAGATCCAAATGATATACCTTAGATAGGATTGCTTCGGTTGTTTGCATTTATGTTTGTTTACATTTACGCATCTTATATCTATGGATTACATCTTGGCTTTTTCTTGTTTCTCGAACGGCAGCAAATTGTTCAATGTACAAAAGCACCAAAATCTAGGAACCTACAGGAATAAAATACATATATAGGAATAAAGGAATATTTAGGTGTCGGCATTTAGTTAAAAATACGTTCTTAAAGCGTTCTTGATTTGTAAAATCTGAACAAAACATTCTTTTTGTCTGATTTTCAAGAGTCCACCATTCGACCACCCCTAGTGGCAAGGATAAGGGGGCTATACCACTCTCAGCAGTAGTCAAACTACACGGCACTAGTTTTTATCCCCTAGCCCCTGGGGTTTTCAATAAATATTCAATCTTAATTGTGATCATTTTTAATTGTGACCAACATTTCGTACATGCCTTGTACTGCTTGTTACTGCTTGTCAGGAGGACACGTGCGGTAATGCGTGTAAAACTTGTTACTTTAATTTCAAATCTGCTAAAATTTAAGATGTTTCTGTGACTTGAAATAAAAAAGAATAAAAAGTGAAAATAAATTCTTTTTCACACATAAACAGAAGTAGCGGAGACATTAATTTCATCTTTTTTATCTTTTTTATTTTTTCATTTTTTATAAAATATAAGTAATGATTCGAACTCGAGATCTAAATCACATCTTTACTCCCTGTCAATATAATTCCGTTTCAAGTTATGGAACAATTTACTGGCATATTTACTTTACTCTATCTCTAAATCATTTTGAAATCACTTTCCACTTTAACGCTTTCCTAACTTCAGAGCGTGAAAATCAAATGGCGGTTAAGAAAGCAATCGACCTGTTACTTCTGGTAGAAAAAGTTACAGTGCTTGAAACAGTCTGGTGTTTAATTTATGGGACAGCTCACCTGGGTGCTATAGGACCTTGAGTAAGATGAATCTCCTGTTTTGTCTTCAACATTTGAGCGACGGACTTAAGTGCCGTAGGCACGATCTTGCCCGTTCTGAGCGAGTTCTGGGACGGTGTACTTAGCGTATATCCGAAACATGAAGCCGACATGGGTATACTAATAATCGATGGATGGATTGGATTCCTAGATAGGGTTTAGTTATAGCAGTGTCAGTTGACGGTGACGATCACGAGGTGGTAGAGGAGTTATTTTCCATACAGTAACGTATATGATCGTAACTTCGGACAACGAGAAATCGATGTAAAAAAAGTCCAATTCCCTCCTTTTTCCGAACGGTAAGAATTTAGATATTTTTTGTTGCGGTGTTCTAGCAAGGCGTGTCAAGGAGGAAACCTTTTGATAATTAAGTTGTAACCTTTCTGCTGGTGTTTTATTGACTCAACTATTCATGGTGCACATACCATATTTATACCATTATGGTTGCTACGTCGAAACTAACTGAACATATCTACTACGATTTCCAGTAGCGGTGGCTACTATGATTTCCAACACCCCCTCTCAGTTATTTTCATCTAATCCTAATTTACTCCTTAAACTGATGAAGGTTGGAGCAGATAGAGACTTTGTGAGGATATCTGCCTGTTGCTTCTGGGTTGGATCTTTCAAATTTCTTCTGTACACCAATCCCATCTTCTTTGTTGCTTGCAAGTACCGCAGGACACGTTTAGCATGTTTCCAATGTTCTTCACCGGCAGCATCCTGGAACCTAGCCAAGTATCCAACGATGTAACAAAGATCCGGTCAAGAACCCATCATGATGTACATAAGGCTTCCGATGAGTTCACGATAGGGATACGTACATCCTTTAGTATTTTGCTTCAGTTGTAGTTTTGGTTCGGCTGGCGTTTTAACAGGATTACAATTATCCATGCCAAAACGAGCTATTACCTTTTCAATAAGGCTTGTCTGGGACAGTCTTGTTAAGCCACGATTCAAATCCCT